>QODF01000390.1:52516-82337 GCA_024372805.1 Oostethus manadensis | reverse complement strand
TTAAAAAAATACATTTTAAAAACGAATCATTTTGTGGTTGACTAGAAAAAATATCATATCTAAGCAAATTGGACATTTTTTTTGCTTTTTGCCAAATGAACTGAAATGTTAATTGATGAGATCATAGCCACTGCAGGAAGTACGGTACCGAAATCAGACATTTTAACAAACGCTAATGTGTGAGGTTTTTTTTCGCTTCTAAGCGTAAAGGTGACTATAGGGGTGTTATTCATGTCTAGAGCGTCTCTAATTATGTCATCAGCAAGTTTTCAACGCTCTAATTGCGAAAATATCCCATTTCTAAATAAGGTTTCTTGGAAGTCTGCATATCACACCCGGGTCTGGTACCGATTAACAGCGATAAACGAGGGAGTGCCGTAACCTGCTCCAAAAAGTCTCGACCAAAACCAAAACACACCCAAAAATATTGGCAAAAAATACGCTTGGTACGAATACTAATTCAGGTTTTGTAGCTTCCTGTGCATTGAAGGCAACCTGCTTTGGCCCCGTGGCGGGTTATTTTATAAAAGGACAGCATCCTTATGCTAAATGTGTCTTTTCACGGGACGGTGACTAAACGTTAGCTCGGCGCAATTTCCCATACGTTTCAGGAAATGTGCTTGGAGGTAATGACAAGTCACACCAGTAGGGGGAGCCAGAGAGTTTCAGCACCACCTAGAGGTTGATGTGAAAAACTTCCAATAACACAAAGTATATTTTATCACACTCTTTTTTTTTATTACTTGTATTTTCTGAAACCTGTCTGAAATGTTTCCACGTCACCAATCAAAACCCCTCCGACCGCCCCGCCCCGCCCACTTCTCCCCATTTCAATCCCTACCAGGAAGCTGGTGTACATAGGAACGGGTTTTGTACAAATGACTTATTTTCAACATGTTCACTCGCAAGCAGGGCACAATGTAAACGGAAAGGCGTTGTCTTGATTGAGCGAAGGATGTCAGGCACAAATAAAACTCTTCTTCTCCTTTCATAGGACATTTGGGTCTCCTTTGTTGACTTTTTTTTCTTAACGTGGTCACCGGTGGAGGACAGAAGAATTATACTTTTTAAATGGCTTTAAAAAAAGGACTCGGCAACAAAACTATCTTTCTATGAACTGTCATGATATCGTTCGTTCATTAAGACCACTGAGGCCGTTTATCACCGGTGAACAAGGGGCCATGCCGATGGCAGTGTTGGATTCAATCAGTGATCAATTTAGTGAAAAAAGAGGTGAGAATCCGGTGGCCCCTACTTTAGGATGAACGCAGCACAAGTTTCTCTTTGAAAGCCTGAAGAAAATGGCTTGTTCAAGACAGTGTTCAGAAGAACTTTGATTAAAAGGTTGATTGGAAAGGGGAAAACTTATGAAGTGGTGCAAGAAAATGTTCAGCTAAAATTTTGAGAAATTTTTCTCTTTTGAGAGCAAAACCAGAGACACGTGGCAGATAACGGAGGAAAACTATCAAAATGGATGGAAGAATAATCCGAATGGCAAAGGCTCTGCCAATGATCAGCTCTAGGATGATCAAATACAGTCTGGAGTTACCTCAAAGTACTGTGACAGAAGCTGTCAATTAGCCTGGAGAGAAATGGAGGAACATTTTGTGGAGTGGTGAGAATAAAATGGTTCTTTTTGGGTCCAAGGGCCGCAGATCGTTTGTGAGGTGACCCCTAAACTCCGAATTCAAGGCACAGTACACAGTGAAGACAGTGAAGCATCATGATATGATATGATATGAACAGTGAACAGTACTGTACACCCCCCTTTCAACTAATTGCCCAATTAGACAGCCTTCAAATATTAGGAGAAAGAGGTTGTAACCTAACAAGAAAATTAATAGGAAAATTTAGGAAAAAGATGTGATATCAAGAGGAAAAATAACATCATTTAATAGCATGAAGTTGAAATAGTAAAAGATGTTATTGTTTTTAACAAACAATACAACAAATACATCTTTTTTAATTCAATTGTGAAAAAAGTATAATGTTAAAAGAACACAGTCCAAATATTATGGCTATAAAGTCACAACAGCAAGAAGAAAGTTTAAATGCTGTAGTTGGAAATTTCTATTTTTAAAAACCAGCATAAATGAAAAAAAAACGGTAATTTCACAATAATAAAGTCAAACAATAAAAATAAGTTGCCATTTTACAAGAATAAAGTCACAATATTGTCAAAGAAAATAATGTCAGTTTAATATAGTGGAGTTTAAACATTATGTTTTTATTTTGAATTGATTTTTTTTATGTTGTAATATTATGACAAGCATTCATTTTCTGTACCGCTTATCCTCATTAGGGTCACGGGGATGCTGGAGCCTATCCCAGCTGGCTTTGGGCGGGAGGCGGGGTACACCCTGGACTGGTCGCCAGTCAATCGCAGGGCACATATAGACAAACAAACATTCACACTCTAATGGACAATTTAGAGCGGCCATTGAAGCTAACATGCATGTTTTTGGAATGTGGGAGGAAAGCGGAGTACCCGGAGAAAACCCACACACGCACGGGGAGAACATGCAAACTCCACACAGAGATGCCCTACGGAGATTCTTACCCTGAACCTCCTGACTGTGAGGCCAACGTGCTACCCAATTATGACAAACAGACAAAATCAAGTCAGAATGTTTGGAAAATTATGTTGAGGAAAATGTTAGAATATGGAACTAAAGTTATAATATTCCCCAAAAACATTTTTGTTATGAGTGGAACGTTTAATTATTTGCAAAAACCAGGAAAAATGTTCATACTAATAATATGCTGTTTTTTTCTTTATAGAATATCAAATGTGCAAAGTTGTATTCGTTTTCGTTTTCCCTGGTGGGGGCAAGGATTTGCATAATCAGATGTTTTTCAGGGAGATTCTGCTTTTTAGGTGCAAAGTGAGTTTGATTAGATTATGTATACATGTATTTTCTTTTCATATATTTTATTATATTGTAACTTTCTTCAAATTACATATGTATTCCGTTTCATTACTAATATAAGTTTCCAAATAAAACTTATATTAGGATGCATTCACAATATTCTTTTTTCTCCCCCCCTTCTTTTATTTTTGCGGCGTTTCCTTCATTAGCCAGCAGATGGCGGCACTTCAATTCAAGGATCGGTTCGCAGAAATTATTTGTACTCATTATTTCGACATTTTTGCAAGAAAAAAAACATAAGTTAGACATTTTAGCTTATATCAGCATTTTCCACCCCAAAAATTGCATTCTCAGCATGAAAATAAAAAGATGCACGCAAACGAAACCGAAAAAACTCCTGCCGTGTTATTACGTTCACTGTTAAAAGACTTGAGCTGCGTGTAATACCCTAAACTTACCGCCAGAGGGAGACATAATGCAAGAGCAATCCACTCGCAAAGAAGACTGCAAGACGTTTATTATTTATACAGTGAAGTCATGATTATCTGCGTTTATTCTGGAAATATTAACACATAATTCACTTTGAGTTCTACTATTGCACAAAATCACAGAATAAATCAGATTATATGACATGATGTGTATACAGAATGCATGATTTATTATTTTTATTATGATGATGCTAAGCTATGTCATTTGCTTGAATATGCTTGTGAGTATTTCCGTGCACCCAAACAAGTCCATCATTGCCACACTCCCTTCTCCGTGCATCTACTTGCCGTTCTTTTGCTTCTTCTGCTGAAACTTCCTGAAGTGGGTCTGGATGGTGGCGGCGGCCTTCACCTCCACGGGGCTCAAGGGAGGCAAGGCGGGCAAGGGGGGCTCCGTGCTGCACCGGCCGTTACTGGCGTTGGAGTCTGTTTATAACACGTGATGACTTTTAGACAGCGTGTTGATCTCCAGCCTGCGTTTGCACGAAAGGGCTTTACTTACACTTTCTATACACGCCCATGCTGTTCCTTCTGTAGCCATCAAACTGCAATGGAAAAGGAAAATATGTCACTTTATTTAACTACTTTTCCTGATTCCATAGAATCTTAGCACTGGGAACTGGAACAAAAACCAGCTGCCTCGAACGCATCCACCGAAACCAGAAGAGCAAGCAAACAGTGTAGCAGACTTGAGTTATATTCCTATGTGGCTCTTGCAGCGAGACAACAGCGGCAAAGAAAAACAAGCAAAGGCTGTGAAATAGAAACCGCATTCCAAATTCAGGCGTTTCAGGAAGCAACCATCAATCCAAGAGGGATCGCAATACCGCAACATCCGACGCAAACGACGCACAGCGACGCACAGCGACGGGGTAAGCTTATTTTAGCACCTGAGTGTTTATTTTGGTCCTTTGTAGCCAAATATCCTCAAATGTTACAAAAATGCGAGTGGTGTTATCAAACTATAGAGATATTGTCCAATCTCAATATCCGATTCCCGAATCAACCGATACTGATAGGCCTACCATCACTCCCGTCCATCTCCTGTCGTGGAACAAACGGATAAAGCTTCTCGACGTGGTTGTAAACATTGTGCAACACACGGCATTTCCTGCCAAGGAGTCTCTCGCAGATACTACCGCCTCTGCCTGCCGCTACTTCCGTGTTTTTTTAGCCCGTAGACACATAATGAATGAATGAATGAATGAATGCAATGTTTTCCACAATGGTGCTCTCAAAAGGATGTTGTAACAGCCGAACCGTGCAGTCAATGGGCCAAATACTGTCAAAGGTTTTTGTTAAGTCTTTGCCGTGAATGGTTATTAACTGGGATTTGGTTTGGAGCACATGGAAGCCTCATCCAATATGGCTCTTACGCATTTACTCTATGCCTATGCGCTACCCCCCTCACCATTAGCCGTGTTTTGACAACCCTGTTATGGCGAGTGGACGTCTAGAACTCCTTACTGACTAACTTAGGCCTGGACCCCTTGGGTGGGCATAGCCATCCACAGATTCACCGTTCCCTGTCCTGGGACATTGTCTCCAGTTCTCCCCAGTTGTAGCCCATTTGTCGGGTGTCATTCTTTAAGTCCCCCCTCCAATAATTTTTCGGTCTTCCTCTCTTTCTCTTGCCCTGAGAGGTCCAAGTCAGGGCCTGGCGTGTGATGTTGCTGGGTGGTTTCCTCAGGGTGTGAGCTACCCACCTCAGTCTTCTCCTTTTCTTCTCATCCTCTGCTGCTAACTGATTGGTTTTCTGCCAGAGTCCGGTGTCTGGCCGGTGATTTTTTCCCAGGCGGGAGTTAATGAAGGTCTGCATCTTTCTGATGGTTGTCTTTGTTGTTCTCAGATGCGTACAAGACTGACTTCACGTTTGAGTTTTGTTCCCGTGGGATTTCCATAATCCCTTATATACATCTATAAACCCCTGAAGGCCCGTAAGTGTTGCTCAGACTGAAGTTACAGATGTACACGAGGCATCGCATTGGCAGCAAATTCAGCAATCCTGCACTTAAAGGACTACATCGCTTCTTTTTATAGGGGAAAAAAACAATACCCATGTTGACCAATATTACATTCCTAAGCCAATTCCAGCCCACCGATGTTACCAGACATCAAGAACATTCGCAGTAACTACTTTTAATGTAATACAATTGAGGGTGAATATATTTTCCAGATGTTTTTCTCTGCTCGTGGTATCTGCCTATACTGCCCAATGGGCCAGCAGGCTCTGCTCAGTTCCGTAAAGGAGGTACGCAAACGTCATCCAAAAGCGACAGCGGATGTTTTGTGGAGCGCGTTGAGCTGTGAGAGAAGTTTCGAGTCAGTCCCCAATTATGAGCTCAAACTTTGGGTCTACTGTCAGCCACGTGAATCACTGCTCTGTATTAAATACAATCCGCCAAAGAGGCAAAAGAGCGCCATCTCATAACCCCGATGCCAAGTGGTCAACGAGTGACGCACAAAAGGAGAAGAATGACGAGCTGAGTGACGCTGATACATCGGGTACAAACAGCCAATGATAACCATCAGAGCGGCGACGAGACCAGGAATGTTGCATTGCTCGCATTCTTCTTGGCAATCGGATTCTTCAATCAGCTTTTCAAGAGAGCATGCGTGGTAAAGCGACAGTCATGACCTCCAGCACAAATCTCTTGATTGGGATTTGCAGCTCAAGCGCAGCGAGTAGCATCAGCAGGACGCCTGGGTGGCAGCATGCATGCGGCGGGATCTCACGCTGCACAGCATGACCTCAGCGTGCAGGCGCCAGCTCACATTCACTCGGTCTTTGCTGTTTCAAAATCCCAAATTCAGTATCTCCCAAATTGTTCAATAATGAAGACACCGAGCGTCCCGTTCTAATCAGCCAGTTCACCCAAAACACCCGCAAACGGTCTCTCCGTCTAGTCCTGTGGGCTACACAATCATGGGGAGGAGGACTGCTAACTTGACAGTTGACCAAAAGATGACCATTGATACCTTGCACAAGGAGGCCAAGACACAAAATGTCATTGCTAAAGAAACTGGCTGTTCACGGAGCACTGTGTCCACGCATATTGACAGAAAGTCGCAGGGAAGGAAAAGATGTGGTTGAAAAAAGTGTGTAAGCATTAGGGATAGGCACACCCTAGAGGCGAATGTGAAACAAATTTTTTTCAGAAAATGTGGGGGAGATTCACAAAGAGTGGACTGCAGCTGGAGTACACAGCTCAGAACCATACCATACCGTCCACTAAGCCCACCTCCATCCACAACACACGGCCGCATACTGACTATACTGTACAAGAGTGGACTGCAGCTGGAGTCAGTGCTTGAAGAGCCAACCACGCACAGACATGCAAGACACGACTTTCAGCTGTCCTATTACTTGTTTCAAGCCACTCTTGAACAAAAGACAGTCTCAGAACCGTCTCACAGAGGTAAGGACAAAAAAGACTGCTGAGTGGTCCAAAGATATTTCCATGTGGTTTTAAACCAATCTTAACCAACCAATTAGAACAAAACAAAACCATAAAATGTATTTTTGGTGGGGGTTTTTTGCATTCAGATTT
Organism: Oostethus manadensis; assembly: GCA_024372805.1. Taxonomy (NCBI): domain Eukaryota; kingdom Metazoa; phylum Chordata; class Actinopteri; order Syngnathiformes; family Syngnathidae; genus Oostethus; species Oostethus manadensis. Next base: position 75,428 of record QODF01000390.1, on the reverse strand, counting down.
TCATATTTTTATGTCACGTTTTCTCATAGTGACATGTTTTTGTTGCTTTCACTCACTTTCAGTAGAAAATTTGCAATGAGGCAGTTTGACATGTTTTTGCGTGTGAGTGCAGGACACATGAGGGAAGTGCTAACAGTGTTTCTGCATGCTACGTTGCAAACGTTCTTTGTCAACATTATTATTTCTCTCACACTCTTCTGGGCTCAGTCGTGTCGTTAATGAATAGCCAAATTAGAGAAAACACTGTGGCCGCCCCCATTATTAGCATCATTAGCATCATTACCTCGTCCGCTTTGCTGCTCCGCCGGCTGTGTGACACGGAGTGCACCTGCCAAGGCAAAGGTTGGGACACCATGTAAGGCAGTGGTTCCTTTTGGCCGGCCAAGCGAACCCCTATCTGCGCGTGCAAAAAAAATATACGTTGGAATGAAACAGATAATGACATTTTATGCACGCAGCAAAACAGCAAAAACCGGCCCCATATCAACATGTGGCGTAAAAGCACAAACAAGCCTTTAAGAAAGAGTGCAAACATAACGTGGTGGCTGTGCTATAGCTACTGTGTGGATGCTTGATATTCGCATTGTTTCCCATACATGCATTTATATACGCTGACGCGGCACATTCATTGGGTTCGCCCTCGCTCATAAACACGTTACAACGCACCTGGTCGGCTAGAGGATATTCAGACCCTACTGAATACTCTGTTTTCAAAAAAGTAGCGACTAGCGACAAATCTAGCGGATAGACATTGGGTGACTCTGACATGAAAGCATCTCTAAGCACGTTACACAAAAGGCGACAGAATAACAGTTATTTGTAATCGTAAACGTATTTGTTTAGATTTTCCTGTTGTTTGTTTTTACTTTTTGCAAATTACATCACCCCCCACCCCCCCACCCCCATGACTGCCAAAAATAGATCGAAGCCCTGAGGGAAAACAAATCAATACATAATATTTCACTGTTGTATATTTCTACTATTTTTGTGTCTTACCGATTCTACGACTCTGACCATCACGTACATGGCTGTTAGCATGGTGATCAACATCTTCACCGCTGGTAATCTGGCGTCCCTGTGATATGGTCCTTAATGTGCCACGAGTGCGTGGATCTCCTGAGCGTGCTTCCCGGTGTCCTTCTTAACGTATGGAGGAAAAACACAAGAAGGGATCTCAGCAATCAGGGTGGGGGATGAAGGGCTACTCCACAGGGACAATTGACTTGATGATGCCAGCTCACTTGCGCCCAGATGCACACACACGCTTCATTCCCACAGTGTCTGACCCGTGAGGGTAAGACTTTTAAAGAGCTTTGCAGGACACAAATAGAGAGGCTCTAATCTTTTCTTCTGCACAACAACTTAACCCTCAGGTGTGCTCGCACCTGTGCAGGTAGGCAAACACACACCAGCCTTCTTTGTTGCTGTTGCCACCTCAGTCCACTTGTGTTTTATGACAATTCGATAGCTAATTAAAGCTGCACCGGTGTGCCTGAGGCTGGCTACAATAAAAGGATAGCCCAACATGCAGAATGTGCAGTTTCCTTTCGTGACCCTGCAATGACCGTGGGCGGCTGGCACTGACATCCCTAAAGGAGCCCCACCCCATTTGACGCTCTCACGCTAAGTAGTTCCGGTGCGTTGAAACAAAGGTGGCGGATCCACCAACAATTTCCTTCTTAATATAAAAAACATTTAAAGGTTTATATTTCAATCTCTGTGTTGCTGTCAGATTATTTATTATAAATGGAGGGGCGGGGTGCATGTGAAATGGTGCCTGCAAGCACTGGTTCTCAATTGTTTCCTGTCATGCCTGAAGTACAAGTCAAATCCCGAGTCATTGATATCAACGTCGAGTCGCAAGTCTTTGAGGATGTTGTCAAGTCGAGTCCAAAGTCATCAAAATTGTGGCTTCGCATTGGGAGGTCACAGCTCAGATCCATACCATACCGTGCACTAAGCCCACCTCCATCCACAACACACAGCTATGTGAAGTGGACTGCAGCTGGAGTCAGTGCTTGAAGAGGCACCACGCCCAGATGCATGCAAGAGATGGTTTTCAGCTGTCCTGTTCCTTGTGTCAAGCCACTCTTGAACAAAAGACAGCGTCAGAACCGTCTCACCTGGGCTAAAGACAAAAAGGACTGGAGTGGACCAAAGTTATGTTCTCTGATGGAAGTCAATTTTGCATTTCCTTTGGATGTCAAGGTCCCAGAGTCTGGAGAAGGAGCGGGGATGCACACGTTGCATGAAGTCCAGTGTAAAGCTTCCATAGTCACTGATGGTTTGGGCTGCAATGTCATCTGCTGGTCAAGTTGCTGACTTCAGATGCAGATTTTCTTTTCCAACAGGACTTGGTACCTGCACACAGTGCCAAAACAAGCAGGTCTTGGTTTAAGGACCATCACATCCCTGTCCTGAATTGGCCAGAAAACTCGCCTTACCTCAACGGTGAGATGTGGAAATACGCCAGACCCAACAATGCAGAAGAACTTGAAGGCCACTATCAGAACGTCCATGACACATGAAGTATGAGTGCTGTACGTGTTCATACTTTTCATGTTCATTCTTTGCAGTTGGCCTAAAAATGTGATTGTTTTTTTCCCCTATGAAGCAAACTGATATAATTAGGCGTCAATCGGCCACCGATCAGTATTGGCTGATTTCTCACAAGATCAGCAAATGCCTGAAATGGCGTAAAAGTGTACAATAAAAAGAACTCGTGTTGTTCCGCCGTGTGCAGCGCAGCGTTACTGCTTACTGTAATCACGTTTGTGTATCAGACAAAGAATGCTGACGGCGGCCATTCCTCCTCTGTGTGCGCTCATATGGGGGTTTTGCACGTGTCGGATCGGAGAGATAAAAGAAAGCGTTGTGCAATTTGTCGCGCGTGTGGCGAGACTTATAAAGAGCTCCCCTTGTGCGGACGGGACGTTGCTGCCTTCCCTGAGTTCTCTTCCTTTGTCCCAGCAGGGATTCTTTGAATGGCGCTATAAGAGGAGGGAGAGGTAAGAAAGTCCTTTGACGTCACCAAAAGACAGACTGGCGTTATTTCGTGCTTATGATGTAGTTTGAAATCAGTTGCTATTGGCCCTGGCAAGCTCTGGGGACACTTGGAAGTTCAAAATATGTAAGAGTAACCTTTCAGTTTCTGCCTGACATTTTGCAAAACCTGTTTTTATCCTTAAAGAACCCAGAACTTTATAATGGGCTGCAAAGTTCTGCGCTGTAGTCATTTTTTGTATGATGCAGGTTTCCATTCCGATCTGTATTGTCAGTGATGTGCTGCAACGCAGAAGAAGAGGAAGTCCATCCACAGGGGAGAAACGAGACTCGCTCGTCATGTCCACCAAACTTGCAAAGAGGCTGAGCAGCAAGAGAAAAAGTGAGTCCCTTTTTGTAAGGCAGGCGTTCAGGGATTTGTTTGGACGCGTAATTAAGCATGTGGCGGAGAGTGCCCAAAGCCGGCTGGGATAGGCTCCGGCATACCCGCGACCCTAATGAGGATAAGCGGCATAGAAAATGAATGAATGACTGAATCTGCTCCACTTCAGATTGTCACGTACGGTCACACTTCATCTTCAGCGTCCAAACATCGTCTCTTTGTTCTCTTTGATAGAAAATACAAAGAAGCGTACACAAATGAGGGCCACGCCGATGTTTTGTGGATTTTCAGTGTGACAACTGCCTGGTGCAAAACACCAGGTTGTTTAAATTGCTTGATGGTGGTTGTTGTATTAAAAATTCCATACTAATATTTGTATTCATGTACATCCATACAGGATTATATTTTGTTGAAAGAGTATTTATATTGTATCTCAGCTTTTCTTTGGATTCATAAAATGTGTTAAGCATGTAAATTATTTTTAACATTTTTTAACATGAAAAGAAACTAATGAATATTAGTCTAAATATGCAAGCGGACCTCGACTGTGGATATAGTTGGTCGGTAGAAGAAGCAGAGTCTGAGGATACGTACGTGGACAGTTCTATCACCGTGGCTGAGGTAATTGGGGTAGTCAAATCACTCCCCAGTGGCAAGGCTCCGGGGGTAGACGAGTTCCGCTCAGAATTTCTCAAGGCTCTGGATGTTGGAGGACTGTGTTGGTTGACACGCCTCTACAACATTGCATGGAAGTCAGGAACAGTACCTCTGGACTGGCAGACCGGGGTGGTGGTCCCCATTTTTAAAAAGGGTGACCGGAGGGTGTGTTCCAACTATAGGGGGATCACACTCCTCAGCCTTCCTGGGAAAGTCTACTCCAGGGTGCTGGAGAGAAGGGTACGACCGTTAGTCGAACCTCGGTTAGAGGAGCTGCAATGTGGTTTTCGTCCCGGTCGCGGAACACTGGACCAGCTCTACACCCTTGCAAGGGTACTCGAGGGTATGTGGGAGTTTGCCCAACCAGTCTACATGTGCTTTGTGGACCTGGAAAAGGCATTCGACCGTGTCCCTCGTGGTGTCCTGTGGGGGGTGCTCCGGGAGTACGGGATTGATGGTCCGCTTCTACGTGCCATTCGGTCCTTGTACAATCGAAGCAGGAGCCTGGTTCGCATTGCCAGCAGTAAGTCGAGCTTGTTTCCGGTGAACGTTGGCCTCCGCCAAGGCTGCCCTTTGTCACCGATTCTGTTCATAATCTTCATGGACAGAATTTCTAGGCGCAGTCAAGGTGTTGAGGGAGTCCAGCTTGGTGACCTTAGGATCTCGTCTCTGCTATTTGCAGACGATGTGGTCCTTATGGCCTCATCAGGCTGTGACCTTCAGCGTTTACTGGAGCGGTTTGCAGCTGAGTGTGAAGCTTCTGGGATGAGACTCAGCACCTCCAAATCCGAGGCCATGGTTCTCAGTCGGAAACGGGTGGACTGTACCCTCCGGGTTGGGAGTGAGGTCTTGCCTCAGGTGGAGGAGTTCAAGTATCTCGGGTTCTTGTTCACGAGTGAGGGAAGGTTGGAGCGTGAGATCGACAGACGGATCGGTGCAGCATCTGCAGTAATGCGGTCGCTGTACCGGACCGTCGTGGTGAAGAGAGAGCTGAGCCGGAAGGCAAAGCTCTCTGTTTACCGATCGATCTACGTTCCCACCCTCACCTATGGTCATGAGTTATGGGTCATGACCGAAAGAATGAGATCGCGGATACAAGCGGCGGAAATGAGTTTCCTTCGTAGGGTGGCTGGACTCACCCTAAGAGATAGGGTGAGGAGCTCGGCCATCCGGGAGGAGCTCAGAGTAGAGCCGCTGCTCCTTCACATCGAGAGGAGCCAGTTGAGGTGGCTCGGGCATCTAGTCCGGATGCCTCCCGGGCGCCTCCCTGGTGAGGTGTTTCGGGCATGCCCAGTCGGGAGAAGGCCCCCGGGAAGACCTAGGACACGCTGGAGGGACTATGTCTCACAGCTGGCCTGGGAACGCCTTGGTGTCCTCCCGATGGAGCTGGAAGAGGTCGCTGGGGACCGGGAAGTCTGGACTTCCCTACTGAAGCTGCTGCCCCCGCGACCCGGACCCGGATAAGCGGAGGAAAATGGATGGATGGATGCAAGCGGAAGCAGTAATACTGTAGTTCTACACTTGCACAAAGGTACTTGTGATTTGTCTGATCAAAATGACTTCCATCAATAGGTGTGATACTAGTGTCTGTTTTGGACATTCAGTACTTCCTGGTTCCGCACTATAAGCATTATGGGAACTGTAGTTGTGTATAATATGGTATTTAATACTGCAGCATCCGGAGCTAAGGTACAGCAACAGGCTAAACAAATGCAATGCAGTTCTAGAAATAGTACCTCATATCAGACGGTAGTACACACTTTTGCGGACCAGTGGTGAGCAGAATATGTACTGGGCAGTGCAAACGGAGCAAAAGTGGCATTTCTACAGCGTAATGACTGTTTGTGCTTTATTCAAACCAGAGCCCCTGAAGTACCATGACAAGTATGAACTTCTCATCACACTTGGCCTGGATGCTTTCTATCCTAATCTGCTGGACCCAGCATCAATACTGGACCTCAGTACCTGGACACTGGAGAACCAAGAACCCCAAGAACCCAAGGATCTGCCACAAGCATTCCTCCAAAGGCTTTGGCTGCTTTGCCCAGATGCTCGGAGTCCTCTCTGCAAGGCTCCTTCTGATGTTAATGGATTGAGTTCTTGTGCCTCAGTCAGTCCTCTTGATGTTGTGTCAGCTCTTTTTATGTGTGCCGACCCGTTCCTCCAGCAGGAGGTGGCCGCGCGCATGATCCAGTGCCAGTTTGCTGTGCCCTTGATACTGCCTCACTTGGATGCAGAAGAGCCAAGTAGCTTCCTCCTTTGGCCTTTAAGAGGTATTGTGAAGCAATGGCAGACTAAAGATAGTGTCCATGAAGCAGTTTTGGCAAGCGCGTTCATGCCAGCGATAGCATGTGTCAGGCTTGGTAGCTGCAAGATCTCCAAGTCGGAAGTGCTAAACCACATCATCGGCAGTCAAACGTTTCTTCACAGAGCGACGCAAACTCGAAGGCTCTCCAACGGTCTTGTGGAGATGGGATGGTATCTTCCGACTGGAGACCCTAGCAGAGACATTTTCCCTGTCCCAGTCATCTTCTCTAACCTCCGAGGAGATGCAAGCAAGCATGAAAAATGCCTCCACCTCGTCTGCCGAGCATCTGCAGCTGTTCTTGTTTTCTGTGAAAATCCAAATGAGAAAGAAAAGCAACTGCTGGCTTGCTGCGAGGAAATGACCAAGCTCATTTTGATTGACTGCTCAGAGACTGAAACCCGGGAGGACAGAACAGTGGGGTTCCTTGATCAGAACCTTCAGGAGGAACTGGGTCTTCCTGATGGATCAGTCCTGTCAGGAGCTTCTTTGAACGCAGAGAAGCTAGCAAATGCATTGTATGACACTATTAAACACTTGCTACCAGACATGAGACTTATGACACTTGAGACAGCCGCCGTGTTAGCAGTGGAGCAGGGTCTTCAATATGACGAAGAGCGTGAGCCGTGTAGCAAGTCAATGGACAGGGCAGAGGAAGTTTTGAAAGATCTAGCTAAAGGAGCGGCTCTGTTCAGGGAGAACCAGCTGCCTTTGCAGGGCGTTTCGTGGAGCAGGTTGGCTCAAATTGGCAAAGAGGAAAGTAAAATGAACAACGAAGCAGACCCACAACTGCAAAAAGAAAAGAAAGACATCATGACGAGTCTGACCAGCTACAAAATGACTCCCTCAATGAAAATCTTCACAGATGCCCTTTCAAGCACTGATAAAGTAGAGAGGACATACTTCCTTTGTTGGATGAGGGTGAAACTTGGACTGCTGCAAAGGCAACAGCAAGTCAGTCTGAAAGATCTTCTCACAACACCACAGATGGGAGAGAACAACGACTTTCCTGATCAAGCTGCGCTGCAAAATGGGGCCAAGGATGCCAGCCATGATAGTTTTTGCACAGATTCAACGTTTAAGGATGAGGAAGTTCAGCAGTTTATAGATAACCGCCTGGAAGTTCCCAAATCAGAGAGAGAAGTAGGCTTGAAGCACATTTTGCAAACTGAAAGGGACGAAGGATCAGACTCTGTGCACTTGTCCAGTGAAAAAGAGTCCGTTGCCAGTGAAGAGATTCTTGACAATAATGTCTCTTTAAGTCCAGTGCTCAGAAAAAATGGCGTTCATGGGAATGACGAATCTTCCTCGACCAAACAGGAAATGAACCAAAACGCCTCCATGGACCGTCTGGAGGTAACGTCTACAGACCCAATTCAAGCCAGTTCCTTTTTTCTGGGCCTTGAGCACTTTTTGCGCGAGATGGGCCTCATTTTTGAACTCACACACATCCACGGCCACAACGTGTCGCGACTCCCAAACGTTGCTGCTGACTTGCTCCTCAGCGGGATACCTCTGGAGCTCATGGATGGAGATGCCTCAAACGTCCCCATGCGCTGGCTAGGTAGTGTCTTTGCAGAGGTCAAACGGCGCCTTCCCAAAGAGAGCTTCAGGGCGCTAACAAGCCTCGGAGTGCAACGTGCAAGGAACGCTGAGATTCTCTCAGCGTTGTTTGGCGTGAAATTCCCAAGTGACTGTAAAAGATCTACAAGAGGGGTGTACCTAGTTGTCCTACGGCTGTTGCCTGAGCTCAAAAGGAAGCTGAACTGTGATTGTCTCATACTGATTGATGTTGAGGGTCTTTGCTCAAAGCCCCCAGACCCTGAAAACAACTCTCGCATCTGTGATAATGAGATGGCAACTGTTGCAACAGGACTCGCTGACGTCTTGTTGCAAAATCTCTACTCGCGTGAGGCCTCGGAGCTCGAGGCGAGCCTCACTCTTGCAGTCAATGCTCTACTGCGCATCAAAGAACGTGGCTCCATGCCCATTTGCAGAGTTTTGGTCCAAGACGAAGGAATCAATACCATATTAGAGGCCACTCAGTTACAACGGGTGTCTGACGTTCTGCGGAAAGAAGAAAAAGATAACATAGTGACAAATAATGTCAAGACCGAAAGGTCAGTCAGATATGTCAAGCCTTGGTACAAAGGCCCCCCTTCAGTTAATCCACATCATAGTGAGGCTGTGTTGAAGACAAAGCATACCCTCTTTGGAGCGCTGAAGGAGGCCGCAGTTCAATCACAAAAATGTGGTTTACCAGAATTTATGGGCCGTCTGAGTTCCGTTTGGGAGGCCGTCAAAGCAGAATCCTTCTCTGTGGGTCTGCAAGAAACAGAAGTGGCCTTAGCCTTCTCTATATTTTGCACAGAGCTCTCTCAGTGGGAGGACGACCTGATGGAGCTCATGGAATGCTGGATCAAGAGTGCGACCGAGAGAATCTCCTGCACCAAGCCAGAAGCGTTAGAACCTTCCAGTCAAAATGACCTGCTGTGTCAACTGAAGGATGAAGCCAGAGAGGAGGTCAAAGTTGAAATGAACAAGCACGGTGCAAGAGTGAAGGCCCATTTCCTGGGCAACAGGCAGCTGAGCGCCTATTACAACATGCTCAAACCAATCCTCACGATTAGCATGAATGAGCTCCAAGAACGACTGACTAAAACGGTGGCACAAAAGCTGGACAGACTCTACGAGAACCACTGCTATTCCTCACAGCTGAACAGAATGGAAACCGTACTGGAAGATGAGCAAAAGGCCAAGATTCGTGCACTGTTAGAGTGCAGCAAATCCAAAAAACATCTCTTTGAAGACACAGAACTGGAGCAGGAATTTGAGGGCGTGTGGAATAATGCGTTGTCCTCCTTTGACTTCAGGCATTCAGAAAAAGAAGATATCACCAAAAGGGTGCTGATTATCCTGAAAGATAACCTCATCCATCACGGGCTCCAGAAGCACTTGAATAAGCTCTCAGGCGTAGGCCAAACTCAGACGACATTCTTCCGAGTGGATGATCGGTACTTTGGATACCGCAGCAGAATGAAACACATGTTTGAAGACAAAAACAATCTGCGGAAAAACAAAGCCCAGGAGCTTGCACATAAAATGGTGGAGAAATACAAAGAGTTTGTTGAGGAAAAGGCCCGGTTACTGCAACATTTCTCTGACAGCGTCATTACCGAGCTGTTAGAGATGATTGATGAAGCTTTGACAGAAACGCCACTGGAAACCAAGACGGCCTTTGAGGTGGACCTGAAAGTCTTCCTCTGTAACGCTGCCTGCGGTGACTTCCAAAAACTCCATGACCGCTACGCCAAGGACGTTGAGCTTTTAATGACCATTAACTCAGGAAAGAAAGCGCTCATGGCGAAATTCATTTACCAGTTCCGGAAAAGAGACCAAAGTCAGAGGTTGGCTCATCGATTTTTGTCGGACATCATCACGCCTACAGTGATGGACTACATCTATAACCCTCTAGGCATGCAAATTGTTGAGGAGATCCAAAGTAGCGCTCCTCAGTATCTAACCCCGCAGGCTTTCCACAAGAGCCTACTGGAGGAGCTCATCGAGGAAGACCAGTTTGAAAGCTTCATGGAGTACTTCCTCTCCTATGACGCCTTCAGGCAGAGGAAGATCAAGGAGACGGTGGCAGTTCACTTATCGGAGTCAAACATAAACACACGGAGGCTCCAGCGGCTTGGCGAAATAATCGGAAAGATCGCAGCGGCCGTGAGCCAAATGGCAGAAGGCACCAGTGGTGTGCTCAGCGACACCAAGCCACTGCTGGAGAGAGTGTGCTTCATCCTGGAGGAAGACGGAGATGTATCCGTCCCGTGGGCTTCCCTGAACGGACCGTTTTACAGCATCACCACAGAATGGGATCGCTTCATCACCTGTTTCATGGAGTTACTGGCGGGAATGAGGTTGGAGCTGGCCCAGGAGTTCTCTCACGATGTGGACAGCAGCCAACTACTTCAGTGCCTTCCCATTCAACCAAACGACTTGCTCTTCAGCAAGGTGAAAGGCTGCAATGCCCTGTGTCCTGTGTGCAGAACGCCGTGTGGAGTGGAGCAAACTGACCATCAGGTTCACAAGTCCTCCTTCCACAGGCCCAAATACCTGTGTCCTTCCACTTCTCTGTCCCATAACAGCTCCCCCGAAAGTGTAACTCCTGCTGACATGGACCCACAAGATGTCGCTACATCATGCTGGGAGCTCCATGCCCTCCATCCAGACTGGAACATCTCCCCTGAGGAGACGCCAGGTTCCTACTGGAGGTATGTTTAGGTAGTCTGCATTCTGACATTTGGTTTTTATCATAATCTGTTTCCATAATGCACCCATGTTTCTTTTTTTAGGTATGTTTTCGCAAGAATTAGTGAAAGGTTTGCAAAGGAACAAAAGCAGCAGCCAGCAAAAATTCCAGTCGAGTGGAAGATCATCACAAAGGAGGAGGCCTTGGACAGTCTAAGTCAGGGGTCTCAAACGTAATTTTCCCTGTGATTGTAGGTAGTGTTCTGTCGACCGGGCTGTGAGCTTGAGACCGCTGATCTAAGGGATCACCTTCTTCTCGAAGCCATTTTCATTTAATGGCTCACATTTTATTTATTGCTAAAGTTGCTTGGTGATGGTGAGGGTCAAATTAAACGGACATGTTTTCATATTGAAAGGTGCTTTTTGTGTCGTTTCTTACAGTGCGTTCCTGTACTGGAATGGTGTTCAAACTGGGGCATGCGGGCCCGGCGTTACGACGGGGGGGCGCGGGGCTACCGTCATTATTACCATATTTTGATATAAATCTCTAAAAGCCTCTGCATTACGGGAATCTGCGCAAGGCAAGGGACAGAAATGGAATTATGATATGCAAGATATCAGAAGGAGGAAAAGAATGTCGATTTCTTTTTTCCAAAGTCAAAGCTGATGTGTGTGACTCTCTTGTTTTGCCTGAAACACAAATATAAAAGGTCCGCTTTCATGGATGACAAAGCAAATCAAAAATAGTCACATTTGAGACGCTGGATATTCCAGATATTTACAGTACATTTTTAAATGAAACTAAATGAATCAATCATCCACTTAACCAACAGCAATTTTGGTAATGGATTAATTGGATAACAAATCAATTAATTGATTAATAATAATAATAATAATAATAATAATGCCTTACACTTGTTATGCGCTCTACAAAAACTCCCAAAGCGCTTAGACTGAGGTCTTTATTCATTCACACCACACTTGGTGATGGTAAGCCACTTTTGTAGCCACAGCTGCCCTGGGGCAGACTGGCGGAAGCGAGGCTGCCAGCGTGCGCCATCGGACCCTCCGACCACTACCGACCCTCACACACACACACACACACACCACTTGCATACTAGGCAATGTGGGTGAAGTGCCTTGCCTAAGGACACAAGGACCGTGGTCATCCGAGTACTGACCAGGCCCTTCCCTGCTTAGCTTCTGAGATCTGACGGGATCAGGCTTTGACAGGCAGGTTTGGCCTATCAATTTATGAATGATCAATTAATCGATAATTAATTGATTAATCAATAATTAATATGTTGGGAACATGGGAGTCATTTATTAATTATTGAGTCATGAATCAATCATTAATCGATAATGAACAATTGATCCAATTAATCGACAACTATTTTGGCAATTGATTAATCGTTTCATTGAAAAATCTACTGTAAAGTTCAGCCTCTCAACTGTGACTATTATGTAATTGTCTTGGGCATCCATGAAAGCGGAGCAATTATCTTTGCGGTTCAGGCCAAATGAGGTAGTCACACACATCAGCTTTGACTTTGGAAAGTCTGCCATGTTTGCCTCTTTTTGACATTTCACGAAGCAAACCATTGCACAGGTGTGTGCGATTCATTATTGATTCATCGTTGCAGCTCTAAATGGAATTCAGACAATACACTGTAATACACCCGGTATTTATCGCTGTTGTTATCTTGCACGAGCGACACCATCCCATGTCAAGCATCGGCATTTTGACCAGCAGCACGACGTAACTGAGCCGAGCCTTTCCGACGGCGTCAGTCATCCTCACTGTCGCCGTGAAAACAACTCTTGTGCTGGATCTCATCAGGATACATTTCTCGTGGACAGACCTCAGTCGTTCCAGACGCTATTCTTTGTGCTCTATGCATTCATTGCGGGGAGAAAAAGCAATCATAACTTCAATTCTCAGTCACAGAAATGGCGCTCACTCGCTGTCCTTTGACTGAATGTATTACCCAGCTTCTAGCGGTCTGAAAGGGCTTCAGAACACTTTTTGGATCTCAAGTGGTCGATCATCACACATCCATCTATAGTAATACAGGGTGGTATTGCTACCATGTGTATTATCACCATCATTATTACTATTGTTGTGGTTTTACATTAGACTGGACATGATGCATTTTTGTCAAATATAAATCATTAAATATATTCCAATTATCATACGTTATAATGATATATATACTATATATATAAATAATGTCACAAAGAGCACATTTTTATAGTTTGATGATTATGACCATCCATCCATCCATCCATTTTCCACCGCTTATCCGGGTCCGGGTCGCGGGGGCAGCAGCTTCAGTAGGGAAGTCTAGACTTCCCGGTCCCCAGCGACCTCTTCCAGCTCCATCGGGAGGACACCAAGGCGTTCCCAGGCCAGCTGTGAGACATAGTCCCTCCAGCGTGTCCTAGGTCTTCCCGGTGGCCTTCTGCCGACTGGGCATGCCCGAAACACCATGGCCTCGGATTTGGAGGTGCTGAGTCTCATCCCAGAAGCTTCACACTCAGCTGCAAACCGCTCCAGTAAACGCTGAAGGTCACAGCCTGATGAGGCCATAAGGACCACATCGTCTGCAAATAGCAGAGACGAGATCCTAAGGTCGCCAAGCTGGATTCCCTCAACACCTTGACTGCGCCTAGAAATTCTGTCCATGAAGATTATGAACAGAATCGGTGACAAAGGGCAGCCTTGGCGGAGGCCAACGTTCACCGGAAACAAGCTCGACTTACTGCTGGCAATGCGAACCAGGCTCCTGCTTCGATTGTACAAGGACCGAATGGCACGTAGAAGCGGACCATCAATCCCGTACTCCCGGAGCACCCCCCACAGGACACCACGAGGGACACGGTCGAATGCCTTTTCCAGGTCTACAAAGCACATGTAGACTGGTTGGGCAAACTCCCACATACCCTCGAGTACCCTTGCAAGGGTGTAGAGCTGGTCCAGTGTTCCGCGACCGGGACGAAAACCACATTGCAGCTCCTCTAACCGAGGTTCGACTAACGGTCGTACCCTTCTCTCCAGCACCCTGGAGTAGACTTTCCCAGGAAGGCTGAGGAGTGTGATCCCCCTATAGTTGGAACACACCCTCCGGTCACCCTTTTTAAAAATGGGGACCACCACCCCGGTCTGCCAGTCCAGAGATACTGTTCCTGACTTCCATGCAATGTTGTAGAGGCTTGTCAATGATTATGACATTTAACGTTACTTTTAGCGTCATCAAAGGCCACCATGCCATGAGTTTTTTCAATAAGGTCCCTCACCTCTGTAACCCAAACGGAGCCCTGAGAGGATAAGCAGCACAGAAAATGGATATCCATTTATTATATATACATATAAACGTATTAATAAATGTACATCTTTGTTAAATCCATTTAGAAATGTTGTTTTTGTGGCTATTCTGCACTGGTCACTAGGTGTCAGTAATGTTACATTGATGAGACAATAGCCACCGCAGGAAGTACGCTGTTCAGGCAAAAACAAGCAACTCACCCAGCGCTGACATGTGAGTATGATTATGTATTGAATTATTACAGGTGTTATTTTATGTCTATATCTTGGAACTCTGGTGTTGCTTTTCCCTGTTTTTACATCCACTTCCTGTTTTTCGCCACTGCCAAGGACATTGATCGTGTCGTCAATGCTTTGTGCACACCTGGCACTGATTGGTGGGCCGTCAGTGTTTAGTTCAGCTGCTGATTCAGATTTGTGCTGTGCAGGAGAGACGGTACATCTCATGTCCTTTGCGTCACGAGAAACATCGTTTTTCTATGCGTTGACTTTTGCCACTTCCATGTAGTTGCTGTCCTTACTAACTTTGTTTTGCCTTTTGAAGTTGCAGAAGAAAAGGTTTTGTTGATTGAACATAATTTCATCACGTTGAGTGTTGGCCCGAAATAATTTCATCTGAAGCGAGACATTTTTTATTATGTTGACGGCACTAATAGGTAAGTTCAAATAAAAGATATTTGATATTACTTATGCTGGCAGGCCTATCCCAGATTCTACATTTGATGGTGCACTGTAGCAGCAAATTAATTATTCTTTTAAACGCAACAGACAAAAAACAATTTTCAACCCATGATTGTGCTGCAAATAATCTCATTCCTTTGATTCCAAAACAGCTGTGGTGTGCTTACAATATGTGTCAACTGTGGCTATGTAGCATGAAAGCGCTATGCTAAGCAGTACCCGTCCCACCAAGGAAAACAGGGTATACCATAACATGTAAAACATTCCTTTGGAAATGTGTCTTACATCAATGATCCAGGCTGTACTGAAACAGAAAGGGAGAGTTTTTTGACACGAAGTTGTATGACATCCCCATCAGCAGTTTCGTGTAGCAGTCCCGGGAGCTGAGTTCAGTTCGATTTTTGGTTTAAGAAAGTACTGTAGTTCCAGCTATTTGCGTTCAGAGGAGTCATGCATTTCATTCATTCATTCATTTTCTATGCCGCTTATCCTCATTAGGGCCACGGGTGTGCTGGAGCCTATCCCAGCTGACTTTGGGCGGGAAGCGGGGTACACCCTGGACTGGTTGCCAGTCAATCGCAATTCACACTCACATTCATACCGATGGACAATTTAGGGTCGCCAATGAAGCTAACGTGCATGTTTTTGGAATGTGGGAGGAAAGCGGAGTACCCGGAGAAAACCCACACACGCACGCACGGGGAGAACATGCAAACTCCACACAGAGATGCCCAACGGAGATTTGAACCCAGAACCTCCTGACTGTAAGGCCAACATGCTACCCATTCATCCACCGTGCGGGCAGAGTCATGCATTTGCATCACAAAATTAAGTAAGCAAGACACATTCAGCTACCATATTTACCACGTAGCTGACTGTATAAGAAAAATAAGAACAGTATGGATGTCGGATAATGTCAGTATGAAAATGTATATTGCTTTTTTTCCCTACAACGAAAAGCGATATAGCGAAATGCCAGTACGATGCCTCGTGTGGGTAATACTTTACACCGGGAGGTGGCGGACATCTGTAACTTCAATCTGAGCAACATTTGTGGGCGTGTCCCTATGCAAAGCTTAGGCGTTTATGGGCGTTGAACCCCCGGCAGAGGTTCTGCTCGTCATAACAGGGTTGTCAAAACACCGCTAATGGTGAGGGGGGGTTTGTGTGGTCTACTAAAAGTAGACGCCACATCCGTCGCTGAGCCATACGTCAATGTCGCCGCCATATTGGATGTAGAAAGATTCGGAGCGGAAAAGATGCCTCCTTCAAGTGCTATATGGAAGTGCCCGCCTCTTTTTATGTGCCCCAACCAAATCCCAGTTAACCAATTAACGGCTGCAAACCATGAGTTACTGCAACACTTTTCTTAGTGACGATAAGCAGCATTGGAAACGGATGGTTGGATAGACCGGGGGGCCCGTAGCACAAAACTACACTATGGGATTAAGCCGGGGTATTTTGGTTATCTTGGCTCAAGAAATCCGGTTTCCCAAAAGCGGGATGGTGGAACTTGGATATGTTCTGACATAAGTTAGCATGGAGATTTATTCTGTGGAGTTGGCCTTGCTCAGCCCGGTCATTTATGCTGGGTCCTACTTTTGTGCAGCGACCCCCAGCAGCAGCCGAATAAATCTCTGTTGTTGATGTTTTTTGTTAGTATGATGTTTTCCTCCGTCCTGGCTGCTCGGTGCAATAATTGGACATCATAATCAGAGAAATAAGAGAAGAACCAAATGGTCTCCACCACGCCATGTCATACAGTATGTGTCATCAGAGATACTCCTGAGTAGATCAGGGGTGCCCATCCGGTCGACTGCACAGACGTCACTTTGTAGGTGTCATATGACATCAGTCAGCTGACATTAGGCTCCCCTCCTGATTGGCTCCCGCTCCCCGGCGGCTCCCCGACGGAGCTGCAACGTTCATTTTGTGTTGTGTCTACGTGTCGATTGGCTGTAATGTAGAAACCCCTTCCAAAAAAGGAGAATATGATGGGAAATGTATTCCATTGAAAAGGCTACATTTTCTTACATTACTCATTATATTCGTTTTTTCTTTTTACATGATTTGGTTTTCTAGCTCTTCAAAAGCAGGAAATGACAAAATAATATGAAGAAGTCACCCCGCATCGAGACAATCGCCCGTGGCGTTGGCTGACTTCCTTCACGCTTGGCGTCAGCTCTTCTTTGTTTTTGGGTCCGGCGCTGCTCATTTCCCTCTTGATGATACCCCATAAATTCTCATCTTGGATCCGGCGAGTTGGCTGGCCATTCAAGCGCTGTGACGGCACCAGGTTGTGGTGCTTATGGCAATATGGGCAGGGGCCAGGTCCTGCTGGAAGATGAAATCTGCATCTCCACGCCAATCCTCAGCAGAAGGAATCCCGAAGGAACTCGACAATTTTAGGCCTTTCAAGCTGCGACACTCCACTCTTTCTGGATCTCCACCGGATTCTTCTCGTAATCGGCTTTTGCTGGTGCATCACCCTTCCACTTCATAACGTCGGCGAGGCCCCCCAGTTTGAAGACCACTGCGCTAGACTTCCCATAGATATGCAGCGAGTGCGTCCCTTTTAAGACCTGGAAGCTCAAACTACACATAAATACTGGAAATCTTTGAAATTGCGGGCCACTTGTGAGGTTGTGGTGACATTTGTGCTTTTGTGTTTCCACTTTAGATGCGGAGACTTCCTGAGAGGCGCACCAGTAGCCACGGAGCCACCAGGGGTATTTAGCTACCTGGCTGTGGGAGAAGGACGTGGGATCCCTTGCACACGTAGGAGGGTATTTGTAAAACCGCATATTTCTCCCTCTGGTTTATGACAAAAATGGTGTCCACACAAAGAAATGCATACCCAGGTAAGCGCATGGATGCATTGGGAACCACAGTCATAAGCATGCCAAACCTGCAGGCGGCAGTACTGACTACATTTCTCACAATTCTCTGTCCAAACATAAAAATGGCGCCCGGCTCCTTCGTGTGGACTGAGGAGGAGGTAGAACTGCTTCTAAACGTTGTTTTAGAATGCAAAGTCAACAAGACGCCTCCATGTTGTTTCCGATGCAAATACAGGTGGCGTGTGTGAACGTAAAACTCCGGTTATTTGCGTCCTTACCCAAACATGTAACCAAAGTTTTCTCCAAATCAATCTCTTCATTTTGAAAACCTTCGTTTTTAGTGCCGTTTATCTGCGGGCGCGTGCGGGTGATCGGCCAAATCGTGGACAAACAACTTTGTTTTATGGGATACCCGCCTACAAGTGGACAGGGCCTTTTTTGCTACCCTGTTGTGCACCGTCCTTCTCACTTTGTTTATGCCAACATTTTTTGTGCGTTGGCAAACCCCTGCTTTTTTTGTGTTCACGAAAAGACCATTTCTTTTCCCTCCACTGCGCGGCGTGGCTCGCCATCTTACGTGCAAAACCGTAACACCGTTAATCCACAATCTATGAACGTTTAACCTTTTGAATGGAATTATGGAAAT
Organism: Oostethus manadensis; assembly: GCA_024372805.1. Taxonomy (NCBI): domain Eukaryota; kingdom Metazoa; phylum Chordata; class Actinopteri; order Syngnathiformes; family Syngnathidae; genus Oostethus; species Oostethus manadensis. The sequence continues at coordinate 57,338 of QODF01000390.1, read as the reverse complement.
GAACAAACATTTCCTTGATATTCTAATTTTTTGGAAAGGGTCTGTAGTTCAATTGGTGTTCCATAATATTAATAATAATAATAATTTATCCATTCATTCATTCATTCATTTTCTATACCGCTTATCCTCTTTGTATATAATATACATATATATAAATATCCTCCCGCCCAAAGTCAGCTGGGGCAGGCTCCAGCATACCCTCAACCCTAATAATAATAATAATAATAATAATAATAATAATAATAATAATATTGTTTCCTTAAAGTTTTTTGTTAAATTGTATTTTTAGCTTGGGCTGTGGGCCAATAAATCACTCAGACCACACTTTGAACACCCCTGTTGTAAAGCAAGATGTGTTACATATATGCCTTCAAAATAAGAGCCCCGTTTGCCACATGCCGTCTAAATATAAACACAATAAGTGTGTCATAAAATATACAAAAGATATGTAGGATGATTACTTATCTATTGTCTATTATCACTGCTCATGTCAAACTTTATCCCTGATATGTGAGAAATAGTTTTGGGGTCGTCTCACAAATTGTCTACGGCCCTTGGACCCAAAAAGAACAATTTCACACAAAATGTCCCTCTATTTTTCTTTAGGCCAATTCATGTGTTCTTCTGCACATGCCCTTTTTGAAGGGAGGACTCTGCAGGGGATTCTTGTAAATAGATTAGCTTCACACAGACGTCGTCTAACTGTCACAGTACTTTGAGGTAACTCCAGACTGTCTTTGATCATCCAGTAGCTGATCATGGCTGAGCCATTCTGGTTATTCATCCATCCATTTTGATAGTTGTCTTCCGTTTTCTGCCACGTGTCTCTGGTTTTGCGCTCTATTTTAAGGCATGGGAGATCATTTCAGCTGAACAGCCAAACATTTTTTGCACTTCATCATATGTTTTCCCCTCTCCAATTAACTTTTTCATCAAATAAGCTGTTCTTCTGACCGATGTCTTGAACGAGGCCTTTTCCTCAGGCTTTCAAAGAGAAATGATGTTCAACAAGTGCTGCTTTAATGCTTAAATAGGGGCCACCTGATTTACCTATTTTTCCACTAAATTGATCACTGATTGAATCCTACACTGCTATTTCTTGAACACCCCCCAACTGCACAGCCTTAAGAGCGTACATATCATGAATGCTGGGTCTTCTTTCCTGAGAATCTGCTGCACCTACTGGTAACTTGTTTGCCATGTAGCAACAAAAATACACTTCATCTGGTTAGTCACATTGCACTGCTGCTATTTTCAGCACTACTGTATGGTCATGAGTTATGCTCGGCCATCCGGGAGGAGCTCAGATTAGAGCAGCTGCTCCTTCACATGGAGAAGAGCCAGTTGAGCTGGCTGGGGGATCTAGTCCAGATGCCTGGTGAGGTGTTCCGGGCATGCCCAGCCGGGAGAAGACCCCGGGGAAGACCTAGAGAGCTAGGACTTGCTGGACGGACTATGTCTCACAGCTGGCCTGGGAACGTCTTGGTGTCCTCCCGGTGGACTGGAAGAGGGGGCCGGGGACTGGGAAGTTTGGACTTCCCTAGTGAGACTGCAGGGGTGGGGGGTACGTGGTTTCAGGTGACATGTCTGTAAAAAGTGCTTGAAAGAAAAGGGTTATTGCTTCAACAAGTACATATAAAATTCATATAGCCAAACTGGGAGTCAGCCAGCTTCGGGAATCCACTTTGGAGATTTCCACTGCCTTTGCCGTTTTGCACGCTGGCGTCATTCCGGACCAAGCACAAACTATTCCAGATCAACTTTCATTGTTTCCTGTTAGTCCTGTTTTCTGTTCTGTCGCCTCCATCTCCAAAGAGATATCCTTACCCACCCCACCCCCACCCCCCACCCCATCTCACAGCCTCAAATTGTCTCCTGTTGCTCTCCACGTGTGAGAGAATCCACTTCAAATCGAAACCAATGAGGCAAAACCGACTTGTCGCTCTTCCGGAGAAGCGGGGAGAGGTCAGCTTTTGGCGGTTGCCGAGATTTCTCAGGTGATTGAAATGGCCGCGGTGAGCAAAGACGGGAGGGAGGAGACAGACCTGTTATTTGAGGGATGAGGGATGGAGGTTTACGTGGTCCTTCTCAGCACTCTTTGCCTCCCTCCCTACCTCCCTCCATACCTATCCTTCCTCGGTCTCGCTCGCTCACCGACTCTTCTTCACTGTGGGCTGCAGGGGGAGCCTTCAGAACTGCAGTTTTTTTGTTCAGAAAACACAAACAAGATATTTTGGCGTAAGCCAAACACTCCAACCAGGATTCTCTCCATATGTGTCATTTCTGACAGCCGCTCAGGTAAGTCTTTGTTATTTCTACTTCATTTTCCACCTGTATGCTGTTACTGCAGCCATCCAATAACATGATCACATCTAAAATATATATTATATATATATGTTATATATATTTAAAATATCATGCAGAAATTGATTTTTTTAATGCAGCCACTAATATCACAGTATGATATTACTGGCAAATCAATATATTATGACATGTATCTTATGTATTTTATAAACGATGCATATATTTTTATGCATATGAAACTATGCTAAGGAGAAACAACATCTAAATATGTTTTTTTGTATTGAAAATCATTATTTTTTTTAATCAGGTACAATTTGGATACTAAATATTACCGCAACGACTGTTGCTTTGTTTTTGTTTTTAGCTTTGTATTGTTTATATCTTTCACTGTAAAGTGTCTTTGAGTACCTTGAGAAGTATATTAATATCATTACTATGCATAAAATGCATTTATGATTATTACACACACACATAAATATAACACACATACACTATATAGTAGTCATAATTGCACCTAAATCCATATATATTAATAAACTGTCTATATTTTTATATTCCAATATTTTGCAATGATTCTTTATTGTGATCATTATTATTATTATTAGGCTTTTTATTATTTCATTTATGAGTTTAACTCCAATGTATATCCTCAATGTGTTAAAAATAAGTGTAATAGGTATGTCTGCTGTTATATAATAGGGTAGATAAATAATAGTATATTATTGAATATAAATATTGGGAGATGCATAAAAATATACGGTATATACGGTACATCAAATATTTCAATATTTTGCATGTTTATTGTATTATCATCAGCAGTAGTGGTATTATTATAAGGCTTTTTATTATAATTACTTTTATCCTCACTATCTTTAAATGTGAAATACATTTTGTGTATCTCACACAAATACAAATCTACGTTTGCTATCTGCTAATATTACAATGTGCAATATAATATTTTTAAAAAGAGTGCAAGATGCATAAGTCAAAAAATATATGCTTAAAATACATAACGTTGTTTTCATAATATAACATTTTTAATATGTTTGTCATTGTAAAACAGACACAGGAACATGAATACTTCAGCATTATCTTTTTCGGCTGAAATTCTTGCGCAATGGCGGGCACGTCATGATGAGCGTGAGCGTAATATCCATACTCAATGTGTTGTGACTGGAACGGCATTCAAACAGACTCGTCAAAGTCAACGAATGGCAGCGACGTCATTAATCCTCATCAAAATTCAACCGTTGTGCATAATCGGGCCTAATCAAATTCATCTTTCATCGCCCGGACACAAAATGGAGCTTTGATTGAATGTCGTAAGAAGAGAGCAGCGTAGTTACTAGAGGGCCAGCGGGGGGAGGCAAAGTAAACAACAAAGTCACCTGGAGTTCTGAGTCTTATCCATTCTTCTCACGCTTTCCAAATTAGCTGCGCAGTCTGGATGGCTTCCACAAAGCCCATGGCAACCGTGTTACCAGGCAGGGCTAATTTGCCTCCGTAGCACAAGAGAGCACTTTTACGCTGAAACGCTGGCCGGAGAGTAACAAATGTCGTTCTAATTAACAACACCGACAACGAACCGACTTCGAAGCGATTAACTGAAGATTTCATGACTTGCGTAGCCTGCACTAAAACCAGGAAGTGCCTCCATTATCACTCTCACTGGGCCTGACGGTACACATCATTTACATTTCATTTAGCTACATTGTAAGAACACTTTCAAATGGAAAAGCACATTTATAAATGAATGCATTCATTTCAAAACAACAGCCTCCACAGGAAGTGAAAAAAAAATGCGTGTCAACGTGTCAGTCTATATTATGTCTTAAATGTCTTATTTTCTCTGTTAAATTGGGTCATACGAGTGTAAAGGTGACTATAGGGGTGTTATTTCAAGTCTAGAGGGCTCTAAAAATGTTAAAACCCGTATTTCGAAGGTTGTAAAAAGGTTTTCTATGCTCTAGCTACAAAAATATTCCATTTTGCTTCACTTATCACTTAAATTTTCACTTATCACTAGGTAAGTTTTTTGAATGAAAAATTGCTTTTTTAAATTATCACATTCATTTCAAAACAAATGCACCCAAACTTCTTGTTTGATTTGGTGCTGGCAAAAAAAGAATCAAAAACAAATGCAGTGTAATTAGCAGTAAAGATATATATTTCTAATTGAAATTAAAATTGGAATTATTCTGAATATTTGCCTGAAAATGGTATAAAAAACTATCAAGTTTAACATATTTGAATGTGAGAAGCTTTCATGCCTCATTATTTTTATGCGCCCAAAAAAAGCATGTATGTACTTTTTTCCCCCAAACAAAAAGCCGAAAACTCTGACTCGTGATGTTTTGCATAAATGTGAGAAAAAAACATGATATTTTTTAAGACAATAACCGGCCCGGCCGCACGGTGGCTGAGTGGTTAGCACATTGGCCACACAGTCAGGAGATCTGGAAGACCTGGGTTCAAATCTCCGTTGGGCATCTCTGTGTGGAGTTTGCATGTTCTCCCC
>QODF01000390.1:39955-52130 GCA_024372805.1 Oostethus manadensis | reverse complement strand
GCGTGTTTATTAAAACGCTTTCCCTTCAGGCTACACTCGTCATGCCGTCCTCTGTACGGACGACGTTGCCGTGCTGCGGGGTTGGGGGCTGCAAATGCGGCGATTCATTTCAACTAAAAGAAGTTGGAGATTGTTCACTTTCAGCAGCTCAAATGCCACTTTGGAGAAGAGAGGAGAAGTGGCTGCAGGTAAATAGACCCTCAGCTCCCATTTAAATGCAGACATTGCCGCCCCTGCTGGGAGTGGAAAGAGAGGAGATCGATATCTAACAAGCGTCTGTCCTTTGGAGATTAGACTGCGGCTTGGACAACGGTCTAGGTGGGCAGACCAAATGTCCGGTTTTCCGGGACACTACGCCGTCTTTTTAGAAATTGTTTTTTGTTGGTTTTGATTGTTGTTGTTTGTTTTGGGTTTTTTTGCTAAATTACAATATTGATTTTTTGGTGCAATGCAAGTTCAAGTTGCACGTTTTAAAGCTGCATTTGCTGATATTATTGCATGGATTTAGTCCAGTGAGACTTGAAAAGAGAGCCCTTTTTTTTTTTTTCTAACACAGAGGAGGCCTTATTTTGATCATTATTTGAAGTCATTTTTGAAACCCATCAAAGAGCTACTCTTTTCTGCAAAATAAAGCATGTTGCGTAACCTCAGAGAAGCATCTGAGTTTGGGTCTTTGGTTAAAGAGAGTAGTTTGCAATCGCTTGGAATTTGGAGGCTTTGAGAGTTCTTTCTAAAATATAGCAATGACTAAATCATGATATTTTGTGGGCGAATACGACCGATTATAGTCTATGCATCTTCGAGCACATTTTATGCATTTTTTACCTTTTTATTTTGAAGTATAACAGTGGCTGACTGAGCTAAAGGCATTCAAAGATGTTATGTGATATGTAGTATCCCACACTGGTCGCTAGGTGTCAGTGATGAGACACACAAACACCAGACTTGATTGTCGGCACAACGGGCACATTAATCCCTAACGCGCGCTACTGTTGTGACTGTAACTGACGTCAAGCGAAAACTCAACTCAGGACCTTCGTCGTCACTTCCTGTCTCCTAGCACAGGAACACAAAGCTCATTTATTTTTGTGCATTTTCTCTTATGTCTACTATAGGGGTGTTATGTCATGTCCCGAGAGCTCTAATCATTTTAAAAGAAGGTCACAAACAGGATTTCTATGCTCTAACAAAAACAGAAAAATTCACTTCTTATGAAAGGTCTGTAACCAATTACAGTCATCTCACAATGTCATGGTTCATTAATTATGCATTAATTAATTAATGATCGCTGTTTTATGATAGACTGTTGTCTATTATTAGCCAAAACATATTGAAATACAGTAATACAAAACGTGAGGTATCACCTTACCTTGCATTACCTTAACACAACATAAAGCCCGCTCAGGCGCTTCCGACATGACAGACTGACAAATAGTTCTCCTCCTGTTCTGTGCGGAAGTGGTAGGTTTTTGGCTTCCAGTGTGTCATTTGTGGTTAGCTCGCTAGCTTTCTAGCCTATAGCTCCCTACTCAGTGGCCATCTCGAGTCCCTGCAGCAAAATAATTGAAATAATAGATTGAATGATAGAATTGGAAAGGTGACTCTAGGGGTGTTATTTCATGCCTATGGGGCTCTAATTATGTTATAAAACTGTATTTAGCAAGTCATGAACTGATTTTCTCTGCTCTCTCTAAGAAAATATTGTATGTATTAACACTGAATCCTGTATTGCAGAAATGTATGTGTTGGGGTCGGGAACCCGTTAAGTGCGAACAATTTTCTAGACAAGACACACGTACTTGTAAATGTATTGAATTGGGGTCGAGTGCCCCGGTTTTCAGTCATCACAAAATGGTCACCGTGGTTTGGGTTCATTTATTCCACTTGATGCATGCTGGTCATTTGTTGCTATACCTTAAAGAGTTTCCAACTTTCAAGAGAGAGGCCAGTGTGCTGTAGTGTGATGGGACCCCCCACTCGCTTTTATCCACGGGAAGCATTGACTGGTGAAGTGACAGAGCGAGTGGGCTTGAACAGTCAGAGTAATAGTACATAATGTGCCCTTGCCTGCCGCCTTGCAAGGCATCACAGGCAATGAAATATCAATCGCCATTCAGGAAAATCATTTGCTCACCTCCGCAGAAAATCTTTGCCGGGCGGAGGAACTAAAATAATCACTTCAACTACTTGAACTACTTGCGTAGAAATGTCACTATGACCATTAAGCCCCCCCCCCCTTCCCGAGTTCTTACTTTTTTGCATGATTGTTACACTTAAATGTTTCAGCTCATCAAACAAATGTAAATATTAGTCAATGACAACGCAACTCAACACAAAATGCATATTTTAATTATTGAGTGAGAAAATAATTCAAACCTACATGGCTCTGAATCTGATTGCCCCTCACTATTAAAACGTAACGAGATTATTTGACATCCATCAGTGTGAAAAGGTTACGGAATTTCAAAAGTTTTGGGACTCCAGCAAACCACCGTGAGAGCCATTAGCTAAAAATGGCAAAAAGAAGGAACAATGGTTAAACTTCTCAGGAGTGGCCAGCCCACCAAAATGACCCAAGGGTGCCTCAACGACTCATCCGAGAGATCACAAAAGACCCCACAACATCATCCAAACAACAGCACTGGCCAAGTTCCAAGATATAAACCACTGCTGAACAAAAAGAACATTAAGGCTCATCTCATTTTTTCCAGAAAACATCTTGATGATCTCCAAGACCTTTAGGAAAGTACTCTGTGGTCTGACGAGACACAAGTTGAACTTTTTGGAAGGTTTGTGTCCTGTTACATCCGGCGTAAAAGTAAAGTCAGAAAAAGATCATCCTACCAACATTATAGTATGGCGGTGGTAGTGGGGCTATTTTCAGGACCTGGAAGACTTGCTGTGATAAATGGAAGCATGAATTTTGCTGTCTACTAAAGAATCCTGGAGGAGAATGTCCGGCCATCTGTTGGTGACCTCAAGCTGAAACCAACTTGGGTTCTGCAGCAGGACAAAGACCCAAAACTCACAAGCAAGTCTACCTCTGAATGGATTAGACTTTGGAGTGGTCTAGTCAAAGTCCTGACCTGACTCCTATTGAAATGCTGTGGCATGACCTTAAAAGTCCCTTCATACTGGAAAAGCCTCCAAAGTGACTGAATGACAACAATTCTGCAAAAATGAGTGAGCCAAAATTTCCTCCCCGGCGCTGGAAGAGACTCATTGCAACTTATCAAAAATGCTTCATTGCAGTTGTTGCCGCTAAGGGTGGCCCAACCGCTTATTAGGCTAGAATCCCTTTTTTACACAGGGCCATGTAGCTGTGCATTTTTTCCTCCCTTAGAAATGAAAAGTTGCATTCAAAAAACTGCCTTTTGTGTGTTTGAGAGAAGAGGCCAACCACTTTTTCACACCACAGTATCCTATATTCATTCATTTTCTATGCCGCTTATCCTCATTAGGGTCGCGGGAATGCTGGAGCCTATGCCAGCTGACTTTGGGCGAGAGGACACCCTGGACTGGTCGCCAGTCAATCGCAGGGCACATATAGACAAACAACCAGTCTCACATTCATACCTATGGACAATTTAGAGCGGCCAATGAAGCTAACATGCATGTTTTTGGAATGTGGGAGGAAAGCGGAGTACCCGGAGAAAACCCACACACGCACTGGGAGAACATGCAAATTCCACACATAGATGCCCAACGGAGATTTGAACCCAGGTCTTCCAGATCTCCTGACTGTGTGGCCAATGTGCTAACCACTCATCCACCGTGCAGCCCACAGTATCCTATATCCTACATATATATATATATATAAATATATATATATATGCACGTAATATATTATAGAACCCTCAGTTTGATGTGTCCAGCTGTGGCACTCACAGCTGATGGGCCACTTATCTCGAGGAAAGAGTAGCGGAAACAACGTGTGTGGTTTCCTGCCAAGAAAGATTTGTGGATTTACAAAAAAGGTATGATAAAAGCCGAGAGAGGAGCTGTGGTATAGCAACAGGAACTCTGGGCTGACCCAGAGTTTTTGTGCCTTACGGTTTTTCTAGGATTGTTTTTTTGTCCACGCTAACAAAAGGGGGAAAGGGACCTCCATTTTTGAGCAAATGAGGAACGAAAAGCGAGGTGCACTGTATGCATGAAGGAAATGACAAGCTCATGACTTCCCTCGGCTGTCTTCCACCGCAGGTAAGCATGGACATCCTGATGAAAGCCGCCTTCACAGCGAGCGACAACACGAGCGGCCAGGACGAAGTTGACAGAAGCAACAGCCAAGGACTCAACCACAGCGACCCGCTGGACATGTTCGTCGGCATGGAGCTTCTCCTTCGTTTCAAACCTCTCTTCATGCCTCTCTACTGCCTCGTGGTGGTCATAGCCAGCTTGGGGAACTCGTCTCTGTTGACTTGCATCCTGGTGGATAAGAAACTCCACAACGCCACCAACTTTTTCATCGGCAACTTGGCGGCTGGAGACCTGCTGATGTGTCTGAGCTGCGTGCCGCTGACCATGTCCTACGCCTTCGACAGCCACGGTTGGGCATTCGGGAGACCCCTGTGTCACTTGGTGCCTTTGCTGCAATGCGCTACTGTCTTTGTATCTGTGCTCTCCCTTACAGCCATTGCTGTGGACCGATACATTGTCTTAGGTAAGTCGTGCTTCTTTGGGCCCCCTCTTCGGGAAGTATTGTCTGAGTCTGTGGGCGACTCAGTCCTGAAAATCCCAGTTCTGGTGGTAGTGTTTGTGTTACTATGGTAGTTGCCAGGCAACGCTCGTATCAGAAAATCAGCAATACAGCCACGTAACCAGAGGAATGTCCGCTAAAAGCTCACCAAGGCCACCTTTCAGAAAACAGAACTTAAAACGGGAAAATGAAACGAGTGAACATTCAGAGACTAGCCCTGAATACCGTATGTCATTATTCATCAAAACAAAACAATAATGCTAAAATCGTTTGAAAACCATTTATTACCATACCATCTATCACAGATTAACTGTCAGTCTTTCCCTTTCCCCCAGGAAACCTCAGTAATAGTTTTCCTGTAGTTTAACCTTAATGGAAAACAATAACTTCCAGTCCACCCGAATACATCCTCTTGTGGAAGATCAGAATTTCCCTGGTTTTAGGGACGGCCATTGTATTCTCTGGGCATTCAATCGATCGCATCTGGACTGTTCAGGTTGTCTTAGAGGACGAAGTCCGCCTCTCATCAAGGCAGACTTTGTCAGTTCATGCTCAAAGACTAGGTGGGACACACTAGTCAGACTAGATAGGACCAGGGGTCTAGTTCAGGCTCAAAGACTTGATGGGACACACACCTGTCAGACTACACAGGACAGTTCTAGTCTAGTTCTGGCTCAAAGACTTGATGGGACACACACCTGTCAGACTACATAGGACAGTTCTAGTCTAGTTCTGGCTCAAAGACTAGGTGGGACACACTAGTCAGACTACATAGGACAACTCTAGTGTGGGAGCCTGGTGCAAGATCCGATCTATTTAACCTCTAAAGTAGGAGGCACGTCCAGAAAGGAATGGTTGGCTCTTTGGTGGTGTCCGCTGACGATCACTAGATACAATGGAGTGGGGTCTCTGCCTGCCAACAATGGTCGCTTGGGTGGTATCACCTTCACTAGCATCATTTCAGATGTAATAATGGTCATGTTTGGGTGGTATCACCATCACTAGCATCATTTCAGATGTAATGATGGTCATGTTTGGATGGTATCACCTTCACTAGCATCATTTCAGATGTAATGATGGTCGTGTTTGGGTGGTATCACCTTCACTACCATCACTTTCAGATGTAATGATGGTCATGTTTGGATGGTATCACTTTCACTGGCATCACTTTCAGATGTAATGGTGGTCATGTTTGTGTGGTATCACCTTCACTAGCATCACTTTCAGATGTAATGGCGGTCACGTTTGGGTGTTATCACCTTCACTAGCATCATTTCAGATGTAATGATGGTCATGTTTGGATGGTATCACCTTCACTAGCATCATTTCAGATGTAATGATGGTCACGTTTGGGTGGTATCACCTTCACTAGCATCGCTTTCAGGGGTAATGATGGCCATGGACCCATCTGAAACCAAGGTGACTGTGCATTGTTCATTTCTTAGAGGCTAAATGACTGAGTCTTTTGGGAAGGGATGAAAGGACGGCACTGTATCTGGGAGAAAAGTTGGTGTGCCCGCCCCCTCCGTTTTGTTCGGATGTTTAGTCGTGGTCGGAGAGGGCGTAGGTGGAAAGTGTCCGCCATGTTTCTGTCACTTTACCCCTGGGTAGCTGTGGCTAGAACCTCTGGTGCTTCCACCTGCTGTGGCCAACTGCAGAGGTTCTCAATAGCTTTCAAACAGTGATCCATAGCCGCTGTGGTGGTTTCATTCACGCTTGAGTGGGTCACTTGGACTTTCTCGGGTTCAACTACTCCACTCGGCTGAGCTGACAGAAAGAATTCGTGTTACCAAGTCCAACAGGTGGTAATTCATCCAGGTAGTGTGTTACAAACCTAGGAATGAAAGTTGATTTTGGCTGCTCTTTCAGGGCACACGTAATATTGTTTTTCTATGGCTCTATAAACATGGAACATGCCAAAAGAAAGTCTTTCTTCAGAAAAAAAAGTTTGTTTCTATCTTTTTTTGTTCTTTAGTAATTATCAATAAACAATAAGGAAAATATCAGTTGCCAACAAAAAGGGGCAAAACAGCCGTTCAAGCATAACTTTCACTTTGACACAAATTTAGCCGTAGCCAAAACAACAATACCACAACGTAAACAACAAAAAAGAAATAACAATGTATTTACAAATACACCACCATGAACTACAATTTTAACATTTGGAACTGAACTTTCTCCATGTCTTCCACTTCCTCCCTGTTGCAGCAAGGAGTCACGTGTGTTTTTACATGCACATGATCTCTGCCGAGCTCTTATCAACTGCAGTTCCGGACCCTTGTGGCAGTTTTTGTGTTTTTCACATTTTTTTCGAAAGTGACATTCAGTAGTCATCACCTCTTTTTGCCTCTCGTTGTTGGGATTGGGTGTTTGGGTTTATAAAACCGTATCTTTCCGCCTTTGGTATTGGATGAGTTAAGCATCTTTGGGCAGTCTTCCATGGTATTAGTGTCCTTTCGTGAGCCTTCGTGCCTGACGCAACGTTTGGACCCTTCACTCCACGATATTATCTTGTGACAAAGCTGTCATTTTGACGACAATAAAGTTTAAAATCCCCCCCTTAAACATCACGCTCCCATCAGATGTGATTTGTGGGCAACCAGCTCCCCCAGCACACACCACTGCACCCGCCCCCCTCTTCCTAGGCAAACATCTTCCATGAAATGTTATTTTTTTTGGCCTGAAGGAGTTGGTGTTTTTATCAGGGCTGTCAAAAATGGGCGCTCACTGATTTATTTCAGTAATTATGTTTACAATTGAAGAGAAATCTAAAGATTGAAATCTAAATCTTTTGACTGAAATCTAAAGGAAAAATGTTATTGTGACCGGAACACACCAACGCTGTGCAATTCCACAACCATATACTGTATTATGTAGCTCCAGCTCACAAACACTTCCTCGATGTCACATGACCACCGCAAGGTGCGTTCCAGGACACTCCCAATACGGGACACATGCAATACGTCTTATGTCTGAGTAAAGAGACAAACACTACGCGGATATTCCTATCACTCACTGGCGTAAATCTTGATACAAAAGTGCAATTTGATGCATTTAGGTATGTTGGGAAATCCCAGATAATACATCTACACTCAACTCAATTGACGTGGCGTTTTGGAACACAACCCCTCATGACTCATAATAACACGGTTAAAATGTTCTGCTACTATTGAAGGAACTAGCGTTAGGTAAATGGATTTTCAGACAAAAGGCATATTTCCCACGTAGTTGCAGATGGTGATTCATTCATTTGAAAACTGCGATGTACCTCTGAAATGTAGTTCAAATTTGTAGTAATTTTCTTGTTTTTTACGTAAAAGTACTAGTTTATAAATGGTATTCATGACACAGCATTTTAGCTAAGTTTGCAACATAACCCCTCACCTTTCGTCTCCTGGATGTTTGTATGGCCACTTGTTGCCAGGCAGAATTCATAGGGCTCAATCATTACTGCCCCATGGACCAATGAAAACGATACAATTGGTCAGCTGCACCCACTGGGTTGCTTCAATCAGAAGCAAAGAAAATGATTTGTGAGCGCTGCTGCTAACCCCTCAGTAAGAAACGTAGCTATTGGCTGTCGCTAGATGACTTCACCTGTTATTTTGCATATTATTTGCATATGATGATGTAACAGATATTGTAGGAAAAAAGCAGGACCTTGTAGGAGAGACAAAAAAGTGAGTAAAGACACCTTCATTACATTTAGAACTACAAGTTTATTGATTGGTTCTTTATTTCGAGCCACAGACAATAAAATAAATAAGCATATATATAAACAAATCAACTTTAATCACTAATCAAAATGATCTAATTTTAATATTTTACCTCAGTTAGCTCCTCTCAAACGTCTGGAGCTTCACTGAGCTAACAGATCTATACGTGCTTTCACTTTTAAGTCCCCAAATAGCAGTAATCTCTACAACGTCACCAGAAAAAGTTGCTAGATTTGTCGCTAGTCACTGAATATGTCAACAACAGGTTTAGGAATGTCGCCGGATTCAGCACCACTTGTGAGATTAGTTTCAGGATGCTACGGTTTCCTTGTCATCCATCTGTTACAGATCGTTTTTTGCAAGAGCCATGGTTCTATTTGGATTGTTTTTTTTTCATACATTCAGAGCCTACCCAAAGTGGTACCCTAGGCAAGAATTTGTATGGCCTCTGTCAGAATTTGCACAGCTTGCAAAAGAAATTGAAAGGCATTGTTTTGCTGTCTTTAATTTGTAAGATAAGGTCCCACCTAATGTACCTGGTTAACAAATTACAAGGTACTTTATAGGTGTCCAAAAAATAATTTAAAAACCTTGAATATAAGTGAATAAATAATGGTCATAAATTATATATACAGTCAACATCAAACAATTTCAACAATATAAGCTCCATTTACACTCTGCAAAAACATAATAGCGATATATATATACAATACAACTATATGCAAAACTACGTACAAAAATTATGGGTGCAGGTCGACCTATTTATTTTCACGTGTAGTAATACTGTATGTATGTATGCTAAGATTAACATGCTAGTGCTAACATGCTAACACCTGACATGATAGCACTAACTGTTTGTATAACTATTTAGGATCCTGTTTATAGAAAACTGTGCTTAACAAAACGTTAGCGTTCTAAAAAATGTCAACAATGCTAACATTAGCTTGCAACACCCAACATGGTAGAGCTAAGTGTCTCTGTATGCTAATACTTATAAAAATGTCCAAAAATGCTACTATGCTAATATTACCATGCTAGTGCTAACAGGCAAACACCTAACATGATAACACTAACTGTTTATATAACTGTTGATAGTAATTCTACTATGCTAACATTAGCATGGCAACAATGCTAACATGCTAACATTAGCTTGCAACACCCAACATGGTAGAGCTAAGTGTCTCCGTATGCTAATACTTATAAAAATGTCCAAAAATGCTACTATGCTAATATTACCATGCTAGTGCTAACAGGCAAACACCTAACATGATAACACTAACTGTTTATATAACTGTTGATAGTAATTCTACTATGCTAACATTAGCATGGCAACAATGCTAACATGCTAACATTAGCATGCAACACCCAGCATGGCAGAGCTAAGTGTGTGCGTAGGAAAAGTTCCGGAAATGCTAGTGTGCTGTTAGGTGTTAACAAGTTAGCACTAACATGCTAATAATAATTAGCATGTTAGTGCTAACATGCAGTAAGTGTTTATAAAGGTTTCTACTTATGGACACTGCTAAAATGTTACTATGCTAATGTTATTATGTTAATATGCTAAGGTCATTTTGCTCCCGGTTTTGTGGCTATGTCTCAAAAGGCTAGCATTTATGGTGGGCGGAGTTAGTGGCACATGCAGAAGCTTACCGTTCCCAAACAAACCTTCCGTCTTATGGACGCGTGCATCTGTATGAAATGTTCTTTCCTGTGCTTGCAACGTCGTATTTATTGAGGCTTCCATGCTGTTGTTACAGCTCACCCAGTACGAAGGAGGATATCTTTGTGGGGTTGTGGCGCGGTGACTTTGGCTGTGTGGCTTTTGTCTCTGGCCCTGGCGGCGCCTGCGTCCTTCTACACACGCTACCTCGACTTGCGACCCAGCGGCATCGACCTGGTTGTGTGCGACGAGTTCTGGCCCGAGAACGACAATCTGCGACTGCTCTACTCCTGCTTCATTCTCGTCACCTCTTACATGATCCCGCTGCTGTCCGTCAGCATCTCCTACTGCGCCATCAGCCTCAGCCTCAAACGCTATTCGGTACCTGGGGAGCGGAGTGGTGGGAAGCAGCACTGGAAGCAAAAGAGGAAGAAGACCTTCTCGTTGTTGGTGGCCTCGGTGCTCGCCTTTGCTCTTTGCTGGCTGCCTTTGCAGGTGACTTCAAGTCCAAAATGTCTCCCTCGAGACCGTTCCTCCACATTAAAGCAGTGGACAGGATTAACTGCCCATGAAAGGAACACATCACTATCAGAGAGGCTCATCATCATTCTCTTCGCACAGACATTATGTCTGCAATGAGCCATGCGAAAGCCTAACATATTAGATCATCACAGTCACGGGAGGAAGGAAGATGGTGCAGCACGGCTGAACAAACATGTCTAGATTGCCGCCAAAAAAGCGGGAGGGAAATCGCTTTCTAATCAGCACCAGGGACAGTATCTCAAAACTGTATCACCAGCGATTTGGACACTAATGGCTGGGTTGACTTATTTGCAATATAACGAGTTTTGCTCCAGGTGGAGGAGTTCAAGTATTTCGGGGTCTTGTTCACGAATAAGGGACGGTTGGAGTGTGAGGTCGACAAACGGATCGGTGCGGCGTCTGCAGTCGCTGACCCTCGTGGTGAAGAGAGAGCTGAGCAGGAAGGCAAAGCTCTCTGTTTACTGATCGATCTTTGTTCCCACCCTCACCTGTGGTCATGAGTTATGGGTCATGACCGAAAGAACGAGATACAAGCGGCGGAAATGAGTTTCCTCTGTAGGGTGGCTGGACTCACCCTAAGAGGTAGGGTGAGGAGCTAGGCCATCCGGGAGGAGCTCATGGTAGAGGAGCCAGTTGAGGTGGCTCGGGCATCTAGTCCGGATGCCTTCCAGGTCCCTCCCTGGTGTGGTGTTCCAGGCATGCCTAGCTTGGAGAAGCCCCCGGCGAAGCCCTAGGACACGCTGGAGGGACTATGTCTCACAGCTAGTCTGGGAATGCCTCGGTGTCCTCCCAATGGATCTGGAAGAGGTTGCCGGAGACCGTGAAGTCTGGACTTCCCTACTTAAGCTGCTGCCCCCACGACCCGAACCCGGATAAGCGGAGGAAAATGGAATGGATTTTCACAAAACACCTAATTAGCTTAACTACAAGAAGGATTTGGAGTGCATTAGAAAGTAAAACGTAGCTCTATTCCACTTGGTACACTTCTGATCAAAATGTTAAGTTTTGCACCGTTGGATCTTAAAGGGGACCTATTATACTCATTTTCGGGCCTTTGTATTGAGTTCTGGAGTCTTTAGAGCAGCTACACACGATGACTCGCGCAGAAAGCTTTCTAGATCTTCCAGACTCTGCGCCTCTTCCTGCAGCATGTCCTTTGGTTTTCTGCCTCATGCCCAAACGGTCTGTGTAATTTACTCCACCCTCGGCCCTCCTCCGGGTTGCTCTTCTGACTCTTCAACACGACCAAGTAACGTTGGAAAGGCGTCGGACAGTTTGGCGGATAGTCCACCTTCGTATTGCTATACAAAATTAGCTTTCCCTCACACCCAAGGAAACATTTCCTGGAAACCATTGCTTAAAGTTGCCCATCTAAGGCCAACAAATATGGTAATAATGAAAAGTCAAGTCAAGTCAAGACATTGTAGCCCCACACCCCCCATGTCATAATGCCGGGCGCCCCCCAGTTTGAAAGCTACTGGAGTAAACCATTTATTGCAAACAAGCAACAAGCTGATAAAAAGTTTAAGTTTAGATGTAAAAAAATCAGACCCCCCC
>QODF01000390.1:0-39943 GCA_024372805.1 Oostethus manadensis | reverse complement strand
CCCCCCCCCCCCCCCACAAAATAGAAATAAATGTAAGAATGAAAAATGTAAGTAGCTCTGCCGTTCTTGTTAAACCCTCAAAAATGGGTTTGGGCGCGCCCATGTTTGGTGTGCTTGTGCAAATTCCAAACGAGGTATTTTGTGGTGTTGAAGGAGACGAGGCCTTTCGAGATATTATTGTTCTTCAACTGCGTCTCTCACAGATCCCCATGACTGCCAGTTGGATCCTTCAATTGGTGGACTGTCACCAGCCAGTCGACCACTTGACTTTTTTGTCCCATAACCCTCAGGATCTTTGCTGAAGTTTCAAATGACTGTCTGACTGCGTCCGACCTTTGCAGAAATGTCACGCTAGGAGAGCCCCTTGCTCACGCAGCTCAACAATCCCACCGCAGTCAAAGAGAGAAAGCTTTTTTCACCTTTGGCCTCAGGAACTCATGACAGTTTGAATACCTGACAAAAAAGGCGGCCGCGCGGTGGCCGAATGGTTAGCATGTTGGCCACACAGTCAGGAGATCTGGAAGATCTGGGTTTTAATCTCTGCTTGGGCACCTCTGTGTGGCGTTTGCATGTTGTTCCTTTCTTTTTTGTGCCTTTTGAAGCTGTACTTGGAATCTCCTTAAGATCTATCGGTGCAAAATGTATATTTTGGTCTTAAAATTTGAGTAGGACTGTATATTGCACAACACATCAGCTACAGAACCAGTGTTGTAATACCAGTCTTAAACACTAAGCATGAGTTGATTGTTGCAACTAACCAAAATACTTTTTTAAGGCAATGCATAACTCTCTGTTTTTGTGTTCTCCTGTCATTTCAAGGTGCTCAACCTCCTACTGGACCTGGACCCAGACTGTGACATTATAGGCAAGCGTTACATAAACATCCTCCAGGTCTGCTGTCACTTGGTGGCCATGAGCTCGTCGTGTTACAACCCTTTCATCTACGCGTCGCTGCACAGCAAGGTACGCGTGCACCTGAGGGGCTACCTGTGCCCTTGTCCCAATCAGAGGGTGGTGCAAAGGACCTTGTCCCGCAGCTGATCTCCATTACGGAGAGGCGAAGTCTGAAATGTTGCAGCATTCCCCCCCGAGTTACTTTGGTGTGATCCAGAAATGATCCGCATAAGGATGTTTTATGGAAAGATTTTTGGACTGAAAACAGAACAGGTCAGAAGATGGAACACTGAGTTTGGACGTGAAGCAGATCCTGTCATTTTAAAGCAAGAGAGCAGATACAGCAGGTCCCTGCCATTCGCGAAGGGTATGTTACTACACCACCACTGAATAACGCCCATAAAAATTTCCATTTTTGACACACGACTCGCTCCTCCCCCTCCAAACCATCCTGCTAGCTTGACATTGGCACTATCCTTTGATTTCTGATCAACAGTTGCAATAAAAGTGACAGTTGCAGATAGATAAATACTGTATTCATCTCCAAGAGAAACTAAATTAATAGTTAAATATCTGTTTCGGCTGCACGGTGGCTGAGTGGGTAGCACTTGGCCTCACAGTCAGGAGGTTCAGGGTTCGAATTTCTGTTGGGCATCTCTGTGTGGAGTTTGCATGTTCTCCTCGTGCGTGTGTGGGTTTTCTCCGGGTACTCCGGTTTCCTCCCACATTCCAAAAACATGCATGTTAGGTTAATTGGCGACTCGAAATAATGTTTGTCTAAATCTGCCCTGTGATTGAATGGCGACCAGACCAGGGTGTACCCCGCCTCTCACCCAAACTCAGCTGGGATAGGCTCCGGCATACCCACGACCCGAATGACAAATACAAATACAGTATGACTGGACAAACAGACTTTTTATTTAACTGAGTCACAAACTAGTTATTGTATAAAAATATTATTGTCAAACAAATGATCCACTAATGCTATATATGTATACATATATATATCTATATATATATATAGATATATATATATACATTCAATATAAAAAACATATATATATATGCGTTAGGGTTAAAATATTTAATTCTGATTAATAACATTTTGTCCATGTTTAACTCAAAATTAATTAATCTCATTTAAATGCAGGTAAAAATACGTTTTTACCTACATCAAATTTTATGTAAAGCAATATCAATATTGGAAATATGGGCTATTCTTTTTTTCAAAAATTATATACACTTAGCGGCGAGCAGTGATTTGTCCCACTGTTTGACGACCCTTGAATGCACCATCTCCATTCTCACACGCTGCTCTCACACTACTATACTGTATTTTTATTCATATAGTAAGATTTGATGACCTTGCTGATGTGCATATTTGTGGTAAACATTTTCTGCTCCTGGTGGATGGTGGTTCTGTATTAATTTAGTGCTTTTCATTTGATGTTGTTCCTGCCCAGTTTTGCACAATCCATACTAAATAAGATAAATTAGATTGCTATAATGCTAATGTAAATGGCATAGTATTAACTAGCGCCCCAAATAGCTCTAATCAGCTATGCCAGCAGCTAGCAGCTCTTAGCTACATTTTTTTCAAAGCAAAACGGGAGACGGCTCGCATCTCAAAACACTCGTTAGTTGGGACACTTTATTCCAAGGTACCACAATTAAAACAATACCTGCAGTGCACCAGTAACTCCCCTCTTCTCCCAGATTTTGTGACAACTGAAGTTACAGCGACACAAAAACTTTGGTCTTGTGGAGAATGCTAATCTTGTTATTCAAAATACCCACTTCTTTGTCCATTTCTGCTTAATATTTGTAACTAAACTACCGCTGTGGGCCGAGGGTCCAACAGGACGTGCGCAAACTAATCCGCATGACAAAAAAGTGTGCTGTTAACAGACACTTCCGTTTCCGGTTCCATTTCAGCCAGAATGAAAGCAAAGGTGTACAAAACCAGAGATGTTGTTTGGCTTAGAGACAGTGCCACTGAGGAAAAGAGGCAGAGCTGGAGGTAGCAGAGATGAAGATGCTGAGGTTCTCTTTGGGTGTGACCAGGATAGACAGGATCAGGAATGAGCACATCAGAGGGATTGCACATGTTAGAGGTTTTGAAGATGATGACTCGAAATCGTCCATTAGAGTGTGAGTGTAGATGCTTGTTTGTCTGCCCTGCGATTGACTGGCGACCGGTCCAGGGTGTACCCCGCCTCCCGCCCAAAGCCAACTGGGATTGGCCCCAGCATACCCGCGACCCTAATGAGGATAAGCGGCATAGAAAATGTCACACACGATGTCATTTGGATGTTGTTTTTTGGGCTAAATCCGATCAAGCCCAGACGTTGAAAATTGGGCAATGTTTAGTCCGACTTGATTTGGTGCAAATATAGCCCAACAATCGACGCTTTTCAACCAAATTTAGACAGGAAAGGGACATCCTTCAACATAGTGTAATGATGTCTTTTCAGCGTCTTTTCAACTTATTTTTGCTGGGTAGGGCACAAACAAACTGCAACACAAACATACTTTTGTTCCCCATTTGAACAATATTACAATTGCAACAAGCCTCTTTTCATTGCAATTGTTATAAATCTTAACCTGCTCATGAATCCAGTATGGAAGTTAAAAATACGGTGTCTTCTTTTTGTCCGGATTCTGGATTCTTTTGGTAGACTTTTAGATCATTTTTTGTATTGATTATTTTGGTGGATATAAGAGTGTCCTTGGTTTGACTCTGGCTTCATTCAAGACTTGTGGTTTGGTACTCCGATGCGGACCAAAAATATTTTAAAAAGATACTTGTTGATCTTGCAGTTTCGGACAACAGAGAGCACGGATTGCAAGGATCTTCTATTTTATGTATATTAGAAATTGTTAGTGGTAGGTTAAAAGGTTGGAGTTGTTACATTATTGAGGTATAGTGATGATAAAAATGAATCTTGGATAACGTTTGGTCTTTTCTTGATTGATTTGTTGATTCACTGAATGACTCTCATATGAACTGCAAGTCATTATTGCCAAATTGCACACAATCTCTGCCCCACAGATAATACTAACAAACGTTACCTTTTGCATCTGCCGCCATCAGACATGCGAATTAGCGTGGGAAGCTCCTTGAACGCCTTCTGCTTTGCCTCCAACACACAAGCCAGCTGCATAGCAAAACGCTAGGCTATAGATATGGGGCCAAATGACTATCAGTTTATTTCAGTTGTGTAATCCAAGCAAAATGTGCAAAATGTTTGGACAGCCATTTTAAAGTCTTGGATAAAGCAAGGTGTTCTGGGAGATGAAGTGCTGATCTATCCTCCTATCCAACAATGTTTAGGTTGTCAATGTTAATTTGCATTTACAAACAATGACTATACTTAACTACAGTATCCACTTTAGTAAAGTATTGTGCACACAAAAGTCCATCAAAATGGACAAAATATCTATCTGTACAAAAATTTGTACACAATTCATTTTTGAAATATACACTGTAAAGTAGGGATGTCCTGATCAGATCTTCAAGATCGGGATCGGCTGCCATTCGCTGTATTTTGAAAATCGGCGTCCGCCACAGGATCGGGCCGATTCGGCTGCTGTAGCTCTTGGCCACACTCCAACCGGGTAGGTGCGGTAAATGCGCCCCAAAGCTGGTTGCCTCTCAACTCCCGACACCCGGAGAAAGACGTATGGCACCATGCAGACATGTCCGCATGGGGAACCGTTTGCTCTGCCAGGGAAAGCATAAGGCAAAGTTGGAGCTGCCGGACCGGAGCAGGAGGGGATAGAGAAGATGAGGAAAGAAGACAGAGGGGTGAGTGCGGGGAGAAGAGGTGGACCAAACAGAGAGAGACAACAACACCGGCAACAGCAATTGCAACAACAATACACCAAAACAACAGAGACAAATAAGACTACAATCTACACAATTCTTAGTGTTATTAGAGGCCATTCTCAGTTCTCAGTTTCCTGGTATGCGCATGTAAATATAAATCTTATCTCACACTATTTGCGACAGAATGCAGCAGCTGTTCTGCAAATCTTTATTTCCACAAGAGGAAGACATGCCGACATACCTGACATAACTTAACATGGTAGAAAAATGCTCTTATACTTCAATTTGAAGAATTAGCATACATTGTTTCTACCAAAGAGTCTGGAGTGTGGGTGTAATTTACCAACTCCCCCACTGTTATAGCAGCGCTATTAATTGTTGTATCAAAATATCATATTTAAAAGAGTGACAAATACTATTAACCCCCGTTGAATCTTCAGCTAATACGATGAGTGCTCTGTTTGTTTACCTCAAGCAGAACAGAAAATCAAGGCGCCTTGTATTGAGAGTGTTGCATGAATTACATCCAATCAACAGTCATCATTTTCATATCCTGCCGCTTTCATCATTTCTGCTGCTAAGTGGAACGGTGCATTCAAGGACCGCACCTCTGTCGTAGCCTAATAAGAATCTTATGCCACAAGTCAGCGGGTCAGGGAAAAAGTGACGTTTGGACTTTATGAGCAGAAATGGGGACACGAGTCTGTCGATGTTGTCGTTAATCCACTTTGCTGCGTTGCCTGGCAGCTCAGTATAGACGTCATGCTAACTGACTGCATTTAGAATTCACCTTCAGTACAGTAATAATAAAAGTACTCATTTGTGGGGCTTTCATAAGACACCCAGGTCCGGAGAGAAAATAATACTAGAAATTGGGTCTACAAGAACGTGACTAGAAAAGATTTTGACATTGTTTTTAGGAACAGGACAACAGGACAATGAAATCCTCCATCCATCCTCCACCCTTCCTGAATCAGCACCTTTGGTGGTGGATGGGTTTGAGGGCCCGAGTGATCACAGGAGCTATGTTGTTGGGGGCTATATGCCCCTGGTAGGGTCTCCCAAGGCAAACAGGTCCTAGGTGACGGGCCGGACAAAGAAGAGGATGGGGATATCGAGTCCAAATGGGCTGTATTCCGCACCTCCATTGCTGAGGCGGCCAGTTGCAGTTGCAGCCGCAAGGTGGATGGTGCCAGTCGAGAACAGCTTCGGCGGTGGTCGAGGTCAGAGTTCAGTGGAGCCTTGAAGAGTTTCTGGCAAACTATTCGATGCCACAGAAAGGGGAAGCAGCCCAGAGACCTGCTGACCTCGACTGAGGATATAGTCGGTCGGTGGAAGAATTACTTTGAGGCTCAATCTCACGGATATACCCTCTGTAGGGGAAGCAGAGTCGGAGGACACTAACGCGGACAGTTCTATCGTCGTGGCTGGGGTATCTGGAGTAGTCAAAACACTCCCCAATGGCAAGGCTCCTTTGGTGGATGAGTTTTGCCCTGAATTCCTCAAGGCTAGGGATTTTGAGGGACTGAGGCTGACACATCTCTTCAACATTGCTTGGAAGTCGGGAACAGTACCTCTGGACATGGTCCCCATTTTTAGGAAGGGTGACTGGAGGGTGTGCTCCAACTACAGGGGGATCACACTTTCACCGCCCTGGGAAAGTCTATTCCAAGGTACTGGAGAGAAGGCTACGACCTTTAGTCAAACCTTGGTTACAGGAGCTTTAATGTGGTGAGGGAAGGTCGGAACGTGAGGTCGACAGACGGATTGGTGCAGTTTCTGCAGTAATACGGTCGCTGTACCGGACCGTCGTGACGAAGCGAGAGATGAGCTGGAAGGCGAAGGCAAAGTGAAGAGAAAAACAGACAAGCATGCACATGGCAATGTAGCTCACATATCTGGTCATGAGATGTTGTGACGCACCCATCATTACATCTCCAAATGGAAACGCCCACATTGGTGCAAACGTGGATCAAAGCCCAACTGGTACCACCGCCAATTGTGAATACTGTGTAAGTCTCCTAATTTTAGTGCATAGCTTTGCATACTGCTGTGTATAGTCAGTGTTCTATTTGGAGTTTCTATAATGTATACTTATTGCATAGTGTAAATTCAGAGTTGGGCCAAGTGTGGTTCGCACTGACATCCAATTACACAATAAAGTACTTTCAACCCGTCCCTGTGTGGCATTATGATGGCTATCAGTAGAGTCACGTGACCATATCAAAGACATTACAGAGAACATGTGACTTGATGGACTCAAATGAGGTCTAAACAAAATATTATCCTTGTGACATTTCGGCTGCATTGAAGAAATATTTCAAATATTTCATATATATATATATATATATATATATATTCATATATATAGAATTTCACAAACAATGCAGTTAATTCTTACTTATTTGTCATTGACCAGTTTATTTCAATTTGGTGTCAGAAGTGGGATCTCCCAGGGTGTCCTTGATGATCATGTGGAGCGCAAACAGCACAGACAAAAATGCAAGGCGCATTCACAATCATTACATTTTTTCCCCAGGCAAAGACACCAGTCAACATTTGCATTCAGAAATAAACAGAAATTTCCAGAGATGAAGGAAAATTTCCGTCCGTCGGGATGTTAATGTCTTGTCTATGATTGTTTTTATTTCACTCAGCATAATCATGCAATATTTCTGACTAAACAACATGCATATGAGACTTGCATTACAAAAATATGAAGACTTTTGCCATATGCTGTGTGCAGTACTCAATAAATTAATCTTAACTCGCAGCCATTTTGGCTTGTATTCTGGCTCGCCGTGCAATTTTATAAACAAATACAACCTCGGAGAATCCTAATGCTTAATAACGAGAACTGTACTGTATGTGATCCTTGTCGGCCTCCCCATCTTCCCAGTGCAGGATATGAGGGGCGGTGGACAAATATGGCAACGTCTGAAAGGATCTGATTATGTGGACACAAAGGCCGAATAAAGGTTGTAAATAACCCTCATCCTGCAGACGGGCGTGTTTTTATATTAACTGGTTGTTCATCTTTCTTCTGTGGTGCGTGGCCGGAGCACACTCCCCCGCCTGCGTCCTTTTATGCCTGTTGCAGCACGTTCTCAAATCTTCCTGCACGCCGTTGCTGACCAGCATGTAGAGCACGGGGTCCACCACGCAGTTCAGGCTGGACAGGGCCAGCGTGCACGAGAAGGGAAAGTGCATCTTTTGTTCAAACTGGCAGTAGCTGGCGTGGTCGTGGTGGTAGAAGACAAGCGAGCGCGTGATGAGGAGAAGGTGGTACGGCGCGAAACAAAAGGAGTAGATGCCGATCACCCCGAAGGAGAGCATGCGGACCTTCCTCTTGACCTGCGCGCTCAAGCCGGGGCTCTGCCCCACCGTGGTGAGCACCCTCCAGTAGCTGACGGCCAACACCAGCAGGGGGAGCAAGAAGCCGATGCCCACGCGGAGCAGGTTGAACAAGGCGATGGGGTGTTGCATGGGGTAGGTCTCGTAACACCTGTCCATGTCATCATGGGCGTCCGTGAGGTTGTCGTTGACCAACACCACAATGTGCAGCGCCATCACCAGCACGTAGATGGTGACACACTGGGCCCAGGCGTAGCGTGACGTGCGGTGGGCAGTGAAGCGGAGCGGGTTGGTGACCACCAAGCAGCGGTCCACGGAGATGCAGCAGAGCAGGTAGATGCTGATATACATGTTGGAGTAGTAGAAGAAGCCCGCCACGCTGCAGGACATGACGCCCAGCTTCCAGCGGTGGTTCTGGCGGTAGTAGTTGATCCACAGGGGCACGGTGAAGAGGAACAGCATGTCCGACAGCGACAGACTCAGCAAGAAAATGCCCAGCACGTTTTCCTTGCGCACCTGTTGCCAGATGGGAACCGCGGTGAGCACGTTGAAGATCAAGCCCAAGATGAAGGCCAGGATGTAGACGGTCATCAGGAGGTCACTGACGGCGCTGCTGTCGATATGAACACACACCGGAGTCGCGTTTGGCGCCGCTGTGACATTCATTGCGCCTGCGGGTCACACAAAGTTGTGGTTGTCACTCCAGTACAAGACTAAACACTATGTGGCGTACTTCTATGTTTTGTTTATGGTGAATCAGCAAGTGACACAAGTGAGAAGCATTACGTCTTTTTATTAGATTTACTAAGTTATTTCTTTTTCATTATTATTATTTATACTGTAATAGTTTATACTTGTGCATAATATATAACAATACTATGTTGGAAGATGTTTTTAATTATACTATATAACCCAAAACTACAAATGTGTACAAATGATACTCCACCATACTACGCTATAGTCTAGCATACTATGCCGCAATATTACGAACGCGTTCCCATAAATGAATGAAAAACATAATTTGGCTCCATAACCAGGCGACTTGCTTGAAGTTTAGACTTTGTGTGGCTTCTAAACTGGAGTAAACTATGCCGAACTATACTATGCTAGTGTCTGCTAGTATCCTGTACTGGGCTATTTTGCAATACTAGAGTAAAGTATACTGTACTATACTACAGTACGCTGAAATATATTCTATTATATACTTTGCTATAGTAAACTATGCTGAACTATACTGTGCTAGACCAAATTATTCAGTGCTATGCTGTGCAATACTATAGTAGACTATACTGCACTTTACTACAGTATGCTGAAGTATACTATTATATATATATATATATATACATATATATACTTATACTTTGCTATACTATAGTAAGCTATGCTGAACTATACTGTGCTAGAGCAAATTATTCAGTGCTATGCTGTGCAATACTATAGTAGACTATACTGTACTTTACTATCCTGAAGTATGCTGAAGTATACTATACTATATGAATATATATACTTATACTTTGCTATACTATGCTGAACTATACTATGGTGGGCCAAATTATCCTGTGCTATGCAGTACTATAGTAAACTATACTGTACTATTGTATGCTAAATTTACTATGCTAGACTACGTATGATAATATCCTGTCCTATGTGATTTTGCAATACTATGGTAGACTATACTGTACTTTACTACAGTATGCTGAAGTATACTATACTATATATATATATATATACTTATACTTTGCTATACTATAGTAAACTATGCTGAAATATACTATGCTGGACCAAACTACTGTGTGCTATGCCATGCAATACTACGGCAAACTATACTGTACCAGAGTATGGTAAACTTTACTATGCTAAACTAATGTATGCTAGTATTCTGTGCTATGCTACTTTACAATACTATAGTAGACTATACTTCACCATACTACAGTATGCTGAAGAATACTATGCTATATTGTACTTTACCAAACTATCCTAAACTATACTGCGATAGACCAAATGAGCCTGCGCTATGCTATGCAATACTACGGTAAACTATAGTGTACTATAGTATTCCAAACTATACTATGCTAGACTACACTATGTTGTGCCATGCCATACTAGAGTAAACGATGACGAACTCTACTATGGTAGACTAATGTATGCAAGTATCTCGTGCTATGCTATTTTTCCAGACTATAGTGGAATATAATGTACTGAAAATCATTTTAGCACCAAAAGGGGGGCGCTGCAAAACCAGTTTGGGAACCACTGTACTACACTACGCAATACTGTACCAAATTATACTGCACTACATACTAAAGTATACTGAACCAGACTACTCTATCATGTGCTATACTATTCAATACGATGCCAAACTACAGTATATTGTACTAATTACTCTAGTATACTGAAGTAGAGTACAGACTACTGTATCCCGTGCTGCACTAAATTCAGCTTGGTTTTCAAACTGATTGATTGCTCTCCATGTTTTGCTTGCAGGGATGATTATTGATCGTGGAGCTATTAGAGTGCCCAGAGTGAGACTCAGCCTCTTAATGCTGATTTGCATGTCATGTGAGCAAACGAAGGGTTGATGTTCCTCGTTCCTCCGCCTTGAGGTGTTCCTCCAGGGTCCAGCGAAGCATATGAAGGACTTGGCGGCACTGAACCGATCAATGACACTCAGGGTGCTGATTGCCAGCGGAGATGCGTGGTAAAGCACGACCGTTAGCGGGCGCAAGCCAGGGATTAGTCCGTGTCGTGTCCTGCTCAAAATGTTCTCAAGTCAAAATGCAACTGGAAAGGCAAAACTACGGAACGTCAGCAGCAAATGGATTCTTTGCCCCGGAGGCCCTCACACTCTGAAATGTTCACCGATGGCAATATGAATTGAAAGCGTGTATTACTTCTGTGTTAGAGAAGGGTCACGCCACGCGTTTGCGTTTTTAGGCGAAGAGCGCAGATATTCCATCCCTAATCGATACGGAACGATAAAAGCCTGGACAGGCGCTTTGACGGCGCTCGGGGAGCACATAACAGCATTAAGCTCAGACCAGAGATGCTTCCAAACTCAGTCATGGAGAAGCCATTTGGAGTAAATGCTCATGTCGGTGCGCTCATGTTTCCAGCAATGGAAAAGAAAAGGAAAGAGGAAAAGAAAGGTCATTTTCTTTCGTAGCATTCCGTGTTTGCGCCCGAGCTTTATACTCCATGCCTTTCACATCTATACTCCACGCTTCTCCTTGTCTTTGCTCCGCTTGTAAACTTTATCAACTGCTTCAAAACTTTGTTAGGAATGGAAGATTTTCCCTCCGCTTTGAACAAGACGTAGAGGGATATATATCCAGTATGTATGTATATATGTATATACATATTAATATAATGAGTCATGTTAACATATTATATATGTACATTTGTATATATCGTGTATAGATACATATGTGTATTTATACATACATGTATATATATATATACACATGTATGTATAATATGTTGCGTATGTGTATATTTACAGTGGTGTGAAAAACTATTTGCCCCCTTCCTGACTTTTTGTCACACTTAAATGTTTGTGCTCATAAAAAAGATTTAACTATTATTCAAAGAGAACATCATTGAACACAAAATGATGACTGCCAAGACTTTTGGGAAAATATCTTGTGGACTGACGAGACAAAAGTAGAACTTTTTGGAAGGTGCGTGTCCCGTTCCATCTGGCGTAAAAGTAACACAGCATTTCATAGCAACAGTCAAATATGGTGGTGGTAGTGTGATGGTCTGGGCTGGTTTTGCTGCTTCAGGACCTGGAAGGCTTGCTGGGATAGATGGAAGCATGAATTCTACTGTCTAGCAAAAAATCCTGAAGGAGAAGGTCCGGCCATCTGTTGGTCAACTCAAGCTAAAGCCATCTTGGGTGCTGCAGCAGGACAAGGACCCAAAACACACCAGCAAATCCACCTCTGAATGGCTGAAGAAAAACCAAATGAAGACGTCGGAGTGGCCTAGTCAAAGTCCTGACCTGAATCCCATGGAGATGCTGTGGCATGACCTTAAGAAGGCGCTTCATGCTAGAAAAGCCTCAAATAAAGCTGAATGACAACAATTGTGCAAAGATGAGTGGGCCAAAATTCCTCCAGAGCGTGTAAAAGACTTGTTGCAAGTTATGGCAAACCTTTGATTGCAGTTCTTGCTGCTAAGGCTGCCCAAGCAGTTATTATTACTTTTTCACACAGGGCTATGTGGGTTTGTTTCTCCCTAAATAATAAAAACATTCTTTTCAAAACTGCATTTTGTGTTTACTTCTGTTATCTTTGACTAATATTAAAATGTGTTTGATGATCAGAAACATTTTGTGTGACAAACATGCAAAAGAATAAAAAGTCAGGAAGGGGGCAAATAGTTTTTCACACCACTGTACATACATATAGTATATATTATTACCTTGTAAATGAGTCGAGACCATGTCTCTCAGCTGTCCTGGGAATGCCTCGGCATCCGCCAGGAAGATTTATTACATTCATATTTATGTTAATTCCAACATATATATAACATATTATATCTATATACACAAATATATATATGTGTGTTTGTAACATGTTAGTAATGAGTCTGTATCAATTTAACAAAAAATTCCATTCCGTTTTCTTCTTTGCTTGTCTCAGGGGCAGCAGTCTATGTGGCGACTTCTTGGTCTCCAGCCACCTCTTTCAGTTACACTGAGAGGACACCGAGGTGTTCCCGGGCCAACTCAGAGACATAATCCCAACAGCGTGTCCTAGGTCTTGTTCAAAGCTGAGGGAAAATATTCCATTCCTAACAAATTCAACCTTGTGTGTTAACTAAAGTTACAATTTCTTTGTGTATATATATAAATATAATATGATGACGGATGGTGTCCTGGGGGATCTCCTCCCAGATTTGGACCAGGGCATCACTGAGCTCCTGGACAGTCTGAGGACCAACTTGGCTGTGCCTGGATGGATCTAAACATAATGTCCCAGAGGTGTTCTATTGTATTTAGATCAGGTGAACGTGGGGGCCAGTCAATGGTATTAATTCCTTCATCCTCCAGGAACTGCCTACATGCTCTAGCCACACGAGCTCGGGCATTGTCGTGGACCAGGAGGAACCTAGGTCCCACTGCACCAGCATAGGTTTGACAATGGGTCCAAGGATTTCATCCCGATACCTAATACCAGTCAGGGTGCCATTATCTAACCTGTAGAGGTCTGTGCGTCCGTCCAGGCAAATGTCTCACCAGACCATCACTGACCCACCACCAAACCAGTCATGCTGCATGATGTTGCAGGCAGCATAACATTCTCCACGGGATCTCCAGACCCTTTCGCGTCTGTTGCATGTGTTTAGGTTTAACCTGCTCTCATCCATGTAGAGCAAGGGGCGCCAGTGGCGTAGTTGCCAATTCAGGTGATCTAATGCAAATGCCATCCATCCATCAAGCCATCCATTTTCTTCCGCTAACACGTGGTCGGGTCGCGGGGGCAGCAACCTAAGTAGAGAAGCCCAAACTTCCCTCTCCCCGGCCACTTCGTCTAGCTCTTCCCAGGGGATGCCGAGACGTTCCCAAGCCAGCTGAGAAACATAGTCTCTCCAACGTGTCCTGCGTCTTCCCCGAGGCCTCCTACCGGTTGGAGGTGCCCTGAACACCTCCCCAGGAAGGGGTCCGGGAGGCCACCTCCAATGCGGAGGAGCAGCGGTTCTACTCCGAGTCTCTCCCGAATGACAGTGCTTCTCTCCCTATATCTAAGGGAGAGCCCAGCCACACTGCGGAGAAAACTCATTTTGGCCGCTTGTACCCGCGATCTTGTCCTTTCGTTCACTACCCAAAGCTCATGACCATAGGTGAGGGTAGGAACGTAGATCGACCGGTAAATTGAGAGCTTTGCCTTCTGGCTCAGCTCTCTCTTCAGCACGACAGACCGGTGCAGAGTCCGCATCACTGTAGACGCTGCACCAATCCGCCTGTCCATCTCGCATTCCATCCTTCCATCACTTGTGAACAAGACCCCGAGGTACTTAAACTCCTCCACTTGTGGCAGGACCTCAACCACGACCCGGAGAAGGCACTCCACCCTTTCCCGGGCGAGAACCATAGACTCTGACTTGGAGGTGCTGATTCTCATCCCAGCCGCTTCATACTCAGCTGCGAACCGATCCAGTGAGAGTTGAAGGTCACGGCTCGATGAAGCCAACAGACCACATCATCTGCAAAAAGCAGAGATCGAATCCTGCGTCCACCAAACTGAAACCCCTCAATGCCCTGGCTGTGCCTAGAAATTCTGTCCATGAAAGTCGTGAAAAGAATCGGTGACAAAGGGCTGCCCTGGCGGAGTCCAACCTTCACTGGAAACGGGTCTGACTTATTTCCGGCAATGCAAACCATACTCTGACACCGGTCATACAGGGAACGAACCGGCTGGATTAGGTGGTCCGATACCCCATATTCCCGGAGCACTCCCCACAGTATTCTCAGAGGAACACGGTTGAATGCCTTCTCCAAGTCCACAAAACACATGTAGACTGGTTGGGCAAACTCCCATGCACCCTCAAGGACCCTGCCGAGAGAGTAGAGTTGGTCCACAGTTCCACGACCAGGACGAAAACCACACTGCTCCTCCTGAATCCGAGATTCGACTATCCGGCGGATCCTCCTCTCCAGAACCCCTGAATAGACCTTACCGGGAAGGCTAAGGAGTGTGATCCCACGTTAGTTAGAACACACCCTCATGTCCCCCTTCTTGAAAAGCGGGACCACCACCCTCGTCTGCCAGTCCAGCGGCACCGACCCCGATGTCCATGCGATGCTGCAGAGACGTGTCAACCAAGACACGCCCACAGCATCCAGGGCCTTAAGGAACTCCGGGTGGATCTCATCCACCCCCAGGGCCTGGGGCGTGTCGGTGGGATTGAGGAGGTCTTCAAAGTATTCCCTCCACTGATCCACAACATCTCCAGTCGAGGTCAGCAGCAAACCATCCTCATCATACACTGTGCACTACAACTGTGCACTGCTTCCCCCTCCTGAGACGGCGGATGGTGGAAGTCGTTTTCCATGGCCTCTCCTAACTCCTCCTATGTCCAGGTTTTTGCCTCAGCGACCGCCAGAGCTGCAGACCGCTTGGCCTTCCGGTACCTGTCAGCTGCCTCCAGAGTCCCATGGGCCAAGACGGCCTGATAGGACTCTTTCTTCAGCTTGACGGCATCCCTCACCACTGGTGTCCACCAACGGGTTCTGGGATACCGCCACGACAGGCACCGACCACCTTACGGGCACAGCTCCGATCGGCCGCATCGCCAATGGAGGCACAAACATCGCCCACTCGGATTCAATGTCCGCTGCCTCCCTCGGAACATAGTCAAAGCTCTCCCGTAGGTGGAAGTTGAAACTCCTTCTGACAGGGGACTTTGGAGGACGTTCCCAGCAGACCCTCACCAGGAGTTTGGCTCTGCAAGGTCTGACCAGCATCCTCCCCCACCATCGGAACCAACTCACCACCAGGTGGTGATCAGTTGACAGCTCCGCCCCTCTCCTCACCCAAGTGTCCAAAACATGTGGCCGCAAGTCCGACGACACAACCACAAAGTCAATTATTGAACTGCGGCCCGGGGTGTCCTGGTGCCAAGTGCACATGTGGACACCCTTATGCTTGAACATGGTGTTCGTTATAGACAATCCGTGACGAGCACAGAAGTCCAGTAACAAGACACTGCTCTTGGTTAAAATCAGGGGGGCCGTTCCTCCCGAACACACCTCTCCAGGTCTCACTGTCGTTGCCAACACAAGCATTGAAGTCACCCAGCAGAACAAGGGAATCCTTCGAGGGAGCACTCTCTACTACTTCCTCTAAGGACTCCAAAATGGGCGGGTATTCTGAACTGCTGTTTGGCGCATAAGCGCAAACAACAGTCAGGACCCGTCACCGCACCCAAAGGCGTAGGGAAACTACCCTCTCGTTTACTGGATTAAACTCCAACGTGCAGGCTTGGAGCCGGGGGGCAACAAGAATTGCCACCCCTGCCCGTCGCCTCTCATTGCCGGCACACCAGAGGGGAATGAAGTCCACCCCCTCTCGAGAGGACTTGTTCCAGAGCCCTGGCTGTGCGTCGAGGTGAGTCCGACTACATCTAGCCGGAACTTCTCCACCTCCCGCACCAGCTCAGGTTTTTCCCCACCAGAGCGGTGACATTCCACGAACCGACAACTAGCTTCTGTAGCCGAGGATCGGACTGGCAAGGCCTCTGCCTCCGGCCGCCACCCAGCTCTCTTTGCACCCGACCCTTTGGCCCCTCCCACGAGTGGTGAGCTTATGGGGGGGGGGCCCACGTTACCTTTTCGGGCTGTGCCCGACCGGGCCCCACGGGTGCAGGCCCGGCCACCAGACGCTTGCCATCGTGCCCCACCTCCAGGCCTGGCTCCAAAGTGGGGTCCTGGTGACCCGCGTCCGGGCGAGGGAAAATGAAGTCTATTGTTATTGTGCATCATTGGGGTCTATTGAGCCATTCTTTGTCTGGTCCCTCCCCTAGGACCTGTTTGTCATGGGTGGCCCTACCAAGGACAT
This sequence comes from Oostethus manadensis, assembly GCA_024372805.1. Lineage (NCBI taxonomy): Eukaryota > Metazoa > Chordata > Actinopteri > Syngnathiformes > Syngnathidae > Oostethus > Oostethus manadensis. Next base: position 23,305 of record QODF01000390.1, on the reverse strand, counting down.
GACAGCCCCCGACAACTTAGCTCCTGGGATTATTGGGACATGCAAACTCTTCCACCACAATAAGGTGGTGGCTCAGGGAGGAGATGCAAATGCCAATCGAGCTCTATGGTGCTGGGCAGTGAGCACATGGCTACAGGACGTCGGGCCCTCAGGCCACCCTCATGGAGCCTGTTTCTGGTTGTTTGGTCAGATACATTCACACCAGTGACCTACTAGAGGTCATTTTGTAGGGCTCAGGCAGTGCCTAGCCTGTTCGTCCTTGCACAAAGGAGCAAATACCGATCCTTTTAAGGGTTTAAGGACCTTCTACGGCCTTGTCCAGCTCTCCTGGAGTAACTACCTGTCTCCTGGAATCGCCTCCATGCACTTGAGACTGTGCTGGGAGACACAGCAAACCTTCTTGCAATAGTACTTATTGATGTGCCATCCTGGAGGGTTTGTACTGCTTGTGCAACCTCTGTAGCGTCCCGGTAGCGCACTATGCTATCAACAGAGATGTTGATCCAAGCCAAATGAAAAACTAAAGCAGTAGAAAGTCAGTCAGTAAAAAAATCAGCCAAAAGAGATGAGGAGTCAGCGGCCTCAACCTGGAAAAGCATTCCTGTTTTGGGGTCTGTCTCATTATTGGCCCTCTGATGCACCTGTTGTTGATTTCATTAACAACAAAGCAGCAGAAACTGCTTAACAACCCCCTCTGCTACGTAGCTGACCAGATCAATATCCCAGAAGTTTGACTGATAGGTTACTATTCTCTGATTAAAAAGTGGTCCTCTCATTTTTCTTATGTCTACAATATTGGGTAATATGAGTGTAGACGTGACTATAAGGGTGCTATTTCCTGTCTAGAGGGCTCTGATAATGTTAAAAAATTAACATTATTGTGTCACAAAACTGAGGCAGCTGTCAAGTAGCTCCCTCTTGTGTCCCTGTCCGCTCTGACAGAACTGAAGTCTGCTAGCTCTGCGTTAGCGTCTGGGATGCTAGCTGTTAGCCGTGTTTCAGTCAAGCAAAATAACCTGCACTCCCTGAAGGTCTTGAGGTGCTTTGCCAGCGCAGCCCATCTTTCCCGGTAGCAAATTCACGTGTCCCACGATAGGGAAGGTACCCGGGGCTTGAATCTCCACTTCCTTGCTGGCCGCTTGGCTTTGACGTTAGCTCTGCTGCCTCGGTACGGCACGGCTACACAGGCAAGTGTTTCTCAGAAGTTTTACAATGTTGTTTACAGCCAAGTCGAGAAGCTAATTGCTGATGCTGTATTCGTTAGCATCACAAGGGGTGCGTGATGTCACACATATCGGTATCGCTCGATATTGGAATAGGAAATTGAGAGTTGTACGATATCGGATATCAGCAAAAAAGCCAATATTGGACATCCTTAATAATCCCCAAACATATCCGACTTTGCACCTAATGTTGAGCAAATACTGCATATTTTGCGTTGTTCCCATAGAAAAATCAGGAGTTAGGGCATAAAAATAAGAGCTAGAAAAAAATCCTTTTGAAAGGGTCTCCGGTGTTAAAAGTCGAGCTGGACATCAATTTGAGATGTCGGGCTTTTAGCTCGGTGGCTAGCGCGCTCGACTGTCAACTTGTGAGTTGAACGGCGGGGCTGGCTAGATCAGTTGGGCAGATAACACACACACTCTCCTTCCTTTCCTTTCGGCTTATCCCCTCACGGGTCGCCACAGCGGATACATTTTTCTGTTGGATTTGCATGTTTTGATTTGTTAAAAGTTTGACGTGGGACGCCTTTCCTGACACACCCTCTGTATGAAGGACACCATCTTCTCTGATGATCATTGAGAAAGAAAGCGTAAATGACACCCATTCACCATTTTAGTATGCTGTAGGGGTGTTATTTCAAGTCTGGGGGTCTCTAATAATGTTACGCGTCTCTCGAGGGTCGTCAAAAGATTTTCTGTGAAATATTGGATTTGTAAATAATCGACACGCACTTTGTAAAGTTGTCAATGACATTTTTCCCGCTTATTTTGTGGTGATTTCTCATGAAAGGGTGACGAGGACAAAAGGAGTCGCCCCGTGAAGCACTAAAGATCCATTCCTGGAGGTATTTGAGGTTGTTTTGCTGATGGATTCCCTCTTGGGTAGTAAAGCGTTGCCAAGCTGCCGTGCGTCCCAAGAATTTTCTCTCCCTTGCCTTTATCACGTTTTTGCAAAGACCACATCCATCATGATAGGAGCTCACCTGCGGCTCTCAGGAGCTCTGGAGGTTTGGAAAGTGGGGTCCACGTCGAGCATCAGAAGATGTGCTTCGCGTTTGTTCTCGCGGCCGTCGAGCCCAAGGAGGTCTGCTGCTTTTTTTGCTTTTTTTGCGCACGCGTATCGAGGAGGAAGCCAACGCGCCGGGGCGGGGAAGTGGTCCATATTTGACCTGAATACTTGGCGCGCTAAAACACGCCGCAGGAGCTCACACTTTACTTCCGCTCCTGCCTGAGGAGTTGCCGTTCCGATACCGGAAAGGGGTGGGCGGGAAGTTTACTTGCTGTATGACTCGTGGTTCATAAATGAGAATTTTTTCCCCTTTTTTTCACAACAAGTGACGCGCCGTGAAGAGCGCGCGCCCTCAAATAGCGTCCCCGCGGGACATCCGTGACGTGGACTGCCAGACGCACCCAATACTTTGTATTTAAATATATAAATACAAATATACAATTGTATTTGAAGCGGGTATTTATTTGATGTGAGGTGTTCCTTTTTTGGCGTCTTTTCGTTCCTTGATCGACAGCTGCTCGTTTTTGCTGATTATTTGGGGTGAGGCGTTTATTGTTGAAATAAATGATAATCCTGGTCATCTATTGGGGATTTTGAAAAATAATATACATTATACATTTTTTTGTTATATTTGTCCTATCAAGTTCTATTTAAAATTAGAATTATAGAGGATACTGTGATTGTCAAGGTCACAATTAATTGCCTTATAAATAAATCAAAACATATTTAGGGTTGCTTGAAAACATTTTTTTTGTAATGTCCAAATATGTGAAAACAATATTAATATGCCATATTTGCAATTATTCCTCATCGGAAATGATGGAAAACAAATACTTTATAATATTGTACGCTAATCCCTCGATTATGATTGGTTCCAGGCCCCACCGTGATAACTGAATGTCAGCTGAGTGGGATTCCGTATCCATAAGTGGAATATTTTCACAGTTAACTGTTGAGAACCTTCTAGAATAAGTTTTTTAACATTATTAGAGCTCTCTGGACATGACATAACACCTCTATAGTCACCATTACACTCATATAATCAATTACAGTAAACATCATAAGAGATAATAAATTAGATTTGGAATGTTGTTGGGTTTTTCTTTACTTCCTGTTCCTACTGTGGTTATTGTCCCATTAACATGATATTACTGACACCTAGCGACCAGCGCGGAATATACCACGCATCACAACATCTTTGAAAGCGTCTTCTGAATGCCTGGTGTTTATATTTTGCTTTTATGCTTCAAACTGCGTAATGTAAGCAAAAAATGTGCTGAAATTGCTCTACTAATATTTGGCAGTATTGTACATATTTCTTTAAAATTAATATATTTTTGAAAAATCGTGATAGGCTGGAGTGAAAACTGGTAGCACGTCGTGGCGAGGGATTAGGGCGCAGGTAGTACTTGAAGTAACATTTTAGGAGTCTGTCCCCAAACTAATGTTGCTGCCGAGTGGGGACTGAATTCGAACTTTGTATTTTTTCCAACTTTTGAGCAATGTCGGGCGACGAAGCGTATATTTGCAGCTGCCATGGATGTTTACGCCACGCTTTGGCCAATCAGCATCAGACTTGCTGTGCAAGCGTCTTTGCATAAACACAAAGCGAGACACGGCGGGCTTTTAACGCAGGGCTGCTTTTTAGCGGCAACAACAAACACATGCAGTGGTGTGCAAAAGTTTGGGCACCCTTGAGAACGTTCAGGATTAGATTCAAGATCATAGAGCAGACAAACTGTGATGTCTGAGAAGTGAAATTAAGCTTTTAGGATTTACAGAATGTGGCCAATAATTGTTTTAATAAAATTGGGCCGTGCATAAATTTGGGCACCCCAACAGAAAAATGACACCAATATTTAGTAGATCCTCCTTTTGCAGAAATAAACCAGGGGTCTCAAACCCGTGGCCCCCAGCTTTATATATGACATATAACTATATTTATGATATTTACAATATATATTTACAATCTGCTCTGTTAGCGAGCATTCATAATTCATAATTCATCCCCCTCCCAGGTGTGGAATGTGATGAGGCGGATTAGACAGCGTGGTTATTGCACAGGTGCCAATAATTGCCATAATTGCCAATCCATCAGGATTTCTATTGCATTGGCATGCCGCCCAGGTTACTTAATCAGGTCTGGTCTCGCTGGTTAGCAACAGACCCATTTCGAATGTGGAACGCCACCAGCGGCAAAGCAAGAAGCTAGGCTATCAAATTACTCCGCGTCAATAAAACCCTATGAAGTTGATTACCTCCAACAAGGAAGTTCAGAATGGATTCGGATGGCATTTTCAGGAAATGCCGGAAATGGGATGTGGAAGAACTGATCAAATTTTGGGGGTGATCCGGATCACCGTGTGGATCCAGGAATTTTTTGAAAGGGTTCTTCAACGCTGCGAGAACGGACCGGTTTGGGTCCGTATAACCTCCACAAAATATGTCACAGCACCTGGAGAGAAAAAAAAACAGGACAAGTTTCCAACAGGTTCTACAAAATAGCAAATACGCATCCAGATAATGGAATCATCAAGGATACTGTGATCCAGAGAAGGGAAAAAATGGTTGTATTAATGTAGAAAAATCAAATAAGACTATATAGCCATTTTATGTCTGAGTAAATAAAAGGGGAACAATAAATATGTTCTTGTATACAAGTTATTGTTTTGTTGGTCACTGATTTCACATGCCTAAAAAAAGCTGTCAGAGTCTATAATTAAATAAACCGTGCAATAACTGTGCAATAAAGCTGTGGCTTGTTAAGCCTGTACCCAGCTGTAAATGGTGTACTTATACTTCATATTACCTTGTTTTTACACTTACTCTGCTCCTATTCTGCTCTTGTGTGATCTTGTACTTTTGCTGCCGCAAACCGGGAATTTCCCCTCGTGGGACTAACAAATCTACGCATCCTATTTGATCTTATCTTGGTGTTATTTACAACATGGGGGGAACCTTGCCATTGGCCAAGGTCTGCTTTTCCAGCATCTCAAAGTCATGTGCTGGGAGTGTAATTTGGTGAGTAAGAAGTTTTAGTTGACAGAAGTTTTCATGAAGCAAAAACGGTTGGTTTTTGCCGTTCAACTTGATTTGACTAATATTGATAATTATGCACTGACATACACATACAGTCATGTTGGAAATAATAGCAGTGCAATGTGACTAACCGGATGAATCACTGTTATTAGGATATTTTTATTGCTACATGCCAAACAAGTTACCTGTAGGTGCAGTAGATTCTTAGAAAACAAACAAGACCCAGCATTCATGATATGTACGCTCTTAAGGCTGTGCGATCGGGCAATTAGTTCAAAGGGGTGTGTTCAAAAAGATAGCAGTGTCTGCCGTCAACGTTAAAAAATCCAAACTATTTTGTACAAACTTTTTTCTTTCTAGGATTTGGCAATCTGGGTATGACTAAACTAATATTTAGTTTTTTATAACCGCTTCACATCTGCGTGGCATGGACTCAAACAACTTGCGGCACCTTTCACGCCGGGGGGTGTGGGAGTGGAATTGATGTCAGGGCCATTTATAGCTGCCCCGTTCTCCGAGCATCGGCTAAACACAACACGCCAAGTGAATTAAAATACTGTACATTCCACACACCCAAACATGTCTTTTTCTAAACATATGTGGCTCAGCTATGTCAAAGGAAGCACTGCCTGGTTACTAGGAGGAAAAGTAGGCAAGAGAAGTCATTTTCAGAAAAACCCATTGAGGGTAAAGTGTAAAGAACTGTAAAATGTAACTGAAAACTGAAATTTTTCACTGACTTAAATAGTTATTAGTTCTTATTTTGTTTGTGTATTTGTTGATTGATTGTTTTATCAGTAGCTCTGTACAAAACACAGTACATTATATTCCATACAAATTGACTACCAGTGTCCTTCTCCGTCTTATTTTGTGTTCAAAAATAAACATTTGACCAGACTGGATTGAAAAATATATTTTTTTTTAACTGTGCGCCCGTGCACGTGCACAAGCCTCAGCCAGACTCCGCCTCATGTGGCCCCAAGGTAAATTGAGTTTGAGACCCCTGCCTAAGAGCGTGCATATCATGAATTCTGGGCAAAATACTGTATAATGTGCTGTTCCAAGCTGCGGTTAAGTGTGTGGCCAATAGAGGGCAGCGGTGCCGTCGAGTGCGTAGAGTAAGAAAACCAGGACGTGGAATCTGCTCGAAGGACTGCCAAGTGGCCAAGTGAATTACAGCCATCCTGAGGTGCATTTATTCAGCCGCCATTACAATGCGGGATTAATCATTTGACATGGTCATACGTACATTTGTGGTGTGATTTACAATAGGAATATGAGGAATATGACTTACAAACTCAGCAAAGCAACTGTCATTTATTGAAGGTCCTCAGTAACAACCAGCGGTTAGAGCGACACCTCCCGTGCACAGTGACGGGAATCTACCGCTGTAACTACAGAACCGAACATCCAACGTCACCACGGTACCCCGCGGACATGTCTGCACGGCGGTGGTGCCTTTTCTCCTTCATCCGGGTCGCGGGTTTACCGTACACACCATGTCGGAGTGACGGGAGCCGGATCGGCCCGATCTCTTTTCCGATCCTCAAAATACAGCTGATTGGCAGCCGATCCCAATCCCGTGGATCGGATCGGGTGCCATTGTTTTATTCAACGTATGAAGATAAACGTTAGGTACTTTATCTCTCTTCTCGCCAGGGAATGGTATTTTCTCCGTTCAGACGAAGGCGCTTATTTGTACGCAACGTGCATCTGCATGGCGAGCAGCGTGCGTGGCAAAGCGGCCTCCTCTGGCGTGGCCGTGCCATTTTGTGGAGAAGTGCTTTACACAAGATGACTGGCGTGGGAAATGACGGCTGAGCGCGAGGGCGAGCGCGGCAGCTGCTGCAGCCTTTTAGGGGGCATAATAGCCAAATGGCAGCAAATTGGCTCTGCGGGAACTTTATGATTGGGCCGTGAGAGTGATGGGAATGTGTGAGCGTGATGGATATTTCTGGGCTTTTGCGCCCGCCGGTGTGGTTAAAAAACCTATCAGACGGTTTCACGGGGGACTTGCCGCATCGCAAATGTGGGAGGTTCTGCGTGATCCTGTGATCTATCAGCTGTAATATTTGCCCCCCGCCTGCTTATGCACCCGGCTGGTGAGATCCCGTCGCTGGCTGTAGAACGATAAGGCCGCAGAAAAAACATAACAGCTACAGAATTTCAGGTGGGCCAGAAAAGGAAGTGGTTGAAAGCTGTGCAGCGCGTGGCTTACACACTCGCGGTACCTCACACTTGGTGAGCTTTGTGTACAGTCAAGTACACAAAGTACACAAGTAGGGTGAGTTTTGTCCCCACCTCGGTCAATCCTTTTGACGTAGAACCCGGCCCGGGTGACTCACCGCGGCCATCATTTCACAGCAGAGCACGGAAAGTCTGAGACGGGGATGTCTAAACTTTTGACATGAAAAGTGAAACATGCACAGAAGATTCCTTTTGTGCACCAAACGTGCTAAAAGCAATCCAACGGAGGATCAATAAGCGATCTGAACAAACCACTGACATCTTAGCTTTGTGTTAAGGGCAATAAAGCAAACTAGTCTTTTATTTTCAGAATATGCAAAGGACTGTCAATAGATTAAACTATTTGATCGTGATGAATTGCACTTTTGCCCATAGTTAACTCAAAATTAATCGCAGGTAAAAATAGGTTTTTATTTATATATAACAGGTAGGGATGTAAATCTTTTTGTGGTAAACAATTCATTATGCAACTACAGTAACTACATCCAATTTTACGTAAAGTGATATCAATATAGGAAATATGGGCTGTTTTTTTTTTTTACTCAAAAAAAATATACAGTTCATGTTTAATGCAAGCCGCTATTTGTCCTACTGTTTGTCGGCCCTCGAACGCACCTTCTTTGTTTTCACACGCTGCTTTTAACACTACAATACTGTATTTTTACCCTGTTTCTTTCACCTAATTGCTCCCAAATGCTGATACTACGTGGGAATGCATGACGGTATGATTTGGTGGCCTTATTGAGTGCTAATGTGCATATTTGCGGCTCGCAAACATCACTGAAAAATAAACTCCAGGTGGATGGTGAGTCTATGTTCATTTAGTGCTTTTAATGGGATGTTGTTCCTGTCATCGTTTTGCACAATCCCTACTAAATAAGACAAATCAGATGGCTGTAATGTACGTATGATTGCAGGAACGCTAGTGTCAATGACATAGCATTAGCTAGCGCCCCAAGTAGCTCTCGTGGGCTATGCCCGAAGCCAGCAGCTCCTAGCCTAAACTTTAGCTAGTAGTTCATAAAATATATATATAATATATAATAACTATGAAAACAATACCTGCAGTGCGCCAGTTGCTTCCCTCTTCTCCCAGAAGCGATGTACTTTATGACAGCTCATGCCCCAGCGACACTTTTGTAACTACCCCGGTCTATTAAAGAGCCCACGCTTCCTTTACTAATGTCCACGATGCATTTGTTTCCTCTTGAATGCATTCACCACGCCATTGCAGGACACTGAAGCCTCGTGAAACTCCGGGGGACACCGGGAAAACTGTAAACAATTGCACGCGCGTTTCCATAAGTCAGTGCTTCTCCGTTATTTTCTGCCGCGGCCCCCAATGGGCCAGAAATGTCGCGCCAACCTCTCCTCAGCACTACTGATTACTACAAAGCACTTCAGTTTACACTTCCTGTTACGTGACCTACAATACCGACGGTCTCGAAACAACGGTGCTTTGGCTTCAACCATTCATTCAAATAAATTACAATTATTACATCAAATTAAAAATGAAAACAATCATTAAAATAAAAAAAACAACACCCTTACTAACCGATATTATCTATTCATTTATCGGTACTGTACAGACTCAACTTGAAACTGAAAATACGCCGAGTACAACAAATTCATACACGTTGGCAGGTCTGCGTTTGTATTGAATGTCCCGCGTGCCTCCACGTCCCCCCTGATATTTCACCGCTGTTTGAAATGTTGGCGGAAACGTGGGTAAGATTAGGGCGGGGGTTTTGGGTTCTGGTGATGGTTAAGATTATAATTAACATTGGCGTAAAAGTAGGGTTGAGATTGGGGTCGGGGTTAAGATTAGGGTTTAAGGTAAGGGCTGGGGGTTGTGGTTTGGCACCTACCAATGCATACAAAAAACCAAGACCAAAAAATGGTCATTTTTGCCTTGGCTCGTTTTGTTTGATAATTGCTTTGCGTCTGTGTAGGTGTTGGAAGAATCCAGCTCCCTGATTGGCCGTGGCAGCAAAACAGCCCTCCAAAAATCCTCCTTCCTCCCAATTGACATGCTTTGATTTTTGGACTGTAAACTTTGGCTTGTTATTGCACTCAAGAGTGTTTTGTGTCCATTATTGCGTTTGATTTGACTAATATGTACACATTAGTGTCACGCCGACACACTGTGATTATCTCCCCGAGGCCTCTTGTCTCCAAAACAAGTCCTCCTCATTATCACGCGACTCAAATATTGTCTTTTTTTGGGGCAGATTTTGCCTTGACACTTTTTCCTTGCAAATAAAAGTCATGCAGCACTAATGAAAAGTTGACGCGGCTGCTCCGAGACAGGTGGGAGTCGGGACGGACCGGCCTTTCACCCCAGCCGGGCATAAGTGCACAGTTTGGATTGACGAGGCGTCGTTCCAGGAGCAATCTACCGCTCCGAGGAGCTCAGCAGAAGCTATTTATGGTCCATCACTGCTGCCTGCTTAGTGTGGATTCATCACAAACGCTTCTCGGTGAGGACGCACGCCTGGCCAAGTGGCACGGGCGGCGCGAGGACAAAGGTGGCGGCACTCGAAGGCAACGTAAAGAGCGAGCTGAATGTTCATAAACAACGGCCCCTTCCTACCCGAGAGCGGCCTGAAGTGTGCCAATCACACGATCCACGTTCCTCGCCTCCTCACCTCCGACTCCATGAGACGCTCTCCGCCGTGTGCGTCTGCATGCGGCCCGAATTTAAATGGAGGATTCACAGCAGCCTGCCGCCATTTGAGTAAATCAATTCTGTCCGCCTTAAAGCAAGGATCGTGTTCACACATCAATAACCGTGCCCGCGATGTTCTTATTAAAGCCCAGCCGAGCGATCTGATTGGATGCTCGCTGTGACTTTACAATCCCCACATGAGGTTCCGTATCAGGGCAGGGTGGACTTCGGATAAGGTTCAAATAGGGTTAGAGTTAAAGGGCTTACACTTTAGCCGAGGTGGGAGCGAGTCAGTCTTTTGCAAGTCTTTAGTCTCAAGGAAAGACGTGCAAGTGCAAGTCAGGTCTCAAGTCCCGGGCTTGTAACTGTCGAGTCCTTCCAACGCAGGTTCAACAACGATCGAGTCAGGTTGACAAACACAACAAATGCATTTAGAAGTTGATGAAGTAGGACAAGATTTAGTCAGTGGCCAGCAATGTCCTCCACAAGTCCTTGTTTATTCCAAAACCCGACTGGAGGTTAGTGGATCCATTCAATGGGAACTTCCTTCTTGTGGTTTTGCTGGAAGGGACATGATAGCGATCACGTCAGTTGAATACTTTGAATGGGGTCACGTTTTACTCGACGCCTTCCCTGAAAATGTCCGAGTCATCAGACTAAAAGTCAAGTCCTGAGTCCGAGTATCATAGTCAGGTTGCAAGTCTTTGTCGAGTCGAGTCCAAAATTGTGACTCGGGTCCAGGTCGCATGATTCCAATTTAGAGTTGGATTTAAAGGTTTTGCAAGTTTAAGATATCGGTTTGGGGGGTTAGGGTTCTGGTAAGGGTAGGGTTAGGTTTGGATTGGGGTTAAGGCTACGGTAAGTGTTACGGGTAGGGGCAAGGGTACACTTAGTGTTTGGGGTTTGGGTTAGGGTAGGGGTAATGGTATGGGTTAAACCTGGGATTTGAGGGTTAGAACTAGAATTAGGTTTTGGATTAGGGTTGAGGCTGAGGTAAGGGTTATGAAAGGGCCAAGGGGGCACCTAGCCTTTGGAGTTTGGGTTAGCGCAGGGATTATGGTATGGGTTAAGATCAGGATTTGGAGGTTAGGGCTAGAATAAGGGTTATGTTTTGGATTAGGGTTAAGATTGAGGATAGGGCAACTATTGGGGTTTTGGCTAAAACTAGGATTAGGGTAGGGGTGAGATTAGTTTTATTTGGTTGTATATAAAACACAGTATATTGTCCAACATGTACGCAACTTCAGTGTACTGGAGATCCACATTTTACTTTTATTTCGTTGCCCTTGCTAAGAGTTCCAAAGTAGCTTTTGATGACTTATCAGACAGATAGACACCTACGGTTCACCTTTCACAGAAAAGAAATCCACTTTCGGGCATCAACTGTGAGCACACAAGCCTTTGGAAGAAAAAAAATCAGCACAACATTCGAAAAACCCCTTCCTGTTTTTGCTTCTCCTATCATTTAAAAAAGCATACCTTGTACCAAAAAACGCTTTCTCTGTGAGCATAAACCTGGAAATGTCTGCCGCATTTAAGAAAGCGATTAAAGCAGCTAAGCTGACAAAACACGCCGAGGTGACGTCTTAAGGAGAACCCGTGGTTGACTTTTGTTTCGTTTGCATTTCAATGAAAAGACAAGAAGAGAAACACTTTTTGGTTTTGCTCACATCTTTCACGACGTGAACTCAAAGCTGCAAAACGTACTTCCATTTTTCTAACGTTTCCCACAAATCTGTGCTAGTGAGCACTTCCCTTCTGCCGAGAAGAAGCTGGTAGGACAGCATGATTAATGCACAGGCGGGCCTGGGGCTGGCCACAATAAAAGGCCACCCCAAAATGTGCTGTCGAGTGTACGAATGCAACAAAAAAGGACACAACTGGAAGGGGATGTTCCTGTAGGTTTGTATTGCGCTACAATGTCATCTTCAGGCTACACATGCAAGTCGTTCGCTATCATTCTACCACATGCAACATATGAACAACAAGATCAGCAATAATCATTGTGCCACAAACGGTGCTCCTCGTGCCGTCGAGAAGATCGCTATTTATACGTTAAAAGGCATAAACGGGAAATGGAAACCCCCCTCGGGACAGGGAGCTTCTAGAAAGGGCTGGCTTGCGTTCATTACAGGAAGACCAATCGATACTTCCAGTTGTCGCCGCAGGACGTTTTACGGGTGCGCTCTGGTGCAGAGGCGTCACCGCAACACCGCACGCTTGAAAGTACTTCATCGGTGAGAGGAAATGCAATATATTTACTGTCAAGCCGTTTCAATTACACGCTAAAACCAGTCTGGGCAACGTTATTTCACTTTTCCATGCAGCTGTTTATCTGCAAAGTTCCGAAGTCGGATTTGAAAACAGGAGTGCTGGCGTGCAGCTGACGACGGCACTGACTGTGCAAACGCCGTTAGCGGGGCCGCCTCGTTCCCCCGTTCTCTGCGGTCAGAGGATGCTGACCCGCTCGGTGAGGCCCTGCATGTCCGCGTCGTCCCCGAAGTCCCCGTCGTCGTCGGAGGTAGGCGCCGGGGGAGGGGCCACGAGGTGGGTCGGGTACGATAAAGTGTGCTGGTGGGCAAACGCTTGCCAGCGGCTGTCGTCGCTCTCGTGGGTGATGTAACGCTCGCCCAGCTTGGTCTCCAGCTCTCGCAGGTCGAGCCAAGTCTGATAGTCCTGGGGGGGGGATAAAGTTTCACTGGGAAGCTGCGGGATTTGATCCAAAGTTGGGCTTTTAGTGCATCATTAGGCAAACACATTACAGGACGTCGACGCGTGTGCCCGACTGAACTTAAATGTCTCCTAAACTTTCCCTGCATTAGAGTTATTATAAGTTTAAAAACATATTTATTTTTAAATGTTTTTCTGAATACAAAAAAACCAGCACTACCTTTCTATGCTGACTGGTCACATGGTTCTGATGGGTTCTGACCGCACCCTTTTCCTATCACGTTTGTTTAAAAAGTGCATGAATTAATAAGTCAGGCTGTGTCGTGGTTGAATATGGCTTATTATCGTCGAGCATAAAATCAATAAAATCAATAAAATACAAAAATAAGGCATTCTGAAGTCGCATTCATTGCTCACTAGGTGTTGGTAATGGTACTGACACACAAGCACCAGACTTGACGGCCCGACTGACCAACTTTTATTGCAGGTTTGCATGATCTCACAACAGGCTCCATAATCCCTAACACGGGTTACTGTGGCCGCAACCCGCGCCGAGCTAAAACTATGAGTGTCGCTTCCTGTCCGCCAGCAGCAGAACCCATTTACAGCTACACAAATGAGTCTTATTTGTGTTTTAAATGTCTTATTTTCTCTTATTATGTCTATGATATCGGGTAATAGGAGTGAAAAAGTAACCATAGGGGTGTTATTTCACATCTAGAGGGCTCTAATCATGTTAAACAGCCTATTTAGAAGTCTGTAAACATGTTTTCTATGACTTATCACGGCCGAGTCTGGGACCAATTAACAGCAATAAATGAGGGAAGGCTGTATTTGTGAAAATGGCACAAATTGTACAATAATACTTCTCAGAGCTACACACTGTCGGAGACAGGCGTGGACACACACGGCTCTACAGACACACAAAACTGCGTGTTCCCAGTAGGGCTAATTAAAAGCACTTTTAAACTGTCTCAATTCCAGCGCCGATTTTGGCGAGCACACTTTTGAGGGACCTCTGAGACTGTGGCGACTTTTACTGAAAAATAGTCGCATATGTGACCGGGAGGTGTTTGAGGTGCATCCGGGGCGCCATTTATGGGTCGCGGCTGTTTTTTATTGGCGCGCAGCATGTTGGAAAAATGAAAAAATCAGCAGTACTTTTACAAGAGCAAAATCCCAAATATATGAATTTTTTTTAATGAAATATATATATACTTGTTAATATATACTTTAATAATTTAAAATAAATAATTTTAATTTTATGAGAAACAACAAATAAATCGTGGAAAATTAGCTTGCGGGAAACGTTACAATGTCAAAATATAGTGGGACAAAAGTCCTAATCTTATGAGAAGAAAACTTACAAGAATATCATTGAAATTGTTGCTGTAATTATCTGAGAATCATTTTAAGACAAAACAGTCATTTCAATGAGAAAAAGTTGTAATAAACTTGTAAAAATGTCACTATAGTAGCATAAAAATGTTTGTAATATTATGAGAAGCAAAACAAAGAAAAAGTTACATTTTTTGGAAATTTTGCTTGGTCAAAAATGTATCATATTACAGGAAAATATAGTAAAATATGGTAATAAAGCCAAAGTCCAAGTACAAAATTTACTAGAAAGTTGAAATGGAAAAACAGCTGTAATTATCCAAAAATAATGTCAAAATATTAAGACAAAAAAGTAATTTTAATGAGAAAAAAGTTGTAATAAACTTGTAATGGTGTCATTACAGTAGCATAAAAAATTTGTAATATTATGAGAAGAAAAACAAAGAAAAAGTTACCTTTTTTGGAAATTTTGCTTGGTCAAAAATGTATTATATTACAGGAAAATATAGTAAAATATGGTAATAAAGCCAAAGTCCAAGTACAAAATTTACTAGAAAGTTGCAACAATAACAAAAAAGCAACATCAAAAATGAAAAAAAGAGAAAAAAAGTAATACCTAAACAAAATACTTAAACAACACGCTTTTGTACCTACAGTATATCACAAAGCTGCATTTTTTACGTACAACTTATATAGATAATTTATAAATCAAATATTTCACAGGAAACCTTTTTACGACCTTTGGAAGACATTTAACATTATTAGAGCCCTCTAGACTTGAAATAACACCCCTACAGTATACTAAAATGGCGAGTCGGTGTCATTTTGTCATTTACATTTTCTTTCTCAATGATCATCAAAAACTGACTTGCCGTGGGGACCCCTGAAGGGATAAGCCGAAAGGAAAATCACTTTTTTACATATCTACATGTGTTGCGTTACAAAGTATCAAAACAGGCCGTGCATCCTTTCGTTTTTCACTACCTGGCCCTCGGTGAAAAAGCCTGGACACCGTTCTTAGGTGGACCGGGTGGCTTTGGACACGGTTTATGTCCGGGTTACCTGCAAGTACGCGTGGCTGAGGCTCTTGTCGACACTGAAGCGCTTCCTCATCTTAACTTGCAGCAGGTTGTTGATCAAGTCAATGGCTGCAAGGCAAACAGACGGTCCAAATAAGGCACCCACGCTGTTTGTGTTTGCGACCCGCACGGCTCCGCCGCAGCTGTGTTTACCGTCGTTGGAGATCTGTTTCCAGGGGTTCGAGGGGTACATGAAGGCGGCGTTGTGGATCTGGTCGTTGATGTCTTCGTCCTCGTTGAAAGGAAACGTGCCGCTGAGGCTGACGTACATGATGACGCCCACCGACCACATGTCCAGCGAGCGGTTGTAGCCCTGGTTCAGCAGGACCTCCGGGGCGAGGTAGGCCGGCGTGCCGACCACCGAGCGGCGGAAGGACTTCTCCCCGATGATCCGGGCAAAGCCGAAATCGCACAGCTTCACCTGGGAGACGAACAGAACGGATGTAAAATACGTCGTACGAAAAACTCGTTTTCTCCCCTTTTTAGTCGGGAATTGATATTTCCCCGAAACGTCCCCGAAAGTTCTACTGCTGTTTGCTAAACAACGGAAAAAGGTAGAAACAAACTTTTTTTTCTCATGAAAGACAGGAGTCCAGTCTTTCTTTTGGTAGGTTCCATAGTTTTACAGCCATAGACAACAATATTCTGACTGCCTTGAAAGATGAATCAAAGTTGCTTAAACTGGCCGGTCCTGGGGGTGTTGTCCTTTGAAAAATGGCTGGGAGTGAACCAGTTCATTTATTTTTAAAAAATACTCAGTTAGAAATCCCACAGTATATGCACGTTTACGTTGTGTTGTTTCGGCGAACGGCGACCCGTCCCAGTTGGTTCCATGGTCCTTGAATGCACCACAGCTGTAAGACTACCCTAGCGTGTGTTTCCCCTTTTTGTGTGGGGGTGCAAAAAGGGGAAGTTTGATGATGAAAATTGAGTGCTAATGTGCATATTTGTTTGGTGGACAACATCAAGTCCATTCATGCTAGCACACTGCCTGTGACAGCACATTTCAAACGGAGATGTTAGCCTCGTCTCTCTGAAAAACAAACTCCAAGCGTGTGCTGATGGAGGGTGGCTCTGTATTCATTTTGTGCTTTTAATTTGATGTTGTTCCTACACAATAAATAATCTCATGAGCCGGTCGATGGGTACAAAAAGGTTTGGGACCACTTTTAGAGGATCTTTGAACCGACTTTGACATTGACAGCCCCTGCAGCAGAGGTGGGTCTCCTTGGGCTAAAAAAACTAACAAAACAACATACTTGCTCACCGTGCAATTTAGCATCCTCAGCAAGTCAACACCCCACATAAATGAGTAATAAACAACAACTAAATGCTAAACATAACACGTAACTTAAAACTGTTATTTCCACACGCCCGCGAGGCATGCTGGGTAGCCCGGCTGCAACAGCAAAATGAACTATGAACAATAAAACGTTGGATATTAAGAGTATGTCAACATTTCTCCTTGTTTACTTCTCTGACGACCTCCACAACATATTTTGGAATCCAGAAAAACTGCGACAGAGGCGCTAAAATGTTGGGAGAAAGATTACCACAAGCTACCCTGCATGCCTTGCGGCGGGACTATATGGGGTTATGGGTGCACGGGTATGGCGCATAGATATTTATTTGTATGCCCACATGGTGCAGTAGGTTACTTGGTGTGTTGCCGTGTGACGCGACGTTGAAGGTTTGAAAAAAAGCAATTGGGAAACGCCGGGTGGGTCGGATGAACATACCGTGGGCTGCAGTTTGTCCATCCATGCCCTACAGCAGATTTTCAGTGCCCCCTCCAGCCCCCAAAAAAATGCTAATAATGAAAACTGTTTGTGGTAGTCGCGCCCCCACCCCCGTCATAACGTCGAGCCCCCCCTAGGGGGACGCCCTCCAGTAGGGCAGTGGTGTTTAAACTGGGGGGCGCGACCTTAGAGGGGGCCCAGCATTATGACAGGAGGGGTGGAGGGCGACCACAGACACGCGGGGAGGCGCGGAAAATCATTTGTTCTCCAAAAGAGGGGCGCTGCAACAAAAGCTTGGGAACCAAACGTGCAACATGACCATGGAACGAGGAGTACAACACACGAGTACCGTAACATTCCCTAACAATGTTGGCTTCCTACTTGGGGAAAGGGCTCAGCAGAGGCAAGCAGCACATTCTCAGGTTTGAGATCGCAGTGGACGATGTTCTTAAAGTGCAGGTGTCTCAGCGCCGCAAGGATCTGCACGAAAACCCAAAGCAGACAAACAGGATGTAGATTAGCGGCCGCACACACACACACACACACACACACACACACACACACACACTTCTAAATGCAAGCTTGCGATAACCTGAAAGCACAAAAACAAAAACCACAAGCAGCGTGCAAACTTGAGCACTGAACGGGAATCCCCCCCCCGGGCCGACGCGCGCACACACCTGAGTGATGAGGAATTTGGTGAGCCTCTCAGGCAGCCGGCCTTTCTCGCTGGAGAGGATCATTTCCAGCATGTCGCCGTGGAGCTTCTCCATGACAACAAACACTTTCTCGGGGGTCTCGAACATGCACTCCAAGTTAACGATGCCCAAGTGACGCAGACTCTGAAGGAAAGTTTGGGAGGGTTCTCATTCCTCAGCAGGAGAACGTGCATTTTGGCACAGAAAATGTTTCAAACCAATCACTTCATGTGAGGAGAGATCTTGGGAAGCTCGTAAGCAACATCAGAAAGTGGCGTTGTCGCCACCTTCTGATCAAAACCTGCAGTACTCTGATTTTTTTTTGTTAGCCTAGAAATAAAAATAGAAGTTCATTTATCTTCATCAATACATCAAAAAATCAATTCCACATGTCTGGTGAAATTATTGTAAACTACCGTGGTGTGAATTGCTGCAGTAGTGGTAGTAGAAACAGAAGACATGAAGGTACCTGCAGTATAGCCACCTCGTTCCTCAGCTGGCTCTCCTGCTTGGTTGGGAAGCGGAGCTTGTCTATAACTTTAACGGCCACATCCCGTCCGGTTTTGCGGTGCTTTCCTGGTAGAAAAAATTTGCACACATTCGTACAGTGGTGTGAAAAACTATTTGCCACTTCCAGTCCAATGTAAATATTAGTCAACGGGAACACAGCTGAACACAAGATGTATTTTTACAATGAAACCTTTTATTATTAAGAGAGGACAAACATGCAAAGATGAATTTAGATCTATCCGTGTGGAAAAGCTTATAAAGCCATTTCTAAAGCTTTAGGACTCCTGCAAACCAAAGTGAGAGCCATCACCCACAAATGGTCAAAACATGAAAAACTGGTGAACCTTCCCAGGAGTGGCCTAACCAACCAAAATTTAAAAACTGCATTTTGTGTTCAGTTGTGTTGTCATTGACTAACATTTACGTTTGTTTGATGATCTGAAACGTTTCAGTATGAAAGGTGACATGACAGATGAGTTTATGCATGCTTATTTGAAAGTAAATACCTCCATACACAATTCCAAATTGCCCAGATCCCAAAACTTCATCAGCAAATATTTGGTACACGGTTCCAATGTCCTGCAGGGAAGCGTAAAAAAAAACATTGGCAACCATATGCGTCTTACAATTCCTGTGTATATATTTAAAAAAAAGTCGTACCACATTCTCTTGGATCTGACTGTTGGACACGGAAATGCTGACGGAGGCTTGCCCTACAGAGGAGATATGCATGCTACAGTGTAGAACACCCACTTTATAGTACCACAGCCATTCCATCAAACATAGCTACATGATCTGGGTCCAAATACAAGCGTGGCATCAACATTAGCGCTATTTTTAAACGTAGCAAACTGAGGCAGCCTAGTATGATGCAGCACTGTTGCACAACACTGTCAGCTACAGTGTCAATAAAAATAATGATCAATTTTCCTGTAAATGCTGAATTTGTGATACAACTCTGATAGTGACACAGTTTGTACAAAGTGCTCGTCAATTACTAATATTTGAAAAAATCAAAAATTCTTTATTAGTTTATCGTTTGTTAATTAGGCATATTTTTACTCATTTATTTATTATTAAATGAGTAACTCATTATTATTTATTTTTACTCATACCCATTACTTTTTTTATTTATTTAGTATATATGTAATTATTTTATTAATTTCTTTTAACATATATTTTATTATATTCTGATTTGAAATATCTAGTATTTTTACATGTATTAATTTAACTTTTTATTTTTCACTGGATAAGCTCTACATTTCAACGTCGCAGATCACAGCCTAAATCTATTGCTGTTTTTTTCAAAAATTCTAAATTATATCTGTTTTGTGCTTAAATTATCCCAGTTAGTAAAAAACATGAATTCCATTGTACATATTCTTACGCTAAATTAAGTATTTTAAAGCACAAAAATGGCTAAATGAACAAAAATGAAATATAAAGCATTCAGGACATAACATGTAGTGTAATGTCTGTGACTTGTTATGTGCCTTTAAGGATTTAAGGAGGGGGTGTGGTAACTGACTGTGAGTTGTGGCCGACAACAGCTCCTGTGTGAATGCTCACAGCACATGTGTTTCCTGCTTGTTAATAAAAAGATTGACGTGGATCGCGAGTCTCTCCCTAACCACAAGCAGCAGCCACTAGCTAGCACGCTAGTGCGGTTGCGTGTGCGACTCGGGCTGGTTGAGTATATTTGCACCCCGTTGTGTTTTACAATGCCTGATGACGCATGTAGCGCATGTTCCGAGTGAAAGAAGACAAAACGCATGTTTAGCAATTTGTGCATCAATGTGAGCAAAACTGCATCAGCAAATGTCTTTTTGTTGCATTAAGTTCATTGACCTTTTAGTTATTAACCTTGAAATCACACACAATATGCTGGTTTTAAAAAAAAATAAGCGTAAAATGTAAAAAACTGAATTCTGAAAAATTTTAACAGAAAAAAAAGGGGCCCTATACAGTCTATGCTATGTCTAAGGTGTCATATTTTCTCTTATTATGTGTACTATCCTGGGTAACATGAGTGTAATGTGACTACAGGGTTGTTATTTTGTGCCTAGAGGGCTCTAATAATGCTAAAAAATGTATTTTGAAGGTCGTCAACATATCTTCTGGCTACAAAAAATGTTTCCATTTATATAGTAATCCTACTTTACAGAACTTCACTTATCCCGGCCGTGTCCAGAAGCGATTAACCGCGATGTCTGAGGGATTGGTGTATTTGTATTACTACACATTCTGTTTGTTTTGTCTCCCTATTAGAAAACATGCTAAGCATGAGCTCAACATATTTCAATAAAGTATTGCATATTTTGTGGTCTTTTCTAAATATTGTCAACCTCGTGTGCCTCCTGACTCACTGTGTGTGGTGTTCCCCTCAGCTGGCGGAGCGTCCTGGAAGATGACGGGCATGAGGGCCTGGCGGACGGCACTCTCCCACGCCGTGGCCACCTCGCGGCCGATGCCGCTGTTGGGCGCCACTTGGCTGGGCGAAGGGGGGGGCTGCTGGGGGGACAGCGGCGGAAGCGCGTTGGGGTCCTCCCCCACAAAGTAGCACGTGGCCCCCGTGATGATCTCAAAGCAGTGCTGGTTTGTTCCGGACGGCACCAGAGTGAAGTTGCCGGCGGGTCGTACCTCCAGAATTTCTGAGAGAGGGATCTCCTGCAAGGGTGATGGCCTAGGAATGAGACAAAACCACGGCCGCCGACTAGGAATGGGATCTTCTCCACGATGACAAACCTACCTTGTAGTATTTGTTTGAGGTGTTGTTCTGGAAAAGGATGAGGCACTTACAGTCCAGGCGCCAGTAGTGCCTCTTTCTCTGTTGGGGATAGAATCAGAGCAGGGGCATGGCGGGTCAGCGACATTCAAGGTGAGGACGGCGACTGACAGTCGATGTCCAAAGGAAGAGAAGAAGAAGGGCCCGTCGACAGGCTGTTGGAAACTCAGGAGCGACAAGCAAGAAGGCGAGAACCGAGAAGGAGAAAGGAGAGCAAAGTGTTAATGCAGCAGGAAAGGAAGGCTGAGTAAAAAGTAGAAGTGCAGCACAGACCTCCCCCAAGGCGTGAAGCCATACGTAACACGCACACAATCCCTCGCCACGTCACACTTCTAATTTCGCTGCTTCGCGCTCACGGTTTTTCAAAAACACATTCATAATTTATTTCTGTTTTGTGGTTGAATGCGGCCTATTCGTCAAAATTGTGCAAATTGTACATACAATTTGTCTAAAGTAAGCCTTATCACGTATTAAATGGCATTCATTCATTTCCTATCCCGCGTCTCCTCATTAGGGTCGCGGGTGTGCTGGAGCCTATCCCAGCTGACTTTAGGCGGGATACACCCTGGACTGGTCGCCAGCCAATCGCAGATAACAAAATGCAAATGTAGAATTCCAATATGTAGTACTCTACACTGCTCACTAGGTGTCAGTAATGCTACACTGACCATAACACAGTATATAGCCACCACAGGAAGTACTGTCCATGCTAACATTTGATGTCCTGTTTATGTCCAATATGTCTCATTTGAGACACGTCCCGACAAAGTGCAGTCACTCATCTTGATTTTTTTTTCCCCCCATAAGGGTCTTCTAAATCACTCTTGTCGTCACCTCGAACCTGTTTGCCTTGGGAGACCCTACCAGGGGCATAAAGCCCTCGACAACATAGCTCCTAGGATCACTCGGGCACTCAAACCCCTCCACCACGATAAGGTGGTGATTCACGGAGAAGTTTCTCTTATTTTGTTTACTATATTTCGTAATACGAGTGTAAAAGTGACTATAGGGGTGTTATGTCACGTTTAGAGGGCTCTAATAACAATTTCAGAAGGTCCTAAATAGGTTTTCTATGCCCTCACTACACAAACATCCCATTTATAGATTTTTAGATTCCACTCTGTGGAAATTCACTTATCGCGATGGGGTCCTAGAACAATTAACCGCGATAAATGGATGACCTCATAACATCTAAATGATTACATGTATAAATTAAATATGAATAAAAATAATTAGGAATCGACAGCAAGCCACTCAATTCTACATTTTCACGAATATGCTTGAAATATTTAAGGACCAATCAAAAAAATGACACGTCTTTGACCCGCCTTTTACGTGGATCTGTGTACTGATGGATCCTTCCTAGGCCCTCTAAACTTGTGCAAAGCTCAGTGGAGCTTCAATGAATTCTTGGCGGACGTGACAAGAGGGCAGCGTAGAGGAGCTGCTTGAGGACGGGAGAAGGAAAAGCAGGAAGTGGTGGAGAACTGAGACGCTGTAGCGGAGGTAAAGGTACCAGCGTGTCTTTATTGCTGTAGTGAACCATCCACCCCTCCTTGATAGCGGTACTGGATCGCCGGGTTGTCTGTCTCACCGACTGGACCACCCTCATGAGCGGGATGTTGACACTGGTAAGAGGCACAGGGCTGTTGGTTAAAATGCTAATCATCTCCTAGGTCTGACATGTTTGTCTTCTTTCTCCACACCTCTGGTCTCCACTGACGCCGTCCTGGTTGCTCTCGGGGGAGAAGGAGCCGGGAATGCTGCAGGCCTCGTCCGAGTCATCCATGGATGACTTGTCTGAGGCGTCGTAGTCGCTGGTGTAGTCCATGGGCACCTCCGGGTCCACGCCAGAACTCAGCATATCTGGGAAACATGTTGGCTTTGTGTCTCCAAATGGCCGCTTTTGCACTTCTACTGCCACCGTGGAGGATGCGCGCAGACTTACCGCTGTGACTTCTGTTTTCTAGGACAACAAAGAGATGGTAAGCGCCGGGGTCTACGTTGGCACCGAGAGACGTTGGAACCTACCTCCGATGGTCTCGCCGAGACAGTCGTTGGGAACTTTGTATGCGCAGCGCTTGTGGCAGTTGAACTTGCAGTCTACAACCAACACAGACAGACGGGGTAAGGTTGGAACCCCACGCGGCTAACGGTTGCGTGCGGGCCGACCTTTGCACTGCAGCCCCTGCCGGAAGAGCCCGCGGAGGAGCCTCTTGCAGTACTGGCACACCGTCGGACGGGTGTACGAGTGGATGGCGAACGTGTGCGGCACCTTCACCTTGCTCATCAGGATCTTG
>QODF01000009.1:5659831-5691864 GCA_024372805.1 Oostethus manadensis | reverse complement strand
TAGCACTACTCCAAAAGGTTGACTTGTGATTGCCAGTCATGTAATATATTTACTTTTGTGTATTATTACTGCTTGTTTATTAGCAGTCATGTTGTGACCCTGTCATGTAGCAAAGGATGCTAAACTTTGTTATTTTCCCGCTTTTGAATGTGTTCCTTGTTCACGGCACGGGAATATTCGGGAACGTGTTCCGGTCACACCAGATCCGTGTTGAGGAATTCTAGCCGCCCTTCTTTTCTGCGGCGCACATGAAGTGCTGGCAGATGGCGTGTTAGCATCCTGCATTAGCATCTGAAGCGCAGCGTCGTATCTTTCCTCATTAGCGCACGGCCCTGGCGCCGGTCCTCGTTCCTCACGAGGCTCGAACCGAGGAACGGGAAGGCGGGAACGTTAGGACGACGGAAGGTCAGCTAGTTTTCAGCACCGCTCGGATTCTACGCATACTAATAACAATTGAAGGACTTCATCAGGAGGGATTCTAAATGAAAGACGATACTAGGTTGGAGTTTATGAAGATTACATTTCTTGGTGCTATGACCTAATAGCGACTTTTATTTTACTCGGGCACCTTTGTGGGCAGCCCGGGGTCCTAATCAGGCCCACTGAGAGGGAACATGCCAGTGTTTTGGATTCCTCCTAACTTGGGAGTACATTGTGGAGAACGTTGAGTGACTGACGGACAGGGTATTGTTGTTTGCTCCCTTTTTCGGATGACTTTGCTGAAGTGTAACATGATGTGTGTGACGACAAACTCCGCGGCTCGGGTGCTCGTGTCGCCGAAACCCGCGGGAGGCGATTCCTCGAATCGCGCGTCACATCCGTGTTCGTTTCCGTCGCCTCCCCCGACTCGTCCCTTTTTTCATGTGGCCTAACTTCCCTTTTTAAGTCCAAGTAAGCGGAAGAGTTAACACAGACGGGTACCACTGAGATCCGACTCCTTCTTTATTTGCACGCCTAATGCTGTACCGTGCCGGGCTAAGGTGTGCTACGTGCTTTGGTCATGAGATGCTGTGCTAGCTCAATCAGTCACATTTCTAGGCCGGCCGTGTGAGCTCTCTCGCTCTCGTTTTAATCAGGCCCCTTTGTGGGCACCTAGGGGTCCTAATACGGATCTACGGAAGGGAAAAGGTTGGCATTCATCGCTTTACCCTCAGCAAAAAGTAGTATACTTAAAGTTCATTGTAATGGTACAGTATAGCATGTATGTACAGACTAAGTTGGAACATTTTAAGTTGATAAAAGTATAGCTTTCAAGTTTTTACACTTTAAAGTGTACAGCAAGTACTCTCACCTGTATACTATCAATGTACTTGGTGTAGGTCCCACGGCCCACGTCGGGGTCAAACACAACGAACACAGCCCCCTCGGAACGGGCCATTGGGCCATTGGGCTAGCTACGTTTCCTACATTGTGGTACTGGCTGTCGTCCATTATAAAGCCACCCCTCTTAATGTACA
Organism: Oostethus manadensis; assembly: GCA_024372805.1. NCBI lineage: Eukaryota > Metazoa > Chordata > Actinopteri > Syngnathiformes > Syngnathidae > Oostethus > Oostethus manadensis. The sequence continues at coordinate 5,690,407 of QODF01000009.1, read as the reverse complement.
AGTACAAGTACACTTCTGGGCGTACTGTCATTGTACCAGGTGTAGTCCCTTTTGAGTATTAAAGTGTCAGTCTTAAGCCAAGCATCGTTCATTCAACTGTTCTTACGCACGCAAATTGTAGTTTCTAAAAAGTCAGCTTCCTGAGTTTTAGTATTCAATAAAAAGTCCTACTGGTAGTGGACTTGAATAAAGTGGTTTTTGCTAAGGGCGTCTGCACAGTGCGTAGCGATGAAACGCACACACGTACAAGGTCGCCGTCGCAGTGCAGTAAAGACGCGTGGTGGAATTTCAATGAGAAATGGCGTACCAAAGAATGAAATATAAATAGCAGACAAGTTGTTGTTGTAAACGAGCAGGCGAAGGAGGGCGAGCGTGCTGGCGCATGGCCCGGGGCGTCGTATCCTCGGTGGTCTTCCATGCAGAGCCGACTCCTCCTGCCCCCCTCCGGCACATTTTCCACAGCCCCTTTGTAGGGCCGAGAGGGGGCCTCCGGGGCTTACCCACAATCCTCGGAGCCGGCCGCTATCTCTCGGTCCGCAGTGCGAGGTCAGCCGCCCCGCGGCCATGGCTGGCTGCCGAAATTTTGAAGGAGCCGCACGTTCAACTCAAACTTGTCCTGAGCTCCTCTCACTGGAGGGACACTAAAAAAATAGTTGTGGCGCCGAAGAAACTTGCACTCGGCTTTCTTCTTCTTGGCTTCAACACGAGGAGTAGCGGTGCTCACTAATTCCTCATCCTGTTGAACCGGAACGTGGCTAACTCGTGACGATTTTCCAGATATATCTCGCTTCCAATCGATACTTCAATCCATTGATCAGCTCCACGTGACCTGAGTGGCATCAGACATTTGGCAGAATTTACGGCACACAACAGTAGAGCTGCAGCAATTAATCAATGATTAATCCAATTAATCAACAGCTATTTTGGTATTCCATTCATTTTTTTCTTTCAAAATGTAAACATCCGCTCATTTTAATCTCTCAAATGTGAAAATGAGTTTAATTTCCTGAGTCATCCGTGCAAGCCGTGTTATTATGTTTGTGTTTTCAAAACACACATCAGCTTGGACTGACGGGCGTTTTTACCTCCTTTCTAATACGTTGCAGACCAAAGCACCAACTCTTTGTGTTTGCTTCATATTGATTTGCTCCGTCTAGATACTTTTTCCCTCCAGGGCTGCAAACTAAAAACCAAAGATGGACATGCCACTTTGACATATAAGCATGCAAAGAAATGATATACACTTCACTTTGTGACATAGATCATCTTTTTTCCCTCAATCGTTCTTGTTTATGCTCAGTTTTACATTTCTGTCGTTGATTTGAAACATGTACATGTTGTTTTTTCTTTTTCTTGTACTTGTATGATTTTATTGCCATAAAATGTTGACTTTACTGACAAACTATTGAAAAAATGTACAACCTAAAAAGTGCAGCTTTTTTGGTCATAATACGAAGAGTTTTGTAAATTATGTATTTCTTTATTTTTCTTCAATTTTAATTTCAATAAATTGATTTTTAACGTAATTTATTTTTTCTACATATGTTTATTTCTTTTTTTTGGAACTTTACCACATTTTTCATGTAATATTATGATTTTATATTCCTAATATTTCTACTTTATGCTCATAATTACTGCTGTATTTTTATACTGGATAAAAAGTGTGAATGCTGAAACTGAACTGAAACGCGGCACAGAAAAGGTGGTGGTTTTGGGGATGTGGAAAGGGCTTATCCTAAGAGTGCCTTGCTGCTGCACGGGACGGTTTGCCGGGTTGGGAAACGCGGAAGATCAAAGCGCGCCTGTGCTTGGAAAGTGGAATTTTGGAGAAAGTGTTTTGTTTTGTGCTCGGATGAGTAAGCAAGATCACCTGAATGAGCAGAACATTTGATGTTTGAATGTGGAAAGCATATGATAACACACATCGCCGCAGTTAGTGAGGACTGGATGAGAACACCAGAAAGATGTCCTAGAAAGTACAGAATGCAGGCAGCAGAGGAAGAATAAAAAAATAACATCACTTTTCATGTCAGTTGCTGAGAAGAACCACGGGTGTTGTCATGGCGACGGTCCCACCTGTGCCTTAATTAGCTTGACAACCATCGATGCTCAAACTTTCACACGTGAAGTGCAAACTTGGACTAATTAGACCCGTTGAAAAAAGACGAGTCTGATGTTTGAGGCGCTTCCAATTTATTGGCCATCAGCTCGCTCTGCAGACGTCATCTCTTGTTGAATCACGCTTTGTGATGGTTTTGGCTCATCGAGTGACACGCCGCTACCTGTCAGTGCTGCTTTTCACCTTTAGCCCAGCCTGCAAGTTAGAATCCTTATGTTCAATCTTTGCCTTGCATTCATGTATGTCAGCTTTCATTTGGGTTTTTTGGGTAATCAGGCAGGAAATAGACGTGTGTGTGTGTGTTTTGTAATTCCATCCATCACACGTTGCTCCTGATTGGCCCAAATGTTCATATCTGGCTCCGGGTCCGCAGCTCGGCCAATGACTTTGCCTGACCCTCAGGCTCCGCCTCCCCTGAGGTTTTTGTCCCGAATGAAAGCGTCCCTGGGGGCCATTTCGCAGCCTTGATGAGGGGCAAGCCTCCCATCGTTTCACAGGTGCCCCTGCACAGGAGTCATGTAGCGCTTCACCAGAATTTTTCCGTCACCTTTCATCTTTCCACGGCTGAATGAGACACTTAAAAAGATGTGAAGTCTAATTGAATGGCGAGTGGCTGCTCCACTTCAAACATTTCTGCTGCTGGAGGCCAACATGGCCGCCTCCCTGGTTACCAGCACCAAGCGCTTACTCATCAGGACTAATCCTTCCTGGCCTCCACAGCCACATCCTGCAGCACTGATTGGCTCAGGAAACTCAAATGGAACGTGGACTTAAGTCATTGATGGATTGTCTTTCATTTGGGCTCTGGGAGCGCACTACTTGGCTGCAGCCAGCAGAGGCGCTGTTGTTAGGGTTTGCTGTCTGAAGAGACATCAGCGACACTTGCAGATAAATAGGAGTTCAGAACGTCTTGCCCGATTTCTTTATTTTAGCTAGCTAGCAGGTCAGAACATTCCAAAAGAGATTCTCCCATCCCTTTCAAAAAGTATCTGATCAGTCAGTGTTCTGAACTGGCACCTCAAGTCCATGGTTGTCGCCCAGAACAGGATGGAGTGTCAGCTTCGAGTCGGGGAAGAGATCCTGCCCCAAGTGAAGCGGAGGAGTGTAAGTACCTCGGGTCTTGTTCACGACTTAGGGAAGGATGCAAAGAGAATTGGACATGCGGCTCGGCTCGATGGTCTGCAGAGGTCCGGACTCAGCATCGGTCTGTTGTGGTGAAGAAAGAAAAGCAATATAATGGTGGATCTACGTTCCTTTGGTCATGAGCTTTGGATGGACACACCAAAAGGACAAGATGGCGAGGACAATGAGTTTCCTCCGCTCTCCCTTGGAGAGAAGGTGAGAAACACTGTCATCCAGAAGAGACTTGGTGTAGAAGCACATTGAGGAGAGCCAGGTGAGGTGGCTCAGGCATCTGGTCAGGAGGCCTCCCCGCCTTGGGAGGTGTCAGGGCTCAGCTGAACAGTAGGAGGCCTCTGGGAAGAGCCAGGAGACTTTGGAGAGACTGCAAAAACTGTAACCTTGTCGCCATAGAGTCAAGTTGCCCACACAGAAAGGTTTTCAGGTCACAACGCCAAAGTAATTTATGCTTTCAGCATTCTTGGTGACCTGAATCGGAGTGGGAAAATCTGCTTCTTTCCGAAAACCAGGATGTCGCCGACCCGTCTCCGTCACATGAGCTGTGAGGAATATCCGGATATTTGGAGCCCCCCAGGTCCTGATATTTAATTCCACTTGGTCCTACGTCTAGACAAGCCGCGGAAAGATAACAACTCAATCAATCAATCAGTCCATTCGCAGTGCAACAGCGGCAGCCATGTTGTCTGTGTTCATGGTTGGGACGCCAATGGCTCAGGAGGTTGGCGGTTGGGCGCTCGCTCCCTCCACCCAGTCACTGTTGTGTCGCTGGGCAAGAGCTCACCCACCTTGGATGTCAGCTGCTGGTCGGAGAGGCTGTTGGTGCCACAGATGTAGCTTACCCGAGTGAAGGAATATCGGCGCCACTTCATTGCTGTGAACACGTCCTAATATGGACCTCGGGAGCGGACTAACTTTGGCTTGACCAGCAACGCCACGGTGTGATGTTGGTTTGTGGTGGGAAACATCATCAGCGTCATGCCGGCTGTCCGGTAAGGAGCTTTTGGACAATTAAAAAAACAGCTTTCAAATGATGTTGTTTATTGCAGCTAAATGAGGGATTAAGTGTTGGCTTTATCAGGGATTAGCATGATGGACGCAATCTGCCTTCACGTCCACCTTCTTTTCATTGTTTGTGTGCCATTGTTGCTGCAGGATTACCCCCTGCCCCTCAACACACACACTTCAGTCCTGATTGGGGTTTTCTTCTCCTTTGTCCCCGCCGCCTGCATCTTTCCCGCCGACGTACGCTGGCGGCGACGGCGGGAAAGTGTCTTAACACTTTGGCTTAGTCTGCTCACGCCGCTTACAGCCAAAAAAGCAAGCGTGCCGCTAGCCAGCGTGACGGATTACGCCGGATTAGCGCCTCTTCGCGTCTGATTCGTCCAGACGTGTGTTGTGTCCGGGGTTCAGAGGTTAACCAGCGTGGGGTCGGGGGTGTCCCACATCACAAAGCGGTGGTGTACATGTGGCTTAAACATTGATTCGTTGGCATAAGGGCACCAGGGCGCGCCAACCTTTCTTATCTTTGGCCCTCCTGAACATTGCAGTTCATAACTTTTCAAAATGTCGATCCTTTTTTGCAACAACAGAACACAAGTGCATTGTGGGGATGTCGTAGTACGTACTATATACAGTACAGGTAGTACATATTGTACATAGCTCACTACCTGATGCCAAGTCTTTCCTGTTAGCCGGCTGGCTGGCTCTGCTCGGTCAACGGACATCCTGTATGGCATCCCTGGACTGCAGAGATGGCCTCCGGTGCACGCTACACTTTTATGCACGATATGATTCGATGTTAATAATTGGAATCATTTTGTAGTGTCTTTCAGCACATGCTTTTTAACACTACGAGAGCTCAGCAGACTTGAAATAACACCCCTATAGTCACCTTTACACTGCTATTATTCCTTGTTTACGTCATATTGCAGCTCCCATGCTACAGGATTTCAGATGTTAGACCAGTTAGAACTGAATGTATTTCTTCTAACCATTAAGAAACGTAGCACTTCCACAAGGGGCGGGAGGATAACATGCCGTGACTGACTTCATGCAGTGTTAGGGTAATGTCATGTAAGCTAATGTCTCAATTATTTTTCAGTTTGTGTCATTAGTGCACCTTCTTTCTCTGAAGAGCTGCATGCATACGTGTTGTATGTTGGCGGGACCAGAAGACACGTCCCTCCTGCTGTGTCTGAGGCGGGACTCAGGCCTGCCATTTAGCAGGCAGATGTTTTCTTTGGGACTTTTCTTCATCGTCGATAACACAAGTCCTCCCCCTCCCGCCACGCTCGCTCCTTGCTCGTCCGTGTCCCTCCCTCGCCTCCCGTCAATCAGACAGATCACATTAGGAGCTCCGTGGCGGTGGGCGGAGCTCTGATGGGAAGACACCAGCAGATGCTCCATCAGCATAGGAAGAGACGTTTTTTTTGTTTGGAGGTTCAGCTCCATTGTATTTATCGCCCCGGGAAGAGAACAAACCACAAGGAAGTAGCACCGAGCTGCTGGCCAATGATCTACTCGTTACATCCGTGCGCGTGTAACAGCAGCCGCGTGCTAGCACGGGGCGGCAATAGCAACGTAGCTCGTTAACATGTGCGCTCCCGTAACGAGGAGCCGGTCGGCCGCTGTTATGTCAGCGTGAGTTCTTCATGGGCTCGCTGCTGCCAATTAGCACCGCTCGTTTTACTTGCGCTGTGCGCGCGCACATCGGAAGCGTGCCGCACGCAGCGCACCTCGACACCTTTTGTGCTTGGAGACCTTTGCAAGTTGGAGTTGCATCCAGAAATAACCTGCAGACGTGGCAGCAGATCCATCTCGCCTGCAGAGAAGATCACAGAGCAACAGTCCATCCATGCATTCAATTTCTGTAGCGCTGGTCCTCGTTAGGAATGTGTGAGGAAGCCGTAGCACCGCCAGAAAACTCACTCTGGTCAAGCCTCCGCTGTCTACCTTCACCTCAGCACTCCTGGATGTGCACATTCTGGGCCGGAAGGATGGATGGTTGAAGGGTGAGTGACGAAGGCCAAGTACATCTGAACAGAGGGGGAGGTGCGCGGCACCGTTTCCGCCCGACGTGCAATGCTGTCCTTTCGGGCCTTCCTAAAAGATTCCATCGTTTAGCCCCCAACAAATAGACAAGGCGGGCCCATGTCCATCCTTGCACTGGAGTTTTATGCCAAGGAAGCTGCGACTGTTGTCAGCTGGCAGACCAACAGCCCAAACGAGGACGGACACCTCAGTTAACATCCGCCTTTTACCAATTTTATTTTCCTGTGGTGGAGTCAGACCTTCTGGAATGGATTACTGATGGTGACCAAAGCACCACTGGACTTTGGATGCTGCGCCAACTCGTCAGACTAGAACGGTCCTACCTAGTCATACTGGTGTTTGTCCCAACTAGTCATAGCGAGAAATGACAAGTTGACAACCTGAACAGTCCACTTGTAACCCATTCACATCCCTAAGAGTGCAGTGACCTGGATCGGTGAGAACATCTCCACCGTCACCGTTCTCCCAACATCCTTACCTACCCCACCAGCTGGCTGCTGTGTCTTGGGGTTGCGTCATCGGGATAGAATTCAAATCTCATTTACATTGCGTGTCTCCAAATTGGGGAACTTTGGGGGTATTTTGGGAAGCAGGCTGCCCATCAGTGGCGGGCGGGCGAGCAAAGTCATAGTGGAGAGAGAGGGATTGCTCCATGATGCACATGGAGATGTTTTGGTGCTCGCCCACGTCCAGCTGCAAGGTTTCCCGAGCGTGACCTATCAGGAGGAAGATGCGGAAGTCAACCATCGCTGGAGTCCCGCAGCCTCCCTGAATGCATCTCCTCCTCTCGGCTCAGCGGGTTTAGAAGTGTTCACCTCGCGTAGGAAGCGCGCGGAGGAATGGCTAATTATTTATCTGCAGGAAGACCCGGCAGCCGGAGCCGCCCGGCCCGGCCTCCACCTCCGGGTCGCCGCAGTAATGAAACACACAGACTGAGCTTCATCACAGGAAAAAAAAGCTCCCCTCATCTGGTGATCCCCGGCCATGCTCGGGGTCGGAGGTGAAACGCTGTAAATGTGAGGAGGTGTTCCAGCAAAGCCATTAAGCCGCTAATGTGTGATTCCGCCGCCCGCCCACACCCGCCCTGCCTGCTCTCATTACAGCAACACAACAAACACGGCGCCGGGCCAAAGGTTGGCTCCCCGCTCGACACCTCCGCCCGGGGAACCGCCCCCTTCCTCCTGCTTGCCGCATCCCACCTTTCCCCTCATCTTCCTGGAGAGCAGAAACATTAAGGGAAAGTTGTGAGCTTGAAAAGTGAGCCAAGTCAGCGGTGCAGTGCTGATGATGGGGCGACCTCCGGCGCCCCCTGTCCACATGACAGCCCCCCGCATTACTGCAAAGTCTGTACTTGGGGCAAAGATTGGTAACAGTCACACTACAAGAAGGAGCGCGCTCGGCCATGTGGGCTCCATGGGCGGACATAAGACCTTATTTTGAAATGCACCCCTTCTGTTAGCTCAGCTGGGTTCGCCACGGGGGGTGGGGATTCTGGCCGTGTTGTTATGATGATCACATTAGCACACTTACACTAATACACTTGCTAACCTACATACTGAACATGAGCGCCTTACTTGCTGCTTTGCTTTCATATTTCCCAGCCAGATGACTTGTTTGTCATGCTCAGTGTTGTACACGAAGACCTTGTCAATCACACAAGCACAGGAAGTTCATCTTCCATCCATTTTCTATGCCGCTTATCCTCATTAGGGTGGCGGGGATGCTGGAGCCTATCCCAGCTGGCTTTGGGCGGGAGGTGGGGTACACCCTGGACCGGTCGCCAGCCAATCGCAGGGCACATATAAACAAACATTCCCACTCTAATGAACAATTTAGAGCGGCCAATGAAGCTAACATGCATGTTTTTGGAATGTGGGAGGAAAGCCGAGCACCCGGAGAAAAACCACACACGCACGGGGAGAACATGCAAACTCCACACAGAGATGCCCGACGGAGATTCCAACCCTCAACCTCCTGACTGTGAGGTCAACATGCTACCCACTCATTCACCGTGCGGCACAGGAATTTGTAAAAACAAAATGGTGATTGTTTAATTACTGCCCTCCAATGTGCCCACCACCCAAGGAAGGGGCCAAACGGGTCGGCTGCAGAGTAAGCTGGATGGCGGCCGCAACCGGATACTTTGGCGGTCCGATCCTTCGCTGCAGAATCCAACTCTCGGTATGGGATAGGGAAGCAGCCAAGCTGGTTCCGGATCGATACTGTCGGATTCACATCGGCACACACGCTAAAGGCTCTAGAACTAGTCCTCTTGAGAGGAGGTGGACTTTATTCCACTCTGGTGTTGCCAGCAGTGAGGGTCTTGTGGTCCCGCGAGCTAAGGGCCTGTATGTGGGAGTTGAGAGTGTAACCGGGCTTTAGAGTGGGGTTTTTGCACCTATGAGCCAAACAGCAATTCAGAGTACCCACCATTCTTGGATTCCCTTGAAGGAGTTCTATAGAGTTCTCAGGGAGAACTGCAGCAAACGTGAGAACTGAAGAGGCGTGATTGGGAGAAACGTCCCCTCTGATCTGAACCAGAGTGGTGCTTTGTTACTGGACTTCTGTGCTTGTCATAGGTTGTCCATAACAAACACCATGTTCAAGCACCAAGACGCAGCATAGAATACTTCCAGGACCTCCTCAATGCCACCAACCTGCTTTCCGATGAGGATGCACTCCACAATTGGCTCTCCTATCTCTGGGGCTGGTCTCAGACTGGAGCTCCTTTAGGCCTTGGATGGTGTGGTACTGCCTTTGTTGTCCAAATTACGGGGGTGCAGCGCCTCTGGATTGGCAGACCAGGGTGGTGGCCGCCCTTTTTAAGAAGGAGATCGGATCCTGGTAAGGTATATTCAGGTTCTTAGAGAGGAGGTCCGCCGGATAGTTAAATCTTGGATTGATGATGTGGTCTTGCTGCTTCATTGGACCATGATCTTCAGCTCTCACTGGATCGGTTCACAGTCGAGTGTGAAGCGGCTGGGATGAGAATCAGCACGTTCAAATCCCAGTTCACTGTTCTTGGCCGGAAAAGGGGACAGTGCCATGTTTGCGTCGGGGATGAGTCTGCAATGGTGCGGGCTCTGCATCAGGCCGTGAAGTCTTTCCTTCCCATCCTGCCGACAACGCCAATTATGTGGTGGAATATTAGGAAGCTAAGAAGACACCTGCAGATGAGGAGGAGCTTTATAGACCTTTGAAACAATAATAGTGATGTCAATTCCCGAAATCATATCCTTACTAGGACGTTTCCTCCCAACTGGGAGACTGTCGGCAGAACATTGGGGATGAGTGACCTCTGGACATCAGCCTGTGTTTGAATAACGAGGGCATCTAGAGTTCACAAAAAGTCGTTTTCCAATAGGAGCTGAGCCGAAAGGCAAAGCTCTCAATTTATCGGTCCATCGACGTTCCTACCCTCTCCTACGGTCGTGAACTTTGGTAGAGACGGAAAGGACAAGATGGCGGGTACAAATGGAGCCATTTTGGAGTTTCTCCATAGGGTGGCTGGGCTCTCCCTTAGAGATAGGGTGAGAAGCACTGTCATCCGGGAGTAGAACCTCTGCTCCTCCACCCAGACGAGGTGGCTGGTCTGGTCAGGATTTCTCCCGGACACCAGCCTGTGGAAGTGTTCAGGGAATGTCGGACAGGTAGGGTGGATGGTTTGAAGAGAGGTCTGGCAGAATAGCTGTCTTGTGTGAACAGAACTTTGATCATCTTTAGTGGAACCAAACCTGCTCTCCTTCATCAATACAAAAATTCAACTATTTTTCCTCGCTCCTGCTCAGCTGGCACCTGTGGGGGTGTCAGGGCAGCGTCTCATTGGCTGCCGGCAGATGTACGTCCGCTTCAGTGGAGGCCCCGTAATGAGCGCCAGTGGGAATCAAACCTCGGACCTGGGTGCTGACACGGCTGCAGGCGGCACAGCCTCTGTCACCCGTCATGGCCGCCGCCGCGGACCTCTGCCTGCAACGGCTCACGCTGCCTTCGAGGTGGCTGGGAAAAAGCATGAGAGGCTAAATTCCCCTCCAGTGGACTCATTTGGTTTTCCATCCATCTACTTTCTATGCTGCTCATCCTGCCATGACAACTGGAAACACACACACACACAATTTCAAGACAATTTGGATGCACTGAGGCAGCTCCTTTGTTGGCTTTAGTGACTTGGACACGCCCTCAATGTTCCTTAAATGCATCGCATATATTTTTTGTTGCAATTCACTTTTATGTCTAGCAATGAGTAACTACTGTTAATAGTAATAATATAGTAATAGTATAGTAATAGTAATAATAATACAGTATAGTCATGTCTTGAACTGAGCACAACCTAAACCTAACCCACCACCTTGTTGTTGTTCTCATTATTTCCTGTTTGCCTCTGGCCGCACGGTGGCCTGGTGGTTAGGATGTTGGTCAGGAGATGTGGAGGATCTGGGTTGGAATCTCCCTTCACGTGTGTGTGTGTGTGTTTTCTCCGGGTACTCTGCTTTCCTCCCACATTCCGAAAATATGCATGTTTTCTAAATTGTATGAACATATGTATGAAATTGTGTGATCCACCCCTTGCCCCAAGTCAGCTGGGGTAGCCTCCAGCATACCCGTGGATGGATGGATCCTCTATGCTTCTATCCTCTATGATTTGGGGGATGGATGGGCTGATATACAGTAGATCTGCATTAAATATGCATTAGATAAACTATCTAACGCATAGCTAACAGTTATATTGTATATATGCATTAGATATACAGTAGATAAACTGTATATCTGCAGTAGATAAACTGTAGATCTGCATTAAATATGCATTAGATATACTATATATATATATATACTGTATATATGAATGACACTTGTGATGCGCTTTATCAAAGCGCCTGCACTGAGCTCGTCATTGTTCATTCCCGCCACACGCGGTGATGGTGAGCCGCCATGTAGCCACAGCGGCCCTGGGCAGACTTGCGGAAAGCGAGGCTGCCAGTGTGCGCCATCAAACCCTCCGACCAGCACCCACACTCACACTCACACACACACACCACCTTCATACTGTACATGTAGTGCAGATATATAAAGTATATCTGCATTACATGTACAGTAGATAGATCCAAATTGTAATCAACGGTGTGGGTACTTGACCTGGGTGTTGCCATGGAGACCAACATGACACAGAAGAACATTGGATGTTAAGTAGCTCCATGTTTTGTGTTTGTGCTGCATTAATGAACCATGATGGTGCACACACACACACACACACACTTGCGTGGGTGTGTGTGTGTGAGGCTGGAGATTGATTGGCAGTATTTGGCTGCGGGCGCCATGGTAACAGATGTTGAGAGCAGAGAAGCAACAATACCTTAAAACAGATGCTTGCTAATCATCGGGACGCTCCACTGGCGTCGCACTCTCGCCATAGCAACCGCTGGTCTTTGATCTTTGCTCCATACCGTCGGCAGACGTCTCACTGGTCGGTTGAACTGGGAATACAATGAACACGTGCTGTTATACTGGCTTCCTGCAACACGCCATCCTCCTCCTTCTTGTTTTGCTGCTTCTCTTTTGCCTTCTTCCCCCTCCTCCTTCTTCTCCTTCATCTTCATCGTCAGTCTTTTTTTTGCTCTTTCCTCTTCCTCTTCCTTCTTCCTTGTGTGTGTCGGACGTGGAACTGCACCAGGAGGTCGCAGGTCAGCGGAGGTTTGACCTGCTCACCTTTATAGCTTTATGGAAATGCCGCCCAGGAAGTGTTTCCCATGAGGATGCTTTCAGGATGTGGGCGGAAATTGTGGTGACATTTAGTCCTTTTAGCTCAACCACACTGTTTGCATTTCATGATGGTAACCATAGACAATCGTCTGTTCCGGGGTCAAACTGTGTCCGTCACAAACGCTTCCTTTTAGCGCTTCCGGGACCTTCCTTGTCAATTAGTGTCTTACTTTAGCAAACTTCCTCATCTGATGTGCTTCAGCCGCCTTTCCAGCTTTATTGTGTGTGTGTGTGTGTGTGTGTGTGCACTTCTTCAAACAATGTGTGTTCTTCATGTAACAAATGTTTCATTAATTGTCACAACTTTGTTCTTTGTTTTCGTGCTTTTGTTTTGTCCCTGAAAGCTTTGATTAATATTGATGTTAGTGTGTGTGTGTGTGTGTGTGCCCGCCCTCCGGGATGGCTGGTGCTCCGTGTGATCTTATCAATAGATGTTTCCAGTGCCGCTAATGACTTTGCGTGTTAGCAGCAGCGTACAACATGCTATTCATCGCGACGACGCCTGCTAGCACATCGCATCACGGCCGCCAAACCTTTGTGCAAAAATTCAACCGTGGACAAAAACATCATTAAATAAGAAACTGCGGTCAATATGGTGGGCTCACAGTCAAGGGTCGGAGGGTTTGAATCCTGCATGCAAGTTGCGTGTCGGGCTGGAGCATTTCCCCTCTGTGATGCTAGGGGGCAGTGTTTACCAGTGAGCAACCGTTTAGCATGTTAGCTCCCTCGGTCGCTGGTAAACAATGGTAATTAAAGAGATGAGAATTGGAGCTTGAAATAAATTTTATGGCAAAAGTTGATGTGAAGGTGTTTGGGAAGATGGGCTGTTCGTCGTTTCATTAAGAGTAGAGATGGAATATGTTATATTTATTAATAGTATAGATGGAATATGTTATATTTATTAAGAGTAGAGATGGAATATGTTATATTTATTAAGAGTAGAGATGGAATATGTTATATTTATTAAGAGTAGAGATGGAATATGTTATATTTATTAATAGTAGAGATGGAATATGTTATACATATTAAGAGTAGAGATGGAATATGTTATATTTATTAAGAGTAGAGATGGAATATGTTATATTTATTAAGAGTAGAGATGGAATATGTTATATTTATTAAGAGTAGAGATGGAATATGTTATATTTATTAAGAGTAGAGATGGAATATGTTATATTTATTAAGAGTAGAGATGGAATATGTTATATTTATTAAGAGTAGAGATGGAATATGTTATATTTATTAAGAGTAGAGATGGAATATGTTATATTTATTAAGAGTAGAGATGGAATATGTTATATTTATTAAGAGTAGAGATGGAATATGTTATATTTATTAAGAGTAGAGATGGAATATGTTATATTTATTAAGAGTAGAGATGGAATATGTTATATTTATTAAGAGTAGAGATGGAATATGTTATATTTATTAAGAGTAGAGATGGAATATGTTATATTTATTAAGAGTAGAGATGGAATATGTTATATTTATTAAGAGTAGAGATGGAATATGTTATATTTATTAAGAGTAGAGATGGAATATGTTATATTTATTAAGAGTAGAGATGGAATATGTTATATTTATTAAGAGTAGAGATGGAATATGTTATATTTATTAAGAGTAGAGATGGAATATGTTATATATATTAAGAGTATGTATGTTGGGAGGAATATTGATGAGGATATCACGGGTGCTTGGTGGGGCCACAAAGGCCGCTGGGTTAACTACTGCAAAGCATGCTGGGAGGCGAGAGGCGACCGCAGGGCTTGACAGTCCACAGCAGACAAACTGGCCCAAAATGAATCCAACAAAGGCAACCAAGCAGTCTGCTTGTTTTGTGTCTCGGCCCGGGCCGGGCGGGTGGGGCGTGTTGACTCACGAGCCTCTCTCACGCAGCGATTGTTGCCACGGAAGAGCAGGTTTGACATTTATTCACCTGTGTCTCTGACAAATACACACTCTCACGCATCATTTGCTCATCGGAACAACAAGCAGGGACGCCGCGTAGCAAACTTCATACCCTGTTCCTGCTTTGGCACCGTCAACATCTCTGCATCCCCATCTCCATCCCTCCTCTGTCACAGCTTGGATGTTACCAATAAAGCCTGAATATTACCGGGCACCCCTCAAGTGTGGAAAAAATGCATACACATAGATTTTCTATACTGCTGGGCCACCGTAGCTTTTGTGAGAGGCAGGAGGGGTACACCCTGGACAGGTCAGCAGCCAATCACAGAACTCCTACCTACAATCAGTCATTCACACATCCCGAATGGACCGTTCACACTACACAATGACCATAACATGCAACCCTCCCCATCCTGATACTTTCACTGTCTTGGACCATTTTAAACAAATATTTCTTTTTGGCATCAAAATTGGACCTAATGCTTAAGTTCAAACAAAACAAGTTCATCAGGAACGCTCTGTTGAATCTCAGCTTTTTGGGGGAATTGTCCTAACTTTCCTCCTATGCGGCTTCCTGTGTACAGGAAGTACTTTCAGTCACGTGTGTGTCACACAAGTGGAAAAAGAAGCAAAGCAGTGTCAACCGCTCACTGGAAATCCTGCTTGGACATTCCAAACTGTATTCTGTGTATACTGTACTGTAAGAATATAACGTGTACACAAATCCCTCCTTTATCGAGGTCCATTGCTTGCTTATTCACCCGACTCTGATAGGCAGCAGGATTATATATTTTGGTAGTTAGAACATAGAAAACCTGTTTCTTTTCCACACTATCACAGCCCCATAGACACCCCCAATATAGTCGACAGAGTAAGGCAAAATAGCACATAGAAGACACTGAAACTTGTTTCTAACCTTCCAAATATGCTTTTTAACATTATTAGAGCCCTCCAGACAGGAAATAACACCCCTATAGTCACCTTTACACTCCCTGGTCCAATATAGTAGACAGAGTAAGGCAAAATAGCACATAGAAGACACAGAAAACTTGTTTCTAACCTTCCAAATATGCTTTTTAACATTATTAGAGCCCCCCAGACAGGAAATAACACCCCTATAGTCACCTTTACACTCCCTGGTCCAATATAGTAGACAGAATAAGGCAAAATAGCACATAGAAGACACAGAAAACCCCTTTACTACCTTCTGTGTACACTTTTTAACATGATTACAGCCCTCTCAACGTGAAGTAGTTTTACACTTCACACTTACACCCCTATGGCCCAGTAGTAGACAGAATAAGAGAAAATAGGACAGAAGTCACAGAAAACATTTTTTACCACCTTCTACATGTGCTTTTAACATTATTAGAGCTCTCTACACAGGAAATAACAACCCTATGGTCATCTTTTCACTCTTACAGCCTAATACAGAAGACATAATAAGAGAAAATAGGACATAGAAAACACAGAAAACTTGTTTATAACCTTCCAAATATGCTTTTTAATGTTGTTAGAGCCCTCCAGACAGGAAATAACACCCCTATAGTCACCTTTACACTCCTTACGGCCCCATGTAGTAGACAGAACAAGAGGAAATAAGACATCCTTCGATAAAAAAGGACAGAAATAAGACATAATTGCAATTACGTAACATGGCTGACACCACGTGGCCAGCGTGGAATACAACATATCATTTGTATTCGGCGTGCTTCCGGCCGGAAAGCGGTCCAATGCTGACGTCATTATTCGCTGTGCTCCACTACGGAACCGCACGAGCCATTCGTCAATACGTTTGTGAACGAGGCAGCAGGAAGTGGCGACGTCACGTGACGACCGTGGGCTCTTCGAGGACGTCTGAAAGTGAAACTTTTTAATCTTCACGTTTGCCTTTTTCTCGTGATGTTGTTGAAGTGACGCGCGCGCGCGCGGGTACGCGGCTTTTGCTTGTCTCCGCGCGCATGCGCAGCCCCAACGCCGGCCGGCGGCTTCCCTTCCTGCTGCAGTGCTGCTCGTGGCCGGTGGGGGGCGCTCAGAGCGCGGGAATGCTTCTGAGCGCGAGCGCGGAAAGAACACATGACTGTTATTTTTTATTATTATCGCCATCATCATCATATGTATGCTTATACACACACATAGGGCGTGTAAAGATAAGCAGGATCATATTTTCTTTAAAGGAGCCCGCTTGGACTCGGGCTGTGACGTCGCCCGGTGACGTCACCGCGCGAAGGAAAAGAACCCATTCTGGGTGTTTGGTGATTGACGGACAGAACGAGTGCCCCCCTCCCCCCTCCTCCCCCCTCCTCCCCCCGCCCCCGTGCTGCTCTGTGAGGGAGGGGGATAGAAGTCCGCGCGCGCGAGAGAGAGAGAGAGAGAGAGAGAGAGAGAGAGAGGTTGAGTTGGAGCTTTGGACTCTCTCACTTGGTCCTCCTCACTCATCCGGCAGCAGCAGAGCAAGGCGGGTTCTTCCGAGCCGGACCCGACCTGCAGGCGCGGCAGAGTTGAGTCGGCAAAGCGGTGCCGGACCGGACGCTGACCTTTTTATTACTTTCGACATCTTCGCTCTCCCTCCGGTACCGGCGCTGCATCCTCCTCGGATCATGGTTCCGTCAGCCGTGTGACATCGCGCACACGCACGGACCGACCGAACCGAGCTGCTCACGACAGTGAAAAAAGTGGACTGACATCGTGGGAGGAATATTCTTTTGGTTCGGTTGGATTGGTTCCGAGCTTTTTACTTTTCATCTTCTTGGATTCTTTTTGGTCACCCTGCGAGGTCCGGAGCGGTTCTTGTCGGACGCCGAGGATCAGGGGAGCCTGTAGCCGGGCCGGAGCGCTCCAAGCTGGGCTGCTGCGCGGCTGTCAACCGGTCCAGGTACGAACTTGTCTGCTCTTCACTCACTCGTTGGTTCTTTAAATGGCGTTTGGGTTCGAATGAAACAGAACATTTCTGTAAAACACTTGTTGTTCTAATGGATCCACGCCAGTCCATATTGTCATCCATATCCACCACAACCACCCGGAGCGGTCCAATCGGGCCAAGCTGCCTCTCGGAACCACCCCTGACAGCAATACTCAGCCGTAGAACTGGACTTCTAATCCTCTAGTTCTAGTGCTTCCAGTTCATGTGGGCTCCAGCGGAGGTTCTACGAAGTTCTGCCGGGTCCAATGACGGGACCTAGATTATTGGGTTTTATCAAACATGAAGGAGCTCAGTTTTTTCTTGTGTTGTGGGCCTGCGGGCCCGCTAGAACCACCCCGCTCAAACACGGCGTGTGTGTGTGTGTGTGTGTGTGTGTGTGTCAGAGGCGGGAATCTGGTTGGTCTGGTCTCTCTGGTGCTGCCAGGTGGGGTTGGCGGAGGGAGCGTATTTACATCCTCTGGTGTTCCTTTAAAGGAAACCCGCTTGACCTTTGACCCTGTGGCCTCCTCCCTCCTGATGGCGTCTGGGCTGTAAATCCAGCTGGGTGGATTATTTCCAGGCTTTCTAGTAAAACTTTCATACTTGCAGTACACACTTTGTGTGCTTGGCCTTCCTGAGTGTGTACTTGGCCTTCCTGAGTGTGTACTTGGCCTTCCTGAGTGTGCAAGGAGTAACAAAGAGTAAGAGTGTAGTACGCCATGCTGGGTACTGACTGGGTACTGCGTGTACTGTGTACTTATGCGCTGAAAAGACTATGTAAGTACGCAAGTGTGCCAACAGTCTTTGTGCGCGTGCCCCCCCCCATGTAAAAAGTACAGTTGGTTGGGCTGGTGCCTGAGTGGGCGGGGCTTGTGTTTGCAGGGTCACTATGAGCTCATCATTCGTTGCTTTCCCACACGATGCATTCAGGTGCCATGCTGAGCGTAGGGCAGGAGAAGATGCTTTTTATTTCAAAAAAAAGATGCTCATAAACTCTTATTCCACTTCCAGGAATCACGTGTGAAGTCGCATATCAGTGTGTGTGTGTGTGTGTGTGTGTGTGTGAAATAACAGCATGTGAATAAAGTCATTAGAATAATCCCTTTTGTCATGCGGCCGGGTTGGACCACACACACACACACACACACACACACACACACACACGCGCGCACACACACACACGTAAACTCATGACATGTACTAAAAAGGTGCTCTGATGTCAAAGGTCAACATGAACATTAAACACACCATGTGGTGTGTGCGTGTGTGTTGTGTGTGAACTGGAAGTGCCTGTCAATCAGGTTGGACAACACACACGCACACGCACACACGCACACACACACGTTCCTCGTGTGTGTGTGCCAAGAAGGAGGCTGTAAAGTGGCCGTGTTGTTGCTTTGGTAAGAATTGCTTTGAAGATGAGCGGTACCAGCATCATGTTCTTTTAGGAGCGTTGATATATTGAAAATAAAACCGCATCGATATGACAAACAAAGTATTCCCGTGGGAAATAACGGCTCGGTGCGGAATCTGCATGGGTCTGTCGGGGTGAAGAAGGAGGAGCGGAGCCGAAAGGCAAAGCTCTCAATTTAGCGGCGGACCTACGCTCCTACCCTCGCCTGTGCGAGTGACCCAAAGGACGAGATGGTGGGTACAAGCGGCCCGAAGCAGGGTGGCGGAGCTCTCCCTCAGAGAGAAGGTGAGAAGCACCGTCATCCGGGAGAGACTGGGAGTAGAACCGCTGCTCCCCGGACACCTCCGTGGCATGCCCGACCGGTAGGAAGATCCAGGACTTCCTGGGAACCAGGGAGAGGGAAGTCTGGGCTTCCATGCTCAGGCTGCCGACCTCGGAGAAGCGAAGAAAATGCCCAAACATTATGGCAATGAGGTGGAGGATTATGAGATGCAATATAAATATACATGACATGTTAGCGTATGTGCGGTTCTACAAGAGTGGGACATCCTCACAGCACAAAGGGAGGCCTCGGCGGGGGATTAGCACGGCGCCGCCATGGCACCGTGAGGTCGTTTAATGCACAAGTGTCGTTACCACGGAGACACACTCTGAATGTCAATAGTGACGCGCAGTCAACGGCGGGTGCTAACAGAAGCGGCCGACTGCTTTGTAACGCCCGCCTCCCCCCGGCAGGGCGCCGTCGTGACCCCGTCGGCGTTTTACACGNAGGCTGCCGACCTCGGAGAAGCGAAGAAAATGCCCAAACATTATGGCAATGAGGTGGAGGATTATGAGATGCAATATAAATATACATGACATGTTAGCGTATGTGCGGTTCTACAAGAGTGGGACATCCTCACAGCACAAAGGGAGGCCTCGGCGGGGCATTAGCACGGCGCCGCCATGGCACCGTGAGGTCGTTTAATGCACAAGTGTCGTTACCACGGAGACACACTCTGAATGTCAATAGTGACGCGCAGTCAACGGCGGGTGCTAACAGAAGCGGCCGACTGCTTTGTAACGCCCGCCTCCCCCCGGCAGGGCGCCGTCGTGACCCCGTCGGCGTTTTACACGAGAATGCTGCTTTGCATGACAGCAAGCCTCATGTGGTGTCCGTTGACACACCGACACGGTCACATGACCTTCATTCCGCCGGAAAGGTGGAGTGTTATGCCGCTTCTGTGGTTCCAGACCCGATCCGATATGGATACATGGATGCAGAAAATGCAAATCCATTTTTTCCTTTGGATTTGCGGCTTAAAACAATTCCCGTTTTCTGAGTTTGTGCGTTTTATGAGATGAAATGTCCGTTGGGATCAATACAATGCGTGGAAAATTGCCAAAATAAAACAACTTTTTGCGGGTAGTGTAGTGTAAATAAACTCCTCCTCCAGCAGTGTCACAGTAAATGTGTTCCCCGGGAACCTTGGTGAGGTGCGAGCGCTGGTTTCCCCGCGCAATGACTGACCCCTGGTGGCCAAGGAAGAATTGCAGCGCTTCTTCTGCCTTTTTGATTGGCGTTTCAGCTCCTCCAGCCCTTTGTATTCCTGAGAATGCTTCTACAAATGGCCATGCATCCAACTTCTACGCCGCTTGTCCTCACGAGGGCCGCAGGGGTTTGTGCTACAGGAGTAGCCAAGGTAGACTTCCTTGTACTTATGGAGTGTGTCTTGGGAAGGAGTTGGGTCATTTCGTTGGCTTCTATGACTTGCTTCGGGAACGACGGCTTCCACTGCATTTGGTTTTCCACTTTTCAATGAAGACATTTTGGAGCTGCAATGATAACAGCGTGAAAACACCGTGAAAGCCTCGGTCTCCTGCCGGCTCATGGCGAGCTAAAAACGGATGTTGTGCTGATGGAAAGCTTGGAAGTGTTGGGAAAGGTGCGGCCTGGATTTGGGGGTGTAGCGACGCCATCCCGGAATTTGCGTAGTTGCCGATGACGCGCTCGGAACGCCAAAATCACAATATGTTTAGAAGAGCACGTGAACTTTCTTTTGTCGCTTCGTTTTGTTGGTGGTTTTTTATGTCACAAAAAGACGGAGCCTCCTGGGAGGGCTCGTAGCTGGAAGGAGACCCCAGAGAGAGAAGATACGATACGAGTCTCCATGTCAGCCTCTTTACCTGATTGGCCACGAGCTGCCTTTCCCAAAAGACTACCTGGAGGAGTCCCATCACTATGTGGGATATGGAATACAGTAGCCAGACGGAATATTCATAATAACAATTATGAACAATATGGATATAGAATACAGTAGCGAGATGCAATATGAATAACGATTATAAACAATATGGATATAGAATACAGTAGCCAGACGGAATATTTATAATAACAATTATGAACAATATGGATATAGAATACAGTAGGGAGATACAATATGAATAACAATATAAACAATATGAATAATGATTATAAACAATATGGATATAGAATACAGTAGGGAGATACAATATGAATAACAATATAAACAATATGAATAATGATTATAAACAACATGGATATAGAATACAGTAGCGAAATACAATATGAATAATGATTATAAACAACATGGATATAGAATACAGTATGGAGGTCCAGTCCATCCATCCAGTAAAAGATGGCGGGTCTTTCCCAAAATAAAGCAGCATTCCAAAGTGAAGGGAATTTGTGTCATCCGGACCGAGCAGATCGTTGTCATGGTCGATGTACAGTATGAATGATTGCATCATATGAAAGTGATAATAATGAGCAACATCCCAGCACGCAATCATTGTGCTGCAGAAGAAGTTCTGGACGTGTCTTGCCGAGCCAACTTTATTTGCATGACTCCTTTTTTCAAAACCCAAGCCGGAACCGCATCATCACCATCATCACCATCATCACCATCATCACCATCATCGTGACGCTACTTGGCTTCGCCGTTTCCATGGTGACGTGTGAAATGCCTCAGGGTTTAGAGGTCACGGGCTGGTGCTTCCGTATTCGTGTCAGCTCTCAGAGAAACACACGTGTCACAGCGGGGAGCGTGACCTCCATTTTGTCCTCCTGGCTGGAAACAGAAGATTACCACTCGAACAAACGTCCTACTAAGCAAACGTACAGACACAGCCCGGCAGGCGGCCGTGGAGCTGATCTCCAACGGAAGCACCGACACTCACGGCAGCGTTCTTCCCCTACGTGCCCTCAGGCTCCTCCACGCTGGTGTAGTACTCCTTCACGCTAGTGTACCTCACCTAGGAGTACTCCTCCGCGCTGGTGTACCTCACCTAGGAGTACTCCTTCACGCTAGTGTACCTCACCTAGGAGTACTCCTCCGCGCTGGTGTACCTCACCTAGGAGTACTCCTTCACGCTAGTGTACCTCACCTAGGAGTACTCCTCCGCGCTGGTGTACCTCACCTAGGAGTACTCCTTCACGCTAGTGTACCTCACCTAGGAGTACTCCTCCGCGCTGGTGTACCTCACCTAGGAGTACTCCTTCACGCTAGTGTACCTCACCTAGGAGTACTCCTCCGCGCTGGTGTACCTCACCTAGGAGTACTCCTTCACGCTAGTGTACCTCACCTAGGAGTACTCCTCCGCGCTGGTGTACCTCACCTAGGAGTACTCCTTCACGCTAGTGTACCTCACCTAGGAGTACTCCTCCGCGCTGGTGTACCTCACCTAGGAGTACTCCTTCACGCTAGTGTACCTCACCTAGGAGTACTCCTCCGCGCTGGTGTACCTCACCTAGGAGTACTCCTTCACGCTAGTGTACCTCACCTAGGAGTACTCCTCCGCGCTGGTGTACCTCACCTAGGAGTACTCCTTCACGCTAGTGTACCTCACCTAGGAGTACTCCTCCGCGCTGGTGTACCTCACCTAGGAGTACTCCTTCACGCTAGTGTACCTCACCTAGGAGTACTCCTCCGCGCTGGTGTACCTCACCTAGGAGTACTCCTTCACGCTAGTGTACCTCACCTAGGAGTACTCCTCCGCGCTGGTGTACCTCACCTAGGAGTACTCCTTCACGCTAGTGTACCTCACCTAGGAGTACTCCTCCGCGCTGGTGTACCTCACCTAGGAGTACTCCTCCGCTAGTGTACCTCACCTAGGAGTACTCATTTAAGTAAGGAGTAATATTCATCAGGGTAGTATAAGTTGTGCACGGTGTGAGTAATATTCATCAGGGTAGTATAAGTTGCGTACAGTGTGAGTAATATTCATCAGGGTAGTATAAGTTGCGTACAGTGTGAGTAATATTCATCAGGGTAGTATAAGTTGCGTACAGTGTGAGTAATATTCATCAGGGTAGTACAAGTTGCGGTTCCTTTAGGTGTCAATGAAGAACGTTGCTGAGTGAATGGACCAGAGCAACGTAAGCAGGAGGATTCACACGCAGGTTGTGTGCATCACTGAGGTTTTCATTGACACACTTTCTGCTCAGCATGCTCCCCCACATGCACGTGTGTGTGTGTGTGTGTGTGTGTGTGTGTGTGTGTTCCTTTAAATGGGAGACGTGAGGAGAAAAAAGATCCTCCTCAGATTAACCTCAGCAACCTGCAGCGGAGAATCTCCCACACAAGGAGAGAGTGAAAGACTTTAGTTTGGACTTGGAAGCACAAGTAGATGTTGGAGACAATTCCGCTCCGTCGGTGAGGTCGGAGGTCACCGAAGTGTGTCCTGAGAGATGCCTGGCTCTGCTCCGATCACAAGGTCCTAAATGTTTTGCTGGGATAAGAGCGCGGGTGTGATTCCTGCTTTGTTTAAAATGAGATGTTCGTGACGCTCGTCCAAGTGCGGCCGCTCTGTCAGGAGGAAGGCGTCTCTCTGTGCCGCTCGGCTGCTCCGGGCATGGAAGCGATAACAGTTTGGGACGCTTTTGGTGTCGCCGGGAGACCGACACGGCAATCTTTTCCTGGACGGCGTCAACATCAATCTGAGAGACGAGCGGCTCCGTTGGTTCCAAGTCAACTCCTGCTCGTCAGCGTGGCGGATGAGTGACGGGCGACGTCACTAACGTGTCCTCCTTCTCTTTCAGAATGATGCGGGCGGGCCGAGTCACGGCGGCGCTGAGGCGGGAGATTCTGCTCTACCTGGCGGCGGTCCTGCTGGTGTCGTGCGGCGCGGCGCCCTCCGACATCCTGTACCGCGTTCCCGAGGAGCAGCCGCCCAACACGCTAATAGGCAGCTTGGCGGCGGATCGAGGCCTTCCCGACTCGGGCCACCTGTACAAACTGGAGGTGGGCTCGCCCTACCTGAGAGTGGACGGCAAAACGGGAGACATCTACACCACCGAGATCCCCATCGATCGCGAGACCCTGAGGGACTGTCGAAACCTCTTTGAAGGGGACAAATGCTACCTGGAGTTTGAGGTGTCCATCACAGACATGGTGAAGGGCATGGGTTCAGGACCGCGTCTCATCGAGGGTCGCATCGAGGTCATGGACATCAATGACAATACGCCGCAGTTCTCCTCGCCCATCCTCACCTTGTCCATCCCCGAGAACACGCACATGGGCGCCCTCTTCTCCATCCCCATGGCCACCGACAGGGACTCCGGCACCAACGGCGTGGCCGAGTACTCGTTGAGCACGGGGCCGGACGCCGACCGGCTCTTCAGCCTGCAAGTCGCCGTGGACACGGACGAGAAGCTGCCGCAGCTGGTCGTCATGGGCAGCCTGGACCGCGAGAAGAAGGACTCATATGACCTGAACATCCGCGTGGTGGACGGCGGCCGGCCGGCGAGGGCGAGCAGCGCTTTGCTCAGGGTCATCGTCACCGACCAGAACGACAACGCTCCCAAGTTTGAGAGGAGCAACTACGACTCCGAACTACCGGAGAACAGCCCGCTGGGACACTCGGTGCTGCAGGTCAGCGTGCACGCCCACACACTCACCTTTCCATGCACGCGAGACTGGTGTTGCTTTTTAAGCCAGTACCAAATTCTCACTGCCTCCTTCTGTTCCACACGATGCCAGACCCAAATCAATCCCACAATGCTTTGCTATCCGAGCAGTGAGCGCTTCATAGTGCTTATATTTTGCATATGGATATGACGCGGGCACATGCCAGGGCTCCCAACGGGGTTTTAGTGAATGCCGCAGAGGGGCCTAGTGGTTAGCAC
This sequence comes from Oostethus manadensis, assembly GCA_024372805.1. Classification (NCBI taxonomy): domain Eukaryota; kingdom Metazoa; phylum Chordata; class Actinopteri; order Syngnathiformes; family Syngnathidae; genus Oostethus; species Oostethus manadensis. The sequence continues at coordinate 5,665,992 of QODF01000009.1, read as the reverse complement.
GTTGCCAATCTCCGTTGGGCATCTCTGTGTGGAGTTTGCATGTTCTCTGTGTGTGTGTGTGCGTGTGTGTGTGCGCGTGCGTGTTTTCTCCGGTTTCCTCCCACATTCCAAAAACATGCATGTTAGGTTCATTGCCGACTCAGAATTGCCCATAGTAAGAATGTCGGTGTACAAGGTTGTTAATCCATACGAGCCCTGAGATGGGGCTGCCACCAGTCCAGGGTGCGGCCCCAGCTGGGATAGGCTCCAGCATACCCCCACGATCCCAACGAGGAGGAAGCGGCATAGAAAAAGACTCGAATGCTTACCAAACTGTGCACACGTCACTGTGGTGATTCATTCTCGGCGTGCGTGACGCCGTGGTTTGACGTCAGCTGCGTCCTGGTCACGCCTCGCACGGCTGGGTCCGTCTGGCGACGTTCCACAAGTTGAGCGTTTGCTCACAGAAAAAGAAAACGCCAGACATCTGGTGACTTGTTGCTTTCCAACCGGGAACACTTCACGTGTCTTGGACCTGTCGGAACATATAAGACCGTGGTCCACTTTGGCATTTTCCAGGACAACAACATGAGCCATGAGTCAGCGTTGTCGCTCACCTTTGACCCGGCAGGGCTAACATGGCGGCGGCGGCGGTGTTCAGCTGACACGGCGGCGCCGAAGCGGAGCACGGGGCGCCCTCCTACAGTCACACATTAACCCCGCAGTCAGCTTCACCTTTGAGCTCCTCTGGCCGGGTGGCGGAGCGAGACGGCACTTTAAAGCTCGGGTTTTGGCTCGCTGACTCGGCGACATCGTGACAAACGCGCCTCGCAGCACGCCACTCCTCCGCCTCACTTCCCTCCTGCGAGCAGTCAGCCTTCCAGCGAGCCGCGCTTGACTTAATCGGAGTCGGTCACGAGATTATCCACGGAGCTTATTGGTATTATTGCCGGGGATGTGGCTCACCGCATTTCAGAGAGCTGCAGAATTCATTTCACTTAGCGTGTGTTTGAGCAACGCCGCTGCCGAGGCTCCGTGACCTGACCCGCTTCAGCCTCCCGTTGCTTTTCACCTGCACGCTGCAGGCCGCAAACGGCTTTTCAGGCTCTACAGCTGATTTTCTTTCCTCCCAAAGTGTCACTTCCTGTCCAACGCTGCACTTTCGCTTCATCCCACAGATCAGACCTCGGAGCTTTCCCCGCTTCTTCGCCACCGCCATTGTGGCTTAGATCGAGTGTGTGGCAGCGCCAACGCAACATGCAGGAATGAAAGGCGTATGTGCAAGAAAGGACACGAAGTGGCATGAAAAAAGCTGAGCTGCGACGCGGCACAGTCTTTGTCTGCCGGTTGAGGAAGCGGGTCAGCGCCGGTTAATTGTTAACGGGAAGACAAACGGCGTTTCTATTGGCCGTTTGCTCCGCGTTGGAGGCCAGCCAGAGACGCTCTCGCCACATTGCAACAGCGCTGTTCAATACACAATTCTCTGAAGCTGTCAATAATTCACGGCCGTTTGGAGACGCGCTCTTCAAAGCCTCCCGCAGGAAGGGAAATCAATGGTCGGGAGAAAGAATCATTTGACTTCCACGCTTTCTGTAGCCCCAGCCTCTCGGACTGGCGTCACGCACACACACCGTCACCTCCCGCCGCTAAAGATCGGGACGGATGAACTCCAGTTTGCCTCCCAGGGTGCGGTAAAGGAACCCACCTATAAAACTCACCCTTGCTTTGGAAGCTTCACTTGGCGTCAGACGACCACGTCGCTGACAAGGTGCTCTGTCTGTCCGTAGCTTCGACCGGAAGAGCTTGGAGGTGGAGCTGTGTGAATCCAAAGTAACACTTTCTCCTCTTTCAAACGATGCATCCAAACACTCGCAAGAAGTGAGTGCGTCCCCTGTGATGTGCTACTGACGTTCTTCGAATGAATCACGACCGGCGCTGATCACTCGTCCTAGTGGGCCCCGAGCAGTCCGAGCTTCTGTGCTAATAACAAGAACGTTAACATTCACCCGCGGGGCCATCACACGCCGACGAGCCGCTGCACGGCCGTTAGATGATACGACACCAGCACTTTGAACCAACCACCCGAGAACATTCTTTCCAGCCTGACGAGGAAAGTCTTCGTGTTTGATGGTTCCTTTGGCCAACACTTTGCAGACCAGAAGATCAAAATGATGCAACAAATGAAATTGGCTGAGAAAGCCAATTTTCACTTTCTACTCCAACGTTTTGCTGACTGTAGTGGTGTCTTCTCATGTCTTTCTCTGAAACAGTTTTAGTGATGACATTTTTCTTTGCAGGTCCGGGCCAACGACGCAGACACTGGCACCAACGGGGAGATCGACTACAGCCTTCATCAGATGTCCGAGGCTGTTCAGAGGCTTCTACGCATCGACCGCTCCACAGGAGTCATTTACGTCAAGGGCCTGGTGGACCGCGAGGAGGAAAACTTCCTCAAGTTTGTTGTTGTAGCCAAAGACCGAGGGCCCAACTCCAAGAGCTCCAAAGTGCTGGTGACTCTCACTGTCAGGGACCAGAACGACAATGCTCCCACCATAGAGATCCGCGGCATTGGCCTGGTAACGCATCAGCACGGTGTAGCCAACATCTCGGAGGACATGCCTGTGGGCACGCCGGTGGCGCTGGTCCAGGTGTCCGACCGTGACGAGGGGGAAAACGCGGTCGTGACTTGCGTTGTCGCGGGTGACGTTCCCTTTCAACTCCAGCCTTTAAGCGAGTCGACAAATGACAGAAAGAGGAAGTACTTCCTGCAGACAACCACGCTGCTGGATTATGAGCGAGTAAAGGATTACAGGATTGAAATAGTCGCGGTTGATTCTGGCAACCCCGCTTTGTCCAGCACCAACTCCCTGAAAGTTCAGGTCACAGACATGAATGACAACACACCCACATTTTCTCCAGCCATGCTGGAAGTGGATTTTGCAGAGGGGAACCAGCCCGGTGACAAGGTTCTGGATGTGGTGGCGACAGATGCCGACAGTGGCTCCAACGCCGAGCTGGTCTACAGCATCATTGAACGCTCCGCCTCTGGGCTCTTTGAGATCGACGCAGACACCGGAGAGGTTCGTGTGAAGAACCTGCTGGATCGGGAAGAGACGGAACGTTACGAGTTCCGCGTGGCTGCGGCGGACAAGGGTGTTCCGAGCAAAACGGGCACAGCGACTGTGGTGCTCAATGTCCTGGACTGCAATGACAATGACCCCAAGTTCATGCTGAGCGGTTACAGCTTCTCAGTCATCGAGAACATGCCTCCGCTCAATCCTGTCGGTGTGGTCACAGTTACCGATGCGGACAAGGGCGACAACGCCCGAGTGAGGCTTTTTGTGGAGCCGGACAATGGCAAGTTTGTCATTCAGAACGGTACTGGAAACATCTTGTCCAGCATCTCCTTCGACCGTGAGAAGGAAAGCACTTACACTTTCCGCCTGAAGGCAGTGGATGCTGGCGACCCCCCGCGATCCTCCTATGTGGGTGTGACCATTAATGTCCTGGACGAGAACGACAACGCACCCTATGTCACCAAACCTGCAAACTCCTCCTACACGTATCTGACCCCTGACACCCCCCCAGACACCCGTGTAGAGGTGGTAGAAGCCGAGGACATTGACTCTGGACCCAATGCTGAGCTGGTTTACACAATTACTGGGGGAAACCCATATGGACTTTTCCACATTTCGCCCACCACGGGGGAGATCACTTTGGCACAGGCGTTCACTGGGGAGCACAATGGACTTCACCGGCTCGTGGTGCAGGTAAAAGACAACGGCAAACCATCCCGCCACACCACTGCACTGGTCCATGTTTTTGTCAATGATACCAAGGCCAACGTGTCCCTCATTGAGGTGCTTGTGGGACACAGCTTGTACACCCCTCTGGACAGAGACATCGCTGGAGATCCCAACTACGCCCTCGCCCAGCGCAGCAACATCCTGTATGGAAGCCTGGCGGGAATAGCCGGAGTCATTCTTGTCATCGTGGCTGTGGTGGTCATCAGACACCGGCTCCAGAAGGACACAAAGAGTGGCTACCAGGCAGGCAAGAAGGAGAGCAAGGACCTGTACGCCCCCAAGCAGGGACCCAAGAACTCCAAAGGTAAAAAAAGCAAAAAGAGCAAAGCTCCCAAACCCGCCAAGCCGCTGGAGGAGGACGAGGAGGCCAGCCTCCAGAAAGGCCTCAAATTCAACCTCATCAACGACACGGTCAGTGACAGTCCCAGGATACACTTGCCCCTCAACTACCCCCCGGGAAGCCCCGACCTGGGCCGCCACTACCGCTCAAACTCCCCGTTACCCTCCATCCAGCTACAGCCACAATCCCCCTCTGCCTCCAAGAAGCACCAAGCGGTCCAGGACCTTCCTGCCACCAACACCTTTGTGGGAACCGGGGACAACAACTCGACAGGCTCGGACCAATATTCGGATTACAGCTACAAGGCCAACCCTCCCAAATACAGCAACAAACAGGTAGGAGACTACGCTAACACGCCAATGTACCAAAGGGACATCTATTGGACCAACGGGGTGTGGTAGTCTCGCCGGGACTCCGACCATTTTCTCCCCCCCGCCACCACTGCACCCACCTCCAAACGGCTACCTTCCATTTTCATTTTTCTTTGGTTTTCCTTCACCATGTTTGTTTTTTTTGGTTGACATGAAGGCTAGACCACACGGAGGTTCTCATTATTTGGACTCAGAATTTGCTGACTCCTCACAGACTTTTTGTAGGATGGAAGACAGCAAAAAAAGCAGACATTTTGGGCATTGGAAACCTCGTATTGGTCTATCCTTACCTTCTCTTTTATTTTGACTTTGTGAGGACGTTTGCGGTCATTTCTTCTTCGTGTCCGCCACGCGTCCTCCTGCGTGGCGTCCTTCTGTAGGTGACGGGCTGCTCCTCAAAGCTGTGACAAGCAAAAACTGACTTCCTCATCTCCATTTGTTTTTTTCCTCGCTTGTCCTTCATTCTGTGATCATGTGTGGAGTCTTTGGACCACCGGAGGTGCTCTCAGGTGAAGGCGAGGCAGACAGACGAGAGGGAACAGGGGCGGGTGGCGGTTCAGGGTCAGGGATTAAAAGCCAGTGAAGTATGAAGGAGAAGCTACGCTGAAATACCACTTTTCATTTGATGGTCTTCACGAGCAGCCCAGCTTAAAACGTTTGCACGCATCCATGCCACATCGTGTTGGCCTTCTTTTACCCACAGTGCCTTGCTCTGTTTACTGTCCGTGTGTGCGTGTGCATGCGTGTGCGTGTGTGTGTGAGGTCACGTCTAGGGCAAAGTCAAACATACACTGTGAAGAAAAGACCAAAGTGTAGACAATCCAATAAAGATATTCGAGTGATGTTCTGTGAGTGTGAGGCTGTGTCTGAAATGAAGTGTACCGTGCACACCGTGTGCTCAGCCGCCATTACTGCTGTTGCTCGCCGGCTGTGACCCTCTTCTACCTTCTCTCTCCATTTCTATTGTGAATTGCAACCACCTACCTACCCTACTTGTCAGTGTGATCACACTGGCACTCACAAGGGCGAGTGTAAGTACACAAGTGCACTAATTGAACGCAGCCATGCAGAGTGTGTGCATGTGTTTGGCTTGTGTAAGTGTGTGTAAGTGTGTGTGTGTGTGACCATTTGCTGTTTGTGTTGCAACACAACAGTATGCACCCAACCAAAGACACACACACCATGGACATGAGCGGACAGTGTGTTGTTGTTACTTCCACGCCCATCTTCTTCTCTGCTTGAAATGTACGTTGATAACAATGTTTGTATTTCCTTTTTGCTTTTGTTGTTGTTTCGCGGCACATGATTTAAAAAATAAACGTGCTTCTATGCGATGGTGCTGCTTGACTGACTGTTTGAGGCGGGGGTTCTGATGCTGCTCACGGTGTTCCTTCTTCATGTCCATCTCGCACGTGGAGATCAAAAGTATCGCACAATCACACACACACATTTTTGCTGTGCAATATTAGACCTCAAGTGTTTACCTAAAAATAAAGTTAGCCACACTAGATTCATATTTTGTAACCCCGACCCACCAAACATTTCCAACAAAAAAAGCTAACATGCTAACCGTTACGCTAACACAAACGGTGCTAACAGCAACAGTAGTTGTGTTCAGCTAAGCTGTGCTAACAGCACTAGCGGTGGCGTTACGCTAACACAAAC
>QODF01000009.1:5644577-5657017 GCA_024372805.1 Oostethus manadensis | reverse complement strand
GGGTAGTATAAGTTGCGTACAGTGTGAGTAATATTCATCAGGGTAGTATAAGTTGCGTACAGTGTGAGTAATATTCATCAGGGTAGTATAAGTTGCGTACAGTGTGAGTAATATTCATCAGGGTAGTATAAGTTGTGTACAGTGTGAGTAATATTCATCAGGGTAGTATAAGTTGCGTACGGTGTGAGTAATATTCATCAGGGTAGTACAAGTTGCGGTTCCTTTAGGTGGCAATGAAGAACGTTGCTGAGTGAATGGACCAGAGCAACGTAAGCAGGAGGATTCACACGCAGGTTGTGTGCATCACTGAGGTTTTCATTGACACACTTTCTGCTCAGCATGCTCCCCCACATGCACGTGTGTGTGTGTGTGTGTGTGTGTTCCTTTAAATGGGAGACGTGAGGAGAAAAAAGATCCTCCTCAGATTAACCTCAGCAACCTGCAGCGGAGAATCTCCCACACAAGGAGAGAGTGAAAGACTTTAGTTTGGACTTGGAAGCACAAGTAGATGTTGGAGACAATTCCGCTCCGTCGGTGAGGTCGGAGGTCACCGAAGTGTGTCCTGAGAGATGCCTGGCTCTGCTCCGATCACAAGGTCCTAAATGTTTTGCTGGGATAAGAGCGCGGGTGTGATTCCTGCTTTGTTTAAAATGAGATGTTCGTGACGCTCGTCCAAGTGCGGCCGCTCTGTCAGGAGGAAGGCGTCTCTCTGTGCCGCTCGGCTGCTCCGGGCATGGAAGCGATAACAGTTTGGGACGCTTTTGGTGTCGCCGGGAGACCGACACGGCAATCTTTTCCTGGACGGCGTCAACATCAATCTGAGAGACGAGCGGCTCCGTTGGTTCCAAGTCAACTCCTGCTCGTCAGCGTGGCGGAAGAGTGACGGGCGACGTCACTAACGTGTCCTCCTTCTCTTTCAGAATGATGCGGGCGGGCCGAGTCACGGCGGCGCTGAGGCGGGAGATTCTGCTCTACCTGGCGGCGGTCCTGCTGGTGTCGTGCGGCGCGGCGCCCTCCGACATCCTGTACCGCGTTCCCGAGGAGCAGCCGCCCAACACGCTAATAGGCAGCTTGGCGGCGGATCGAGGCCTTCCCGACTCGGGCCACCTGTACAAACTGGAGGTGGGCTCGCCCTACCTGAGAGTGGACGGCAAAACGGGAGACATCTACACCACCGAGATCCCCATCGATCGCGAGACCCTGAGGGACTGTCGAAACCTCTTTGAAGGGGACAAATGCTACCTGGAGTTTGAGGTGTCCATCACAGACATGGTGAAGGGCATGGGTTCAGGACCGCGTCTCATCGAGGGTCGCATCGAGGTCATGGACATCAATGACAATACGCCGCAGTTCTCCTCGCCCATCCTCACCTTGTCCATCCCCGAGAACACGCACATGGGCGCCCTCTTCTCCATCCCCATGGCCACCGACAGGGACTCCGGCACCAACGGCGTGGCCGAGTACTCGTTGAGCACGGGGCCGGACGCCGACCGGCTCTTCAGCCTGCAAGTCGCCGTGGACACGGACGAGAAGCTGCCGCAGCTGGTCGTCATGGGCAGCCTGGACCGCGAGAAGAAGGACTCATATGACCTGAACATCCGCGTGGTGGACGGCGGCCGGCCGGCGAGGGCGAGCAGCGCTTTGCTCAGGGTCATCGTCACCGACCAGAACGACAACGCTCCCAAGTTTGAGAGGAGCAACTACGACACCGAACTACCGGAGAACAGCCCGCTGGGACACTCGGTGCTGCAGGTCAGCGTGCACGCCCACACACTCACCTTTCCATGCACGCGAGACTGGTGTTGCTTTTTAAGCCAGTACCAAATTCTCACTGCCTCCTTCTGTTCCACACGATGCCAGACCCAAATCAATCCCACAATGCTTTGCTATCCGAGCAGTGAGCGCTTCATAGTGCTTATATTTTGCATATGGATATGACGCGGGCACATGCCAGGGCTCCCAACGGGGTTTTAGTGAATGCCGCAGAGGGGCCTAGTGGTTAGCACGTTGCCAATCTCCGTTGGGCATCTCTGTGTGGAGTTTGCATGTTCTCTGTGTGTGTGTGTGCGTGTGTGTGTGCGCGTGCGTGTTTTCTCCGGTTTCCTCCCACATTCCAAAAACATGCATGTTAGGTTCATTGCCGACTCAGAATTGCCCATAGTAAGAATGTCGGTGTACAAGGTTGTTAATCCATACGAGCCCTGAGATGGGGCTGCCACCAGTCCAGGGTGCGGCCCCAGCTGGGATAGGCTCCAGCATACCCCCACGATCCCAACGAGGAGGAAGCGGCATGGAAAAAGACTCGAATGCTTACCAAACTGCGCCCACGTCACTGTGGTGATTCATTCTCGGCGTGCGTGACGCCGTGGTTTGACGTCAGCTGCGTCCTGGTCACGCCTCGCACGGCTGGGTCCGTCTGGCGACGTTCCACAAGTTGAGCGTTTGCTCACAGAAAAAGAAAACGCCAGACATCTGGTGACTTGTTGCTTTCCGACCGGGAATACTTCACGTGTCTTGGACCTGACTGAACATATAAGACCGTGGTCCACTTTGGCATTTTCCAGGACAACAACATGAGCCATGAGTCAGCGTTGTCGCTCACCTTTGACCCGGCAGGGCTAACATGGCGGCGGCGGCGGTGTTCAGCTGACACGGCGGCGCCGAAGCGGAGCACGGGGCGCCCTCCTACAGTCACACATTAACCCCGCAGTCAGCTTCACCTTTGAGCTCCTCTGGCCGGGTGGCGGAGCGAGACGGCACTTTAAAGCTCGGGTTTTGGCTCGCTGACTCGGCGACATCGTGACAAACGCGCCTCGCAGCACGCCACTCCTCCGCCTCACTTCCCTCCTGCGAGCAGTCAGCCTTCCAGCGAGCCGCGCTTGACTTAATCGGAGTCGGTCACGAGATTATCCACGGAGCTTATTGGTATTATTGCCGGGGATGTGGCTCACCGCATTTCAGAGAGCTGCAGAATTCATTTCACTTAGCGTGTGTTTGAGCAACGCCGCTGCCGAGGCTCCGTGACCTGACCCGCTTCAGCCTCCCGTTGCTTTTCACCTGCACGCTGCAGGCCGCAAACGGCTTTTCAGGCTCTACAGCTGATTTTCTTTCCTCCCAAAGTGTCACTTCCTGTCCAACGCTGCACTTTCGCCTCATCCCACAGATCAGACCTCGGAGCTTTCCCCGCTTCTTCGCCACCGCCATTGTGGCTTAGATCGAGTGTGTGGCAGCGCCAACGCAACATGCAGGAATGAAAGGCGTATGTGCAAGAAAGGACACGAAGTGGCATGAAAAAAGCTGAGCTGCGACGCGGCACAGTCTTTGTCTGCCGGTTGAGGAAGCGGGTCAGCGCCGGTTAATTGTTAACGGGAAGACAAACGGCGTTTCTATTGGCCGTTTGCTCCGCGTTGGAGGCCAGCCAGAGACGCTCTCGCCACATTGCAACAGCGCTGTTCAATACACAATTCTCTGAAGCTGTCAATAATTCACGGCCGTTTGGAGACGCGCTCTTCAAAGCCTCCCGCAGGAAGGGAAATCAATGGTCGGGAGAAAGAATCATTTGACTTCCACGCTTTCTGTAGCCCCAGCCTCTCGGACTGGCGTCACGCACACACACCGTCACCTCCCGCCGCTAAAGATCGGGACGGATGAACTCCAGTTTGCCTCCCAGGGTGCGGTAAAGGAACCCACCTATAAAACTCACCCTTGCTTTGGAAGCTTCACTTGGCGTCAGACGACCACGTCGCTGACAAGGTGCTCTGTCTGTCCGTAGCTTCGACCGGAAGAGCTTGGAGGTGGAGCTGTGTGAATCCAAAGTAACACTTTCTCCTCTTTCAAACGATGCATCCAAACACTCGCAAGAAGTGAGTGCGTCCCCTGTGATGTGCTACTGACGTTCTTCGAATGAATCACGACCGGCGCTGATCACTCGTCCTAGTGGGCCCCGAGCAGTCCGAGCTTCTGTGCTAATAACAAGAACGTTAACATTCACCCGCGGGGCCATCACACGCCGACGAGCCGCTGCACGGCCGTTAGATGATACGACACCAGCACTTTGAACCAACCACCCGAGAACATTCTTTCCAGCCTGACGAGGAAAGTCTTCGTGTTTGATGGTTCCTTTGGCCAACACTTTGCAGACCAGAAGATCAAAATGATGCAACAAATGAAATTGGCTGAGAAAGCCAATTTTCACTTTCTACTCCAACGTTTTGCTGACTGTAGTGGTGTCTTCTCATGTCTTTCTCTGAAACAGTTTTAGTGATGACATTTTTCTTTGCAGGTCCGGGCCAACGACGCAGACACTGGCACCAACGGGGAGATCGACTACAGCCTTCATCAGATGTCCGAGGCTGTTCAGAGGCTTCTACGCATCGACCGCTCCACAGGAGTCATTTATGTCAAGGGCCTGGTGGACCGCGAGGAGGAAAACTTCCTCAAGTTTGTTGTTGTAGCCAAAGACCGAGGGCCCAACTCCAAGAGCTCCAAAGTGCTGGTGACTCTCACTGTCAGGGACCAGAACGACAATGCTCCCACCATAGAGATCCGCGGCATTGGCCTGGTAACGCATCAGCACGGTGTAGCCAACATCTCGGAGGACATGCCTGTGGGCACGCCGGTGGCGCTGGTCCAGGTGTCCGACCGTGACGAGGGGGAAAACGCGGTCGTGACTTGCGTTGTCGCGGGTGACGTTCCCTTTCAACTCCAGCCTTTAAGCGAGTCGACAAATGACAGAAAGAGGAAGTACTTCCTGCAGACAACCACGCTGCTGGATTATGAGCGAGTAAAGGATTACAGGATTGAAATAGTCGCGGTTGATTCTGGCAACCCCGCTTTGTCCAGCACCAACTCCCTGAAAGTTCAGGTCACAGACATGAATGACAACACACCCACATTTTCTCCAGCCATGCTGGAAGTGGATTTTGCAGAGGGGAACCAGCCCGGTGACAAGGTTCTGGATGTGGTGGCGACAGATGCCGACAGTGGCTCCAACGCCGAGCTGGTCTACAGCATCATTGAACGCTCCGCCTCTGGGCTCTTTGAGATCGACGCAGACACCGGAGAGGTTCGTGTGAAGAACCTGCTGGATCGGGAAGAGACGGAACGTTACGAGTTCCGCGTGGCTGCGGCGGACAAGGGTGTTCCGAGCAAAACGGGCACAGCGACTGTGGTGCTCAATGTCCTGGACTGCAATGACAATGACCCCAAGTTCATGCTGAGCGGTTACAGCTTCTCAGTCATCGAGAACATGCCTCCGCTCAATCCTGTCGGTGTGGTCACAGTTACCGATGCGGACAAGGGCGACAACGCCCGAGTGAGGCTTTTTGTGGAGCCGGACAATGGCAAGTTTGTCATTCAGAACGGTACTGGAAACATCTTGTCCAGCATCTCCTTCGACCGTGAGAAGGAAAGCACTTACACTTTCCGCCTGAAGGCAGTGGATGCTGGCGACCCCCCGCGATCCTCCTATGTGGGTGTGACCATTAATGTCCTGGACGAGAACGACAACGCACCCTATGTCACCAAACCTGCAAACTCCTCCTACACGTATCTGACCCCTGACACCCCCCCAGACACCCGTGTAGAGGTGGTAGAAGCCGAGGACATTGACTCTGGACCCAATGCTGAGCTGGTTTACACAATTACTGGGGGAAACCCATATGGACTTTTCCACATTTCGCCCACCACGGGGGAGATCACTTTGGCACAGGCGTTCACTGGGGAGCACAATGGACTTCACCGGCTCGTGGTGCAGGTAAAAGACAACGGCAAACCATCCCGCCACACCACTGCACTGGTCCATGTTTTTGTCAATGATACCAAGGCCAACGTGTCCCTCATTGAGGTGCTTGTGGGACACAGCTTGTACACCCCTCTGGACAGAGACATCGCTGGAGATCCCAACTACGCCCTCGCCCAGCGCAGCAACATCCTGTATGGAAGCCTGGCGGGAATAGCCGGAGTCATTCTTGTCATCGTGGCTGTGGTGGTCATCAGACACCGGCTCCAGAAGGACACAAAGAGTGGCTACCAGGCAGGCAAGAAGGAGAGCAAGGACCTGTACGCCCCCAAGCAGGGACCCAAGAACTCCAAAGGTAAAAAAAGCAAAAAGAGCAAAGCTCCCAAACCCGCCAAGCCGCTGGAGGAGGACGAGGAGGCCAGCCTCCAGAAAGGCCTCAAATTCAACCTCATCAACGACACGGTCAGTGACAGTCCCAGGATACACTTGCCCCTCAACTACCCCCCGGGAAGCCCCGACCTGGGCCGCCACTACCGCTCAAACTCCCCGTTACCCTCCATCCAGCTACAGCCACAATCCCCCTCTGCCTCCAAGAAGCACCAAGCGGTCCAGGACCTTCCTGCCACCAACACCTTTGTGGGAACCGGGGACAACAACTCGACAGGCTCGGACCAATATTCGGATTACAGCTACAAGGCCAACCCTCCCAAATACAGCAACAAACAGGTAGGAGACTACGCTAACACGCCAATGTACCAAAGGGACATCTATTGGACCAACGGGGTGTGGTAGTCTCGCCGGGACTCCGACCATTTTCTCCCCCCCGCCACCACTGCACCCACCTCCAAACGGCTACCTTCCATTTTCATTTTTCTTTGGTTTTCCTTCACCATGTTTGTTTTTTTTGGTTGACATGAAGGCTAGACCACACGGAGGTTCTCATTATTTGGACTCAGAATTTGCTGACTCCTCACAGACTTTTTGTAGGATGGAAGACAGCAAAAAAAGCAGACATTTTGGGCATTGGAAACCTCGTATTGGTCTATCCTTACCTTCTCTTTTATTTTGACTTTGTGAGGACGTTTGCGGTCATTTCTTCTTCGTGTCCGCCACGCGTCCTCCTGCGTGGCGTCCTTCTGTAGGTGACGGGCTGCTCCTCAAAGCTGTGACAAGCAAAAACTGACTTCCTCATCTCCATTTGTTTTTTTCCTCGCTTGTCCTTCATTCTGTGATCATGTGTGGAGTCTTTGGACCACCGGAGGTGCTCTCAGGTGAAGGCGAGGCAGACAGACGAGAGGGAACAGGGGCGGGTGGCGGTTCAGGGTCAGGGATTAAAAGCCAGTGAAGTATGAAGGAGAAGCTACGCTGAAATACCACTTTTCATTTGATGGTCTTCACGAGCAGCCCAGCTTAAAACGTTTGCACGCATCCATGCCACATCGTGTTGGCCTTCTTTTACCCACAGTGCCTTGCTCTGTTTACTGTCCGTGTGTGCGTGTGCATGCGTGTGCGTGTGTGTGTGAGGTCACGTCTAGGGCAAAGTCAAACATACACTGTGAAGAAAAGACCAAAGTGTAGACAATCCAATAAAGATATTCGAGTGATGTTCTGTGAGTGTGAGGCTGTGTCTGAAATGAAGTGTACCGTGCACACCGTGTGCTCAGCCGCCATTACTGCTGTTGCTCGCCGGCTGTGACCCTCTTCTACCTTCTCTCTCCATTTCTATTGTGAATTGCAACCACCTACCTACCCTACTTGTCAGTGTGATCACACTGGCACTCACAAGGGCGAGTGTAAGTACACAAGTGCACTAATTGAACGCAGCCATGCAGAGTGTGTGCATGTGTTTGGCTTGTGTAAGTGTGTGTAAGTGTGTGTGTGTGTGACCATTTGCTGTTTGTGTTGCAACACAACAGTATGCACCCAACCAAAGACACACACACCATGGACATGAGCGGACAGTGTGTTGTTGTTACTTCCACGCCCATCTTCTTCTCTGCTTGAAATGTACGTTGATAACAATGTTTGTATTTCCTTTTTGCTTTTGTTGTTGTTTCGCGGCACATGATTTAAAAAATAAACGTGCTTCTATGCGATGGTGCTGCTTGACTGACTGTTTGAGGCGGGGGTTCTGATGCTGCTCACGGTGTTCCTTCTTCATGTCCATCTCGCACGTGGAGATCAAAAGTATCGCACAATCACACACACACATTTTTGCTGTGCAATATTAGACCTCAAGTGTTTACCTAAAAATAAAGTTAGCCTCACTAGATTCATATTTTGTAACCCTGACCCACCAAACATTTCCAACAAAAAAAGCTAACATGCTAACCGTTACGCTAACACAAACGGTGCTAACAGCAACAGTAGTTGTGTTCAGCTAAGCTGTGCTAACAGCACTAGCGGTGGCGTTACGCTAACACAAACGGTGCTAACAGCTACAGTAGTGTTCAGCTAAGCTGTGCTAACAGCACTAGCGGTGACGTTACGCTAACACAAACGGTGCTAACAGCTACAGTAGTAATGTTCAGCTAAGCTGTGCTAACAGAACTAGCGGTGGCGTTACGCTAACACAAACGGTGCTAACAGCTACAGTAGTAGTGTTCAGCTAAGCTGTGCTAACAGAACTAGCGGTGGCGTTACGCTAACACAAACGGTGCTAACAGCAACAGTAGTAGTGTTCAGCTAAGCTGTGCTAACAGAACTAGCGGTGGCGTTACGCTAACACAAACGGTGCTAACAGCTACAGTAGTAGTGTTCAGCTAAGCTGTGCTAACAGAACTAGCGGTGGCGTTACGCTAACACAAACGGTGCTAACAGCAACAGTAGTAGTGTTCAGCTAAGCTGTGCTAACAGAACTAGCGGTGGCGTTACGCTAACACAAACGGTGCTAACAGCAACAGTAGTAGTGTTCAGCTAAGCTGTGCTAACAGAACTAGCGGTGGCGTTACGCTAACACAAACGGTGCTAACAGCAACAGTAGTAGTGTTCAGCTAAGCTGTGCTAACAGAACTAGCGGTGGCGTTACGCTAACACAAACGGTGCTAACAGCAACAGTAGTAGTGTTCAGCTAAGCTGTGCTAACAGAACTAGCGGTGGCGTTACGCTAACACAAACGGTGCTAACAGCAACAGTAGTAGTGTTCAGCTAAGCTGTGCTAACAGAACTAGCGGTGGCGTTACGCTAACACAAACGGTGCTAACAGCAACAGTAGTGTTCAGCTAAGCTGTGCTAACAGCACTAGCGGTGGCGTTACGCTAACACAAACGGTGCTAACAGCTACAGTAGTTGTCATAACAGTATTTGGATTCATAGTAAGAGTAATACTGTTACTTTGGCAGTGATAGTACTCACTATATATAATGTACAATAGTTTTACAAACTCATTCAAACATTACTTTTTGAAATGTTGTAGCAGGGTTGTTTTTAGCATGTTAGCATTACAATCTGTAAAGCTCCTGGATATGTTGCAATACTTCCAATTCCTGATTTTGCGTTGGCAGCAGTTAAAAGAACTCCGTAGAAACGTTTGTACTATTTGTGTTCTTCCTTAGCCGTGCACTGATGACAACACACCAAACACATTTGATCTCCGTGACTGTCAGCCACACACACACACACACACACACAGAGTCAAAGGTCAAACAGCACCCAGACTGTTCTTAGCAGCAAATAGGGAGGAGGTCAAAGGTTAATAGGCTCCTAGACAATCAAACCGCCCCTTCAGATGACCCCTCCCCCCTCATCTTGGACTAGACCAGCTTGACGGTTTCTATGGTAGCACTGTGTGTGAGAGAGAGGGGGAAAATATCTTTAAACATGAAATATTGATTATTGATGTCACTTATGTACTTAGTAATCACTTACGGGTGTATTGATGGTGCTGCCAGGATACTGCAAGGAGTACATCATACTGTGTACACAATTGCTTCCTGAGTGTGTAGTGCTGTCCCAAATCCATGGCTGTCCTTACGCACTTAGTGCATTGTTTACCTTCTTCTCTGCGTTTGCATCGCACCCACTGGTGTGAGCCCCCCTTGCGCTACGTAGCCAAGATGGCTGTCTCTATGGGGGGTGGTAAGTGCCCATTATGCACACAACATCTGTGTATGTAAGTACGCACGTGAGACGCGGTACCAGTCGGATGAGGACACGTCAAGCTAATGGCAGTTAGCATCAGCAAGTCGTGTTGTCATCTGAGAGGATGCGAGCGTTTAAGATTAGCGGCTAGCTAAGTGCTCACATGTTGGAACAAGTATGATGGACAGGCGGTTCTGTGTTTTCTTATCGCATGGGCGGTTCCATTGGTGTGTGTGCGCACCATGGAGCTTTTGTGTGACACTTCCTTTTCCACATTCTTCAACACACACCTCACCCTCGCTAACCTGGCTGGCAGGTGGGCGGGGTGCTTGTCACATGGAGTGGATGGGGGCGGGGCTTGGGGGGAGGCGGGATCAATGTTTAAAGGATGAAAAAAATGTGCTTCATACACCCAAATGATAACTTTGCTACTTGATCGTGTGTCACTGACAGCATTCCAGCAAGTACGGCACCGCCAGATCCTTCGGCCCGTGCATTCCTTCATTTCGCTTTTGCACTGAGCAGCAAGCAAGAACAACCGAGCTGGACCATAAACGGCACACAGGCCGCAATTTGGACACCCCTGATTTACCAGCTCCTAGCTGAAGCTCAGCGTTGTCAATGTTTCATCATTACACAAATGCCTCTTTCATTTACCTTCTAATACTTCTATTTACCTCCAGGCCTGGTCCTGTGTGTGCGCGTGTGTGCGTGTGTGCGTGCGTGTGTGCGTGCGTGCGTGCGCACATCCAGCATTCTCCAGCATGAGAAACATCATTTTGTTAGCGTGTCATTGTGTGTCACCACCTGCTCCAAACAACGCCAACCAAGTGGAACAGAAACCTGCCTGAGGCCTCACACACACCCGCACGCACGCACGCACGCACGCACACACGCACACACGCACGCTTGTGGGGCTGGCTGTGTGAGGATGTTGTCTTCCACAATAAAAGCAGTGAATGTCTGGTGATATTCTTTGCTGTTGACGTACGTTTGAAAAGAAATACTGTGACGTAAGGTTAGCAAACGTGGTTTGGCTAGTAGTGAGTTAGCACCTTGGAAGCTAANCACTAGCGGTGGCGTTACGCTAACACAAACGGTGCTAACAGCTACAGTAGTTGTCATAACAGTATTTGGATTCATAGTAAGAGTAATACTGTTACTTTGGCAGTGATAGTACTCACTTTATATAATGTACAATAGTTTTACAAACTCATTCAAACATTACTTTTTGAAATGTTGTAGCAGGGTTGTTTTTAGCATGTTAGCATTACAATCTGTAAAGCTCCTGGATATGTTGCAATACTTCCAATTCCTGATTTTGCGTTGGCAGCAGTTAAAAGAACTCCGTAGAAACGTTTGTACTATTTGTGTTCTTCCTTAGCCGTGCACTGATGACAACACACCAAACACATTTGATCTCCGTGACTGTCAGCCACACACACACACACACACACACAGAGTCAAAGGTCAAACAGCACCCAGACTGTTCTTAGCAGCAAATAGGGAGGAGGTCAAAGGTTAATAGGCTCCTAGACAATCAAACCGCCCCTTCAGATGACCCCTCCCCCCTCATCTTGGACTAGACCAGCTTGACGGTTTCTATGGTAGCACTGTGTGTGAGAGAGAGGGGGAAAATATCTTTAAACATGAAATATTGATTATTGATGTCACTTATGTACTTAGTAATCACTTACGGGTGTATTGATGGTGCTGCCAGGATACTGCAAGGAGTACATCATACTGTGTACACAATTGCTTCCTGAGTGTGTAGTGCTGTCCCAAATCCATGGCTGTCCTTACGCACTTAGTGCATTGTTTACCTTCTTCTCTGCGTTTGCATCGCACCCACTGGTGTGAGCCCCCCTTGCGCTACGTAGCCAAGATGGCTGTCTCTATGGGGGGTGGTAAGTGCCCATTATGCACACAACATCTGTGTATGTAAGTACGCACGTGAGACGCGGTACCAGTCGGATGAGGACACGTCAAGCTAATGGCAGTTAGCATCAGCAAGTCGTGTTGTCATCTGAGAGGATGCGAGCGTTTAAGATTAGCGGCTAGCTAAGTGCTCACATGTTGGAACAAGTATGATGGACAGGCGGTTCTGTGTTTTCTTATCGCATGGGCGGTTCCATTGGTGTGTGTGCGCACCATGGAGCTTTTGTGTGACACTTCCTTTTCCACATTCTTCAACACACACCTCACCCTCGCTAACCTGGCTGGCAGGTGGGCGGGGTGCTTGTCACATGGAGTGGATGGGGGCGGGGCTTGGGGGGAGGCGGGATCAATGTTTAAAGGATGAAAAAAATGTGCTTCATACACCCAAATGATAACTTTGCTACTTGATCGTGTGTCACTGACAGCATTCCAGCAAGTACGGCACCGCCAGATCCTTCGGCCCGTGCATTCCTTCATTTCGCTTTTGCACTGAGCAGCAAGCAAGAACAACCGAGCTGGACCATAAACGGCACACAGGCCGCAATTTGGACACCCCTGATTTACCAGCTCCTAGCTGAAGCTCAGCGTTGTCAATGTTTCATCATTACACAAATGCCTCTTTCATTTACCTTCTAATACTTCTATTTACCTCCAGGCCTGGTCCTGTGTGTGCGCGTGTGTG
>QODF01000009.1:5621700-5644232 GCA_024372805.1 Oostethus manadensis | reverse complement strand
ATCCTCGGCTGTGGTAGAATCCTCGGCTGTGGTAGCATCCTCGGCTGTGGTAGAATCCTCGGCTGTGGTAGCATCCTCGGCTGTGGTAGCATCCATGGCTGTGGTAGCATCCTCAGCTGTGGTAAAATCCTCGGCTGTGGTAGCAGGTGGTAGGCCTCGGCAGGAGCGGAGGTCGCTGCCCCGAGTGCTCTGGTACATCTGTAGGGGTCAGAGTTCAGGAGCTGTACAGCTGCTATGTAGTCTAAACTCCGTGCTCTGGAGAACACGCGTGGTACCACAACAACAACACGGGAGCAGCTGCAGAGCAAACGAAGCTTTCACGCTGAATTTTCACCACAGTCTCTTGTGGCAACGATGCTAACTCGCGTTGACAGCACCTGCGCGTCTTGCTAATCTTCATTTATAGCAAGAAAAAACTTCCTGTTGTTTTATTAAAAGCTGCTGCTTCACCACAAGGCGTGTGCTAGAAGTACAAGTGGATTACCAGTGTTAGCAGTTAGAGTGGTTGTGCTAACCTGGCAGTAGGCGTGTTAGCAGTGGTGCTAACACTATTAGCAGTAGCAATGCCTACTACTACCCCGGTCTTACTGGCAGGGACAGTGTCTGCAGGCGTGGTGCTACCAGAAATGGCACTTGTGCTAACAGCTACCTGCTAGCATTTGTATGAATACGAGTTGTCATTACAGTGTTTACATTGATAGTAAGAGTGCTACATATAACAGCAATTGTGCTAACAGTAGGATCACTGCAGTAAGAGTGCTGTTGTAGTATTTGCATTCTAGTAGCTGTGCTAACATTACCAGCGGTTGTGGTAATTGTGCTAACAAGAGCTGTGTCATTTGTGCTAGCACGAACGGCGCTAAGAGCAGTCGTGCTAACAGTAGCAGCACACGCCAGCTCAGGCGCTAACAGTGATAGTCAGCAGATGCTTCCTGCCACGTGTGACAGCCTCTGCGGGGTCCCTGGAGACGGCGGGTCGGGACGTGCTGAAGGACCTTCTGCCAAGTGGACAGACACGAGTGCCAACCGCCTCGGACTGACAGGTGACGTTTGTGAAGCGTCGGCTGGCAGAGACACGCCAGGAATTCAGAACACAGAACAACAGAAGAAGCAGCAGCAGATTTACTTCCTTTAGTTTGGTTTCCAGCTGTCTCTCTCTGAAGTTCCTGATCTTTTACCGAGGACATTTTCTTCTTCTTCAGAAGAAGAAGAAGAAGAGCAGCAACGAGAGCTGCAGGACGGGATGGACGTCTGCCAGCTCACAATACCGGAATACTTCCATCAGTACACTTGAATAAGCATACTGTGCACTCTGTGTACTAAGTATCCTGTGTACTCGGCGCACTTACTTTGTAACTGTTGACTGCTTGGGTCAGCCCCCGTTCCCTCCTGGGCGGGAATCCCTGGCTTGAAGCTAGCCATGGACTCATTACCCAAACCATTATTCACTCATCCATCCATCTGTCCGTGTATCACTCATCCATCCATCTGTCCATTCATCAGTGGGGGCAGCGTAGACATGCTACCACGACAGCCTTTTATGTCTTGCTAAGCGTGTCTTTTCCTCCACGGACTTTCTTCAGGCCTGTGATTGGCTAGCGGTGTCGCGTAGTTGGAGCTTTGCAAAGCTTTCAAAGCAGCCGTGAAATCCAACATGTGGATTGTGTTGATGTGCCGGATTATTTAGTTGCAACGTTTAAGGAGGCTTCACTTTAGCTCACTCTCGGCGTGCACGCGCGCGTGCGTGTGCGCTAACATCTGCTTGCCTCTAATCCTCAGCCTGACCTCAGATGTCCATCTTCTCCTCTTCTCTTCATTTCATTCCTGCCACTGAGAGTGTGCGTGGCCTGCAGCGATGCTCCACTCGGAGGAAAAGCGAAAAGCACTTTGTGGAAGGATAGAAGGAGTAAAAAAGAAATAAATAAAAGCTCCTCGTCCTCCTGTGGCGGGATTAGCGTGCTGGTGTAATCTCACAGGAAGTTAGCGGATTGAGGTCGTATGCTGGCAGCTACACGACTGAGACTTGTTCTTTGTCTTTTTTCTTCTGCACATTTCCCAAGGAGCTCTGCTGGGATCGGACTAAATCCTGGAACACAAAGCATCACAAACACCTTGTTACTTTACCGAAGACTTTTCTTCCACAAATAGAAAGATAGCTGTCGTTAGACGCGTCGCTCTTAGTGGAGCTCATCACTTATCATCCACTGTTCCTACTCGGATGCTTTTCCATGTCACGTGACCTCGCGCTGATAGCCACAGACCATGCATGAGGCATGAGCTCAATCTTCTTTCAACCAACGAAGCAGTTTGATCCGGTTGTGTGTGTGTGTGTGTGCTAAAGTATTGCTGCGAGATGAAAGGTGCTGGCGTGGAGATGGAAGAGGTGATGACACACCTGGAAGTCTTTAACTGTCATGGTTGCCACGGTAACCGCGTGGGAAGGAGGAAGGGAGGGTGTGTCGAGTTTCTCTGGAAGAGCAGACAAGTCCACACACGCACACACCCACACCCGAGGTGTGTTAGCATTTAGCTTTGCTTAGAGCCCCGGGAGGTCACCGTGACGACCGCATTCAAAACTTCCTTCACGCCTCAGCGGTCCTCCGTCCTGCCGTGCCATGTGACTGATGATGATGTCACTGCGAGGAAGTAGCACTGATTGGTTAGCGGGGAGCTAGTTAGCCGGCGAAACCTTCCAAAGTCAAAATGTGTGTTGTTTGTTGTTAGCATGTCAGCTAACATGTGACTAGCGTCGGGTTAGCAGATTAAGAGATGCTAAGCCAACTGAAAGGTTGTTACTACGTAGCCGGCAGAGACACTGGTTGCGTTGTGAGTTTGGATATTTATGGATCTTTTCTGTAAGAAGGTTAGCATAAGTGACGGGAAAGAGATGGTGTCGGTGGTGTTCGACCTGTTAAAGGAAAACCTGCTGATGCATGACTTCACCTGACCTTTGACCCGCCTCACAGTGATGTGGGCGCTCCAGTCTGACCTCTGACCCCTCTGTTTGCTTCCATGTGTGAAATGTCCACAAGTGATGATGATGATGATGATGATGATGGCTCTTCCTGGCTAAACAGGCGTGTGCACGTGAAAGTGTTTCTGTGTGGCGTGCATGATAAAAGAACGCTAACAACAAAGTAGTGGGCAACTAACAAGCTAACAACTAGACAAGTTAACAACAAACAGGCTAACAGCTAGCAACTAAACAAGCTAATAATGTGATAACAACTAAACAAACTTACAGATAACAGCCCAAACAGCTACAAATGTAACAACTAACAAGCTAACACGCTAACAACAAAGTAGCGAGCAACTAACAAGTTAACAACAAACAGGCTAACAGCTAGCAACTAAACAAGCTAATAATGTGATAACAACTAAACAAACTTACAGATAACAGCCCAAACAGCTACAAATGTAACAACTAACAAGCTAACACGCTAACAACAAAGTAGCGAGCAACTAACAAGTTAACAACAAACAGGCTAACAGCTAGCAACTAAACAAGCTAATAATGTGATAACAACTAAACAAACTTACAGATAACAGCCCAAACAGCTACAAATGTAACAACTAACAAGCTAACACGCTAACAACAAAGTAGCGAGCAACTAACAAGTTAACAACAAACAGGCTAACAGCTAGCAACTAAACAAGCTAATAATGTGATAACAACTAAACAAACTTACAGATAACAGCCCAAACAGCTACAAATGTAACAACTAACAAGCTAACACGCTAACAACAAAGTAGCGAGCAACTAACAAGTTAACAACAAACAGGCTAACAGCTAGCAACTACACAAGCTAACAACTAAACGAGGTAATAACTAATAAGCTAGCAGATAACTGGCTAACAACTAATCCACCTAACAACATAACAAGCTAACAGCTAACAACTGCAGCCGTGAGCCGACTTTTTATTTGCATGGTCTAACGCTGACATCTGCTAATATTTACCTGTGGTGACTTCTTGTTCACCTTTTTCATTTCCTGTTTTGAGCTGCCTTTGGTTTGGCGCTGTGTCGTCACCAAGGAACCTGTCAGGGCCTGAAGCTGCCCATTAAGAAGTTAAGAAGACAACAAAAAGGAGACAGGAAGTGCAAATTGTGCTTGTTCTGTGTTTGTAAGACCATATTTAGCTCATGGTTTTGATGACTTGATGAGAGAACGTAGAGGATGACGCTGCCCGTGTGACGATAACCACAGAGCAGGTAATGGAACTGAGGAGATGGCATGCTAGCTGGAACTCCTCGCACTGTTGTCATACGGATGCCATGTGATGATGCAGTGAAGTATTGATCCAGTGGGATCAATATATGTTATTGATTAGCCAGACAACCACAACAAACATGGCCGACTCGGGTTTCTGGGTCACTGTGAAAACATCCCTCACACATGTCGGACTTGCGATCGACAACATCCATCATCCTCCGTGTGTGTGTTGATGAGGAGATAACACATCAACAGCCTAATGAACACCCTTGTGTTCACACACACACACACACACACACACACACCGTGTGGGGTCAGAGCTGGTGTTTGTGATTGAGCGTTTGATGCTGTCGATGGCGCCGGCGGCTGCACACACACTGAGCATGCTCACATCCAGTCAGCGAGCGCCATGCTGGCACAGATAAATGATGCGCCTGCAGCTCCTTTCTGGAATATTCCATTCCCAAGCACGCCGCCACTTTCTTCCCTCATCAGCCGTCCAACCTCAAACACTGTCTCCATACCCGATCACCCTGATTGATTGATTGCTTTGGACTGAATGGTGGGATACTCGCCTCAGCACACTTCATTGTGTGCTTACCTCCTGACGGTGCGGCGCTGTCCCAAATCCATACTGCTGTTATGCGGTACTTACTTCTTCTTCTCTCCCTTTTAACGGGGAAGTGCAACAGTCATGTTAGCGCCTACGTAGCCAAGATGGCAACCATTGAGGGTGGTAAGTGCTGTCGCTGCGCGGGCCTGTCCTTGCGTCCGGTTGGTAACGGCGTGTTCTACAAAAGTCACTCCACCGATGCAGGCTTTGCAATGCAACGCAACAGAACCCAAATTCCCCAAACGGTACCTCAACGGTGGTTATCGGACTCACGCAAGGGCCGCTCACTACTTGTAGAGACGTCATCGGTCTTGTGCCACGCCCGCAGGGTTGTTAGGAAAGGGTGGGCACCGGGTTTGAGTTTAGCCTGTTGCCACGGCGATACAGCCGCTTGGAAACCTTTGCTGACAGGCCGGTCCGGATTTGCACTCAACGCAGCCCGCTAAGCCACCGAACTCGCTTTGCAGAATAGCCCCTGGAGAATATTCGGCCCGGTAATATTAGTGTTGAGCCTACAGGGCTGCCGTAGCTCTCCGCACGCGCGTCCTGCCTGGCGCCCAGCAAAGCCACGATGCTCGAGTCAAGTAAACGCCGAGTTTGCTCAACGGCCACAACAGCGGAGAGCCCCAAAGAAGAAAAGGGCCCACAAGGCTCACGTGCCTTGCTCTCTTTGGCGTTGCAATGGCGGCCACGCCACTCATGGCGGGTGTGTGAGGCTAATGAAGGATGGAGGAACAATCAACAGGTAGGAAAACAAAGCCTTTCGCCAGTAACGCCATCCCACACACTAATGAGGCAGCAGGGCTCTAAACGCCTGTCTGTTGTTGGGGTCAAAGTTCAGCAGCCTCGCGTGGCAAACCTTTTGCTTCGTTTATTGACACTGAATGCGCTTCGATAGGAAGTCGTGCTTCGTCAGACGCTTGATTGATCGCGGAGCAGGTCCGCCGGGCCACGGCCGGATGCAAAACAAGCTTCCTGCGGGCGCATCAGGATGTTTGAGCACACGCTGGCCACAAAACGACGGTCAGACAGGAACAAACGCTCGCCGCCGACAAGGGCGGGCCAACAGGAAGCGCATGTGAACGACGCAATTTGACTGATCAGCTCATGTGGACCTTTTATGTGAACTCTTTCCTCACGACCCGGCGGACCAGTTAATAATANATGCGCTTCGACAGGAAGTCGTGCTTCGTCAGACGCTTGATTGATCGCGGAGCAGGTCCGCCGGGCCACGGCCGGATGCAAAACAGGCTTCCTGCGGGCGCATCAGGATGTTTGAGCACACGCTGGCCACAAAACGACGGTCAGACAGGAACAAACGCTCACCGCCGACAAGGGCGGGCCAACAGGAAGCGCATGTGAACGACGCAATTTGACTGATCAGCTCATGTGGACCTTTTATGTGAACTCTTTCCTCACGACCCGGCGGACCAGTTAATAATATTAATAATAATAATAATAATATTATTATGAACTCTTTCCTCACGGCCCGGCGGACCAGTTAATAATATTAATAATAATAATAATATTATTATTATGAACTCTTTCCTCACGGCCCGGCGGACCAGTTAATAATATTAATAATAATAATAATATTAATAATAATATTATTCTGAACTCTTTCCTCACGGCCCGGCGGACCAGTTAATAATATTAATAATAATAATATTAATAATACTATAAAATTTGGCCCGGCGGACCAGTTCACTGGAGCGCCAGTTTATCTTTGACCGGGTCGGGACTCCGTTAACTCGTTCCCCTGCGCCAGCCTGCTGGTGCCGGCTACGTGGAGAACAGGAAAGCAGTTAACAGGAATTCAGGGATTGTTTGGATTGATGCTCAAATGTGATTTTTTTCTGGACCTTTTTTAACTTCTGACACTGCCTGTTAAAATAAACACACCATAAAAATGATGTACTGTTCAGATTTTTGTAAGGGGATAAACGTACAAATTCAGCTAGGAGTCCAATTCTTGCTTTACGTCCCTTTTTAATTTTATTATATATTTTCTCATCGCATCATCTCTCCTTCTAGCGAGCTCTAAATCTAGTTCTGGGCTGTCCCAGGCAATTTCAGCTTGGTTCTCATCCAATGGTTGACAACTTTTTGCAGTCCAACAACGCCACTTGTGATTGGCCGAGCCAGAGGCAAGATGGCTGCCACAGTCGGTTGCTGTAAACGTTGTTTTGATTGTAAAAAGCCGATGAAACCATGAAATGGGATTGTTTCATGAAACAAAGACGAATTGGGGTTTTTTGAAATGATTGTGTTCACAAACGAAGGCCAAGTGGACACTTTGAAAGTGAGTAATTCGTGGCAAGTGGGTCATTTTGTTCTGTCTTCTTCGAGTTATTACCCTTAGTGGGTCTTTTGGTGTAGCAATGTGCACTAATACGGCGGAAGCACTGCGGTCCGTCACCTTAAGACGTCCGTGTGGATCACAAACAACAACTGTGGAGGTGGAAGGTAAAGCTTTTACAATGCAGGCATGGGAATGTAATGTACCGCCATAAATACTAGTATATAGAATAATACCTCATACACTAGCGTTCAAAAGTTTGGGCCCACTTAGAAATGTCCTTATTTTTAAAAGAAAAGCACAGGTTTTTTCAATGAAGATAACTTTAAGCTAAAGAGAAATACACTCTTTACATTGTTAAGGAGGGAAATGAGCTGCAAATGTCTGGTTTTTGGTGCAATATCTACATGGGTGTCTAGAGGTCCAGGTCCAGCAACTATCACTCCAGTGTTTGCTCTGAAAACAGTTCAGCTGCCTAAAGAAGCTACAAAACCCACCTTCCTTTGAGTATCTGCAGCATCACATTTGTGGGGTCCATTAAAGGCTCAAAATGGCCAGAAACAGACAACTTTGATGTGAAACCCGGCAGTCTATTCTTGTTCTTGGAGATGGAGGCCATTCCATGCGAGAAATTGCTGAAATTTCACCCCAAAAGCGACCCCAAACCCCACACATTTATTTCAAAACGTCCGTTAAATCTATATCTAACAAATACATGCTAATAATTGGACTTTTAAATGTATTTGATGGACTTGTTAGGCTTGGCCTTCTTTTCATTGAAGACCTGAACATTTGGATCAGCAGGAAAGCACTTTACATCCTCCTCCTCCTCCTCCTCCTCCTCCCCAGCAGGGGACCAGGAGGTACAAATGGGTCACATGAGCAAGCGGGCCAGCTTTAGAAGCCACTCTTTTGAAAGAGGAAGCCACAAACTGTGAGCGTCACAAATGTGACTTTTAAAGGACAAAGTTCATTCTTCTCACACACGTAGTTTCTCTCGGAGATGAATCAAGTATCTCTCTATCACACACGCACACACACATTCTCTAACGCTGCTCAACCTCCTCTTCGCGCTTGCATCTAATTTTAGCCCGCGTTCGATCCTCACAGCTCGTCGTGCAGTCAATAGAATCCTGCGCTCGCCCTGGGACATCTTGTTGAATTTGATTCCCACGTCCTCCAACACTTCCTGCTCATCTTTGTCGTCCTCCGCGGGTGCGTGTGAGACGAGAGATGCTCTCGGGTTTATTATGTGCAGGCTTACTTTCAGTGCCATGCCGGCCTGCAGGCCTCCATGGGGAAGTCAAAGGTCACCACAGAGAACAGCCTCAAGTCCTCTCCTACTTTCACTCGACTTTTTTCAAGTGGGAAATTTTACACTTTCTTTTCTTCCTTTTTGTTTTTTCCCCTCCATTTTGATTGCATTTACGCTCGGCTCCTCGGGTACCACATAAAGTACAAAAAAGATACTTGGGAGCAGTTGTCTTAGCTGTGTTGTTTGTGTCGGACCAAAGCTGCACAACAAAGAACAAAAAGTAAGCACACACTCAAGACTTCATTGGACGATTTTTGGAACATATATTGTGACCAAACCGATATGCCCTCTTCTGGGTTTAACACATAGGTTATGTTCATATTTTGTGATATTTACACCTTAGATTTCACAAAACCTTCCTGAAATATATTTTTAAACAGCATCTGTGACGTATTATGTGACGTCACGCAAATATTCCAAACAAAATGCTTACCGTTGGTTGAATTTGCAGGTTTTTTTATTCTGTGATATTTACCAGCTTAGATTTCACAAAATGCTTCTAAAATGTACTTTTAAGGCGCATCCGTGGCATATGACATGCAGTAACTCAAATTTTCCAAACCAAGATGATGAGCATCTGTGGCATATTATGTGACATGACTCAAATAATGCACTCTTTTTGCAAAATGCACTCTTTTGGGTTTAATACGTAGGTTTTTTTTGCAATTTTACCATCTTAGCTTCCACAAAATGTTAGAATATACTTTTAAAGAGCATGTGTGACATATTACATGAAGTAACTAAAATTTTCCAAACCAAAATGCTCTTTGCTTGTTTTAAAATGTAGGTTATTTGTGTGTTCTACAATGTTTCTCAGCCTGGATTTTACTAAAAGCTTCCAAAATATACTTTGACAGAGTGTTGTTGTCACATGCACAGAGCAGCACACAGGCAAGCCCTCCCAATGCATTTTCCTTCCATGTTTCATTTCTGCATGCTGGCATTGGAACCGCTTCATGTCACATTTGCGCTCAGATGAAGCGAACCGCACCAGAGACCGGTTGGGTTGTGGGCCTTTGAAGCTCATTGGTTGTCGTGTCTTTTGGCGGTCAAGTGTGTCACGTGACAACATGTCTGTCACTAAGGCAGCACTTTGTCTTCTTGTTTTTTGCTTTCTTTCCAAAAAGGCGCAGCTCCAGTACTTTTGGAGACACTTTGTCATTCAGTAACGTGGCAGGGTGGCCCCGCACTTTTGACCGGTAGCGTGGCAGAGCACAACCGCTTCCTTGTGCATGCACGTGCGCGCGCACTGTGCTAGATTAGCTGCTGTCAATACTAATTTGGCGTGAGAGAAAACAAACGTCTGTGATCCCTGCTCGTCCTGTTAACCCCCCTCCTCTATTTGCCTCGCCACCCACCTCAGCCCCCACAGCAGTGGATGGTAGGAATTTGAGTGGAGCACCGGCTTCCTTGGAAACGGAATGACATTTAAAAGACGCTGTAAACGCAATAAAGGGAACAGGATGCGTCCTTTATGAGGAGAGCACACACACACACACACACACACACACGCACGCACACACACACACACACCCCGAGAGGTTTCGTTTACGTCGGCCAAACCAGTTCAGGCGGTTGAACTGGAGATCAGTCGGCTTGTTTGTTTTGTGTCCGTGCTGTGTTCATGTGCGCCGGGAGATTGGAGACGGGAGGCGTCGTCGCCATGGTTACCGCTCGCAAGCTTCCACATCAGTTCCCCGTCACGCCGTCCCGCACCGTCCCGGCAGTCATCCGTCTTCCTTTGCGGCGCATCGACTCGTGCGGCGACTTCATCAGTTTCACGTCGCACTTTTCCCGCCGCGCACACTTGCACTTTGATCCGACAGCCACTCTGACGGATCACTCTTGCTGGCGTGTTGCCAGACGCGGGAACAGCTCCTGTTAGCAGCTAGCAGGTTTGTGTTCCTGTCACCTCAATACCAGGAAGCTCCTTCTTCCTCTCATCGTCTTCTGTCAACGCTGGTTCTCATGACGCGCGGCCAAAGGAATGCGGCAAGACCTGCATGAAGCCTTCCCGCTAAGTCACCGGGTAATCCGTGTGTGCGTACGCCATTTGATTCCCGCTCGGCCAGGTGATCAGATTGGATTTCGTGCACTTCCTGTTCAAAGGGGAATTTCAGTTGAAACAGCAGCAGGCTCACATTTCTCACCAACTGCTCTCGGTGCCTAATCACTCTCATGCTTTTACTCTGGAAGTCTTCCTCTGTGCAGACCATTTGAGGGCATGCCCACGCACACGTGCATTTATTTTGAAATATGCGTTTTTTCCCAATGTTTTGGTCATTTTTCTCCAGATAAGTTAATTTGATAGATTCCATATGAGCACACAAATCCTTCAAGGACGCTTCGTACAGTATAGGGTCTATCTAGTAGCTATCCATAGATTCCATATGAGCACACAAATCATTCAAGGACGCTTCGTACAGTATAGGGTCTATCTAGTAGCTATCCATAGATTCCATATGAGCACACAAATCCTTCAAGGACGCTTCGTACAGTATAGGGTCTATCTAGTAGCTATCCATAGATTCCATATGAGCACACAAATCCTTCAAGGACGCTTCGTACAGTATAGGGTCTATCTAGTAGCTATCCATAGATTCCATATGAGCACACAAATCCTTCAAGGACGCTTCGTACAGTATAGGGTCTATCTAGTAGCTATCCATAGATTCCATATGAGCACACAAATCCTTCAAGGATGCTTCGTAGAGTATAGGGTCTATCTAGTAGCTATCCATAGATTCCATATGAGCACACAAATCCTTCAAGGACGCTTCGTACAGTATAGGGTCTATCTAGTAGCTATCCATAGATTCCATATGAGCACACAAATCCTTCAAGGACGCTTCGTACAGTATAGGGTCTATCTAGTAGCTATCCATAGATTCCATATGAGCACACAAATCCTTCAAGGACGCTTCGTACAGTATAGGGTCTATCTAGTAGCTATCCATAGATTCCATATGAGCACACAAATCCTTCAAGGACGCTTCGTACAGTATAGGGTCTATCTAGTAGCTATCCATAGATTCCATATGAGCACACAAATCCTTCAAGGATGCTTCGTAGAGTATAGGGTCTATCTAGTAGCTATCCATAGATTCCATATGAGCACACAAATCCTTCAAGGACGCTTCGTACAGTATAGGGTCTATCTAGTAGCTATCCATAGATTCCATATGAGCACACAGGTCTCATGAATTAAGTGTCTTATGACTCCCTGATTGTTTAATGTACAGTGTATACTGTATATATGTGGTAATGTTGTTGTAGTATGAATGAGCTTTTTTCACGTGGAATATGTGAACTACAACACAGGCCATGCTAACAAATGCTAACAACAGCTGATAGGTTGGTGTCAGGTGTGTTGTTTGTATGTATTTTTTTGTGAGGTGTTTATTGACGCGTGTGAATAGCTTTGTGGAGGTGGAAATCTTATTTTCCCACAACCGGAAAGTCGCTACCTTGGTCAGCTGCGACATTCCTTGCTCCGACATCTCAACAAAATGCGACATAAGGCCAGAAAAAGGTTGCCAGACGTATTGCTAGTTGATTTATTTGAAAACAGAATCTGTGTCTACGCTAGATATAATGACAAAGCTGCTAGGTTGGCAGCATGGATTTCTCTGCTAGATGTTCTTACTCTCTGGCACATACAGTATGAGGTGTGTTAAGAAGCAGCGCTACGATGCCATCTACTGTTCACATTTGGAATGACAAGCTACATGCACAGCCAATCCTATTTTAGTGACATATTTGTGGCAGTCCAAATGTGTTGGTCACGGGCCATC
Organism: Oostethus manadensis; assembly: GCA_024372805.1. Classification (NCBI taxonomy): domain Eukaryota; kingdom Metazoa; phylum Chordata; class Actinopteri; order Syngnathiformes; family Syngnathidae; genus Oostethus; species Oostethus manadensis. Next base: position 5,631,997 of record QODF01000009.1, on the reverse strand, counting down.
ACAGCTGGAGAATGTATGAGAAACAGTACTTTCTATTTCGGTCTGCTGTCAAAGTATGTGAAGTGTACGTGCAGAAGAACTCTACCCTGTCATGCTAGTTCACAATCCAAAGTACACAGTGGACACACTATACAGTACTTCTTGGGATGCGCTCGTGGAAGTATGAGTATTTTGATGTGCAATTAGCCTGACGTTGACCTCCTAGTAAACACGGCCAGCACATTCCGCTGCATCGTGGAACTTGTTTTTCTGCCTGTAACGGCGCTCGGCGTACACACACGCATGCATGCATGCACACACACACACACACACACATGCACGCATATGCATACATCCGCATGCACACACACACACACATATGCAAACACGCACGCATACAACAACACACACACACATGCACGTATATGCATACATCCGCATGCACACACACACATGCGCGCACGCACGCATACAACAACACACACACACATGCACGTATATGCATACATCCGCATGCACACACACACACATGCGCGCACGCACGCACGCTCGCACAGGTGAAACGGAGGCATGTCAGTGACAAAAGAGGCGCACAAAATCTCAGTTTCCAGAAACTAAACGTGTCCTTGAATATAAAAATGCGGTTTTAGCAGTTTCTGCTGTGACAGTTGAAACATTTCTGTGACAGCATGACGACTCAGCAGATCAGCATGCAGCGACTCCCGGCTGTGTGTGTGTGTGTGTGTGTGTGTGTGTGTGAATGCAGTGGCATAGCCAAAAATGTCACTTGTGAGTGCGTGTAATTGGATGGCGCTTGTTAAAAGGCTGGAACGAGATTGGATGAGAAGGCCAGCGCACTGCTTGAGACTGTGGCGGCTGCCGGTCATTCAAGGAGGGGAAGCTCGTTTTTTTCATAAATGTGTTTTAGTGATCTGTAAATGCTACCCTCCGTTCTTTTTCTGTCACCTTTGACCCCGTCATAACGACCAGGCCTTTTTTTCGCGGCTCGTTGGGGAAAGAAATCACAGATTGACAGAAGAGAGTCGCTGGTGGTTTTCACCAATGAAAAACTCGGAAAAAGCCCGGGTGGAGGTTTACACCTCAAGATTGCTGATTCATTCATTTCACTGTCAATCAAAAAGGGATTCCGCCAGCACGACATATTTCAACACTTTTTTGGACTTTTAGGGGAATCAGAGCTTCCCTTGCAGTCTCAGAGCAATGGCCATTGTCTTGATGTGGACCCCGTAGAAGAGAGTGGAACATGTTGAGCCACAAGAACTTAGCATGAAGTGGTGTTGTGGTAGGTGGGAATGAGGGAGGAGCATTGTAGGTGTGTGGTCACATGACTACTCACAAATGGAGGCGGGGAGTTGGAAATCATCCTGACTTTACTGTTTGGACTTTAAGATAAAAGGTCGACGGTGGACCTTCTTTCTTATCCATGACAAAAAAGATGTCAGCCAGTCCTTGGTTGTCCTCCGACAGAGGGGGGTGAGTGCTGTGATTGGCCAACAGACCCACCCCTCCCCTCCGCCAATGGGCCGCTCCCACCTCGTGTCAATATTAGCCTGTTTGCACACGGCGACCTTTGACTCCCACACATTTACCTGCTGGGAACCAACGCCTGGGAGCGGGGGTTGGAGGTGGAAAACAGCTGCCGTGCGTGTGCACGTGTGCGTGCGCTCAGAGATGTGTGAACGCGCTAAAGTGGATGAAGGTGTCATTCACAGCTCGCTGACAGTCAATTTGTGTGCGTCCTGTTTGAAATTCCACTCGCCCGCTCAGCTGCCTCCACACGAGATGGCGAGAAGGACGCCAGGCGCACGCCGCCGCGACACTCCGTATTCACACCGCAGTCGTCGTCTCTGTGTTGGGAACGTCAGCGGGATGCGACTCACCACTTGTGTAGTAAAACTGCTGAAGAAAGTTCAGACGTCTCGCATGCTGCCAGTCGTCCGTCCATCCGTTTGCTATGCTGGAGCCTATCCCAGCTGACTGAAGAAATGGCAGTGAGACTAATGACTCAGCAGCAATGGGGCGAGGCTGCCAGAGGCCTTGCCTATGCAGCTCAACAATCTCACCGCCTTCAAAGACAGAAAGCGTTTTTGCCTTTGCCATCAAGACACCATGACATTTTTGCCAACATTTTGCCCTTTAAAGGCTCTCTGGATGAAGCTTATTGCACTTTGACTTCTACATTACTTTTTTCTCTCACTCCCATTTCTACTCTTTGGCATTGGAAGCTGTACTTAGTACTTACTTCCTACAGTATGTCTGTACCTACAGTGAGGGGAAAAGTATTTGAACCCCAGCTGATTGTGTAAGTTGGCCGCTAACGAAGAAATGATCAGTCTATCATTTCAATGGTAGCTTTATTTGAACACTGAGAGACAACAATGACAAAAAAGAGTTATAAATGAATTAGCATTTCCATGAAGGAAAGAAGTATTTGATCCCTTTGAAAAAGGTGCTTCAGTACTTTGTTGGCAAACACAGAGGTCAGCCGCTTCTTGTAGTCGGCCACAAGGTTTGCACACATCTCAGGGGGGTTTGGCCCACTCCTCTTTGCGGATCCTCTCCAAGTCATTCATGTTTCGTGGCTGATGTTTGGCAACTCCAACCTTCAGCTCCCTCCACAGATTTTCTATGGGATTGAGGTCTGGAGACTGACTGGGCCACTCCATGACCTTAGTATGCTTCTGACGGATATGGGGATCAAATACTTATTTTCTTCGTGGAAATGCAAATTCATTTATAACTCTTTTTGAAAAGCATTTTTCTGGATGTTTTTTGTCATTGTTGTCTCTCAGTGTTCAAATAAAGCTACCATTGAAATTATAGACCGATCATTTCTTTGTTAGTAGCAAACGTACACAATCAGCGGGGGTTCAAATACTTTTCCCCTCACTGTATATTTCTACTTTGAATGATTGATTGGGGAGAGAGTGGGGAGGGGGTGTCTTCACGGATGGAGCTCATGTTCAGCCTGCAGCGCCTCTGCTGGTTGCAGCCAGGAAGCGCACTCCACTGTTGCTCAGTCACATGATCAGTCACAACAACGCAATCACATTTAGCAGACTGGACCTCAGAGAGTTGAAGGTATGGAACTCGTAAGAATGATTGGGAACACATAACATGCAGCATGCAAGTGCAAGCCTTCCTCCTATCAAAGTCACAAACGTTGCATCAGATGAGGCAAATTGAGTGTGTTGAACAGGTGGGCGGGGCCTGCCGCGCCATGGAGCGGAGGCTTTATTAATCACGCTGCTCTACCTGCGGTCGCCAGCTGGCGGCGGTTCTGGCGGATCATCAATAAGACTGACAGATCGGGAAGTAATGATGACGGCTAACAGAGAAGTCTGTCTGATTTTTCCCGATGGTGCGACGCAGGCCCACGGAAACTTTCACACACACGCACACACACACACACACAGATGTTATCAACGACTGAGCACTGCAACAATAAACGGAATAAATAAATACATTAAAAAGTTGGCACAGAAAGTTTGCCGGGAGCATCAAACTGATTGGTGGACGCGGGACAATCCACCCTGCGTGGTTAGCACGACATGAGATGCATGCTGAGTACGGCCACAAAAGACACATTACGCTGAGGGAACTTAATCAGCTACACAAAGACGAGGCAGGAAGCTACCGGTTCCTATTTGTGTGTGTCAGCACTCGGGCATCGTTGATTTCCGTGGCAACACAGCTGCAGATAGAATCTTGGATATAAAAACAAACCTTTTGGTAAGCACGCAATCTCGCCGACACAGCACTTTGCATATCACTCCCTTGCTATTTTGCTTTCTTCCAAAAATGATGGATGAGTGATGATGGCTGTTTTGTGGTTGATTATGACATACTGTATTATTAGGCAAAAATATAGAAAGACAAGTTATATGCATCATTGTGATGATGTTGCAGTGTGGAAGATTACATTACCTTCCACACTGCATGCAAAGCAGAAACCAGCTCACATGCCGCGGCAGAGAAGGACATGCTGTGGCTGAGAAGGACATGCCGTGACAGAGAAGGACATGCCGCGGCTGAGAAGGACATGCCATGGCTGAGAAGAACGTTCCGTGGCAGAGAAGAACATGCCGTGGCTGAGAAGAACGTTCCGTGGCAGAGAAGAACATGCCGCGGCTGAGAAGAACATGCCGCGGCTGAGAAGGACATGCCGTGGCAGAGAAGAACAGGGCCGCGGCAGAGAAGAACATGCCGTGGCAGAGAAGGACATGCCGTGGCAGAGAAGAACGTTCTGCGGCTGAGAAGGACATGCTGTGGCTGAGAAGGACATGCCGTGGCTGAGAAGGACATGCCGTGACAGAGAAGGACATGCTGTGGCAGAGAAGGACATGCCTTGGCAGAGAAGAACGTTCCGCGGCAGAGAAGAACATGCTGTGGCAGAGAAGGACATGCCGTGGCAGAGAAGAACGTTCCGCGGCAGAGAAGGACATGCCGTGGCAGAGAAGAACGTGCTGCGGCAGAGAAGGACGTGCTGCGGCTGAGATCAAGTGACAAAAACGGTTCTCCTCTCAAGTGGTAAGTTTTGTCTCCTTAGTCGTTCATCCCCACTCCATTTGATAGACTTTCTTAAGTTTAGAAAAAGTAAATTGGAGAGGCTAACAATTTAGCTCGCTAGTTTGTTATGCTAGTGTGATGTCCCATAGCCTGAGCACTGTGATGTATTTGGAATGTATTAATATTGAATCATATTTAGGAACTTCACTTATTGTGGTTGTGTCTGGAACCAATTAACTGGCATAAACGAGGGATGTCTGTATAATAATTAGTAAATCATTGCTGTTTTTTGCCCATTATTAGTCTTAAATTGTTAATATTATGCACAGTTAAGCAGATATTTTTTCTGTCTAAATGACAGTAATGGTAATGCCACTGCAAGAAATAAAAACCAACTTTTTTTAAGGCCAACATATGTGAGTGTAAATAATTTCTATGTTGGGTAAGTTGGTCAAGGTTACTGCTTATAGGGGTGTTATTCTATGTCTACAGGGCTCTAATAATTTTAATAAGTGTATATAGAAGTTCGTAAACAGGGTTTCTATGTTCTAAAAATATTCCATGTATAAATAATAAATCCTACTTCATAATAAAGTGATTGGAATTCTTTGTCTGCTAAGGATTTTGTGGCGATGTGGGCAGAGGAAAAGTTGTCCAACGTTGTGTTGCGTCAACAAATGGGAGGATTTGATGTACTGACACAAACAGCAGACACTCGGCGTGTAGATGGTGAAAAATGGAATTCTGCTACATTTAAACACAACAAAAGGAAATTTGGGAAAAAACAAAAGAGATTTCATAGGGCGTGAAAAACAGCATTGTGTTACTGGTTGTGTGTGTGTGTGTGTGTGTGTGTGTGTGCACGCAAGCATGAGTTGTTTTGTTTGCCATGCAAACAAAGGCAGAGGAGGTTGTCAACACGGTGGCAGCATCTTTGAACCTTCAAAGTAAAACACACAAGTTGTACAGTTAGACTCGGCCAACATGTGAAAGGAAACAAACGTTCCAACCAGTTTGGCCCGTGACTCCGATTCTTCCGTTCTATCCGCCATCTTGGGCCCTGCCTAGACGGGAACGTTCCCGGGATTTTGTTTGCGTCTACACTGTGCCAGATTAGTGAATGGATTCATCCAACTGGGAACAGATGACTGAGTGAAAAGCATGCCATACACAAGCCCCGCCTACGTGGGGCTGCCAAACCATAGAAGAAGAAAGAAGTCCGTCGTCTTCCGCTTTCCGAGGCTCATCTGGACCATCAAAGAAGTGGAGCCACGAGTCAGTTGGCAGCTTTAGGAGAATGCCGATGACTCTTGAAATATTCTCTTATCGTGTTGGCTCCTCACCAAAGATGGGCACGTGACGGCATCGTTCTCAAAAAGAAGCGGATTGCTCGTCTATACAGAAACGACAAGCCGGCTTTTTCAGATTTTGTGCTTTGGGCCGTTTCCGTGTGATTCCGTCTGAAGGAGAACTTGAAAGCATAAAATACTTCTCAGTTTCCATGTGGACATCCTCTCCATTACGAAGCGATACGCCTAAATACACTCTGTGCATTTAGTCGGGGTGGGATTTGTGCTTCAGAAAAATCCTCACCAGGCCTGCGAAGGTAATTAATCAAATAATTAATTAATCACACAAGAAATAATCCATCCATCCATTTTCTTCCGCTTATCCGGGGTCGGTTTGCGGGAGCAGCAGCCTAAGCAGGGAAGCCCCGACGTCCCTCTCTTGGCCACTTTGTCCATTTCTGTTGACCTCTGGCCTCTGACACCGGTCATACAGGGAACTACCGCCTGGATTAGATGGTCCGATACCCCATATTCCCGGAGCACCCCCCACAGAATTCCCCGAGGAACACGGTCGAATCCCTTCTCCCAAGTCCACAAAACACATGTAGACTGGTTAGGCAAACTCCCATGCACCCTCAAGGACACTGCCCAGAGTATAGAGCTGGTCCACAGTTCCACGACCAGGAGGAAAACCACACTGCTCCTCCTGAATCCGAGATTCGACTATCCAGCGGATCCTCCTCTCCAGTACCCCTGAATAGACTTACCAGGAAGGCTGAGGAGTGTGATTGTGTGATCCCACAATAGTTAGAACACACCCTCCGGTCCCCCTTCTTGAAAAGCGGGACCACCACCCCTGTCTGCCAGTTCAGGGCACTGACCCCGATGTCCACGCAATGCTGCAGAGTCGTGTCAACCAAGACACGCCCACAGCATCCAGGGCCTTAAGGACCTCCGGGGGGATCTCATTGACTGTGCACTGCTTCCCCCTCCTGAGACGGCGGATGGTGGAACAGAATCTCTTTGAAGCCGTTTGGAAGTCATTTTCCATGGCCTCTCCAAACTCCTCCCATGCCTGAGTTTTTGCCTCAGTGACTGCCAGAGCCGCAGACCGCTTGGCCTGGCGAATACCTGTCAGCTGCCTCCAGAGTCTCATGGGCCAAAACAGCCTAATAGGACCCTTTCTTCAGCTTGACAGCATCCCTCACCGCTGGTGTCCACCAACAGGTTCTGGAATTACCGCCACGACAGGCACCGACCACCTTACGGCCACAGCTCCGATCAGCCGCATCGACAGTGGAGACACGAAACATCGCCCACTCAGACTCAATGTCTGCTGCCTCCTTCGGAACTTGGTCAAAGCTCTCCTGCAGGTGGGAGTTGAAACTCCTTCTGACAGGGGACTCTGCCAGACGTTCCCAGCAGACCCTCACAATGCGTTTGGGTCTGCCAGGTCTGACCGGCATCCTCCCCCACCATCGGAACCAAATCACCACCAGGTGGTGATTGGTTGACACCTCCGCCCCTCTCCTCACCCGAGTGTCCAAAACTCGTGACCGCAAGTCCGACGACACAACCACAAAGTCAATCATCAAACTGCGGCCCAGGGTGTCCTGGTGGCAAGTGCACATGTGGACACTTGTATGCTTGAACATGGTGTTCGTTATAGACAATCCGTGACGAGCACAGAAGTCCAATAACTAAACACTGATCAGGTTAAGATCAGGGGGGCGTTCCTCCCAATCACACCTCTCCAGGTCTCACTGTCGCTGCCAACATGAGCGTTGAAGTCACCCAGCAGAACAAGGGAATCCCCCGAGAGAGCACTCTCTAGTACTTCCTCTAAGGACTCCAAAAAGGGTGGGTATTCTGAACTGCTGTTTGGTGCATAAGTACAAACAACAGTCAGGACCCGTCCCCCCACCTGAAGGCGTAGGGAAACTACCTTCTTGCTTACCGGGTTAAACTCCAACGTGACGGCTAGGAGCCGGAGGGCAACAAGAATTGCCACCGCTGCTCGTCGCCTCTCATTGCCGGCAACACCAGAGTGGAATGAAGTCCAGCCCCTTCTCGAGAAGACTGGCCATCGTGCCCCACCTCCACGCCTGGCTCCAGAAGGGGACCCCAGTGTGCCAGTAAAAACGAAGACCAATTGTGTTATTCATCATCAGGGTCTTTTGAGCCACTCTCTGTCTGGTCCCTCCCCTAGGACCTGTTAGTCATGGGTGACCCTACCAGGGGCATGACAGCCCCCGACTTAGCTTAGCTCCTAGGATCATCGGGACACGCAAACTCCTCCACCACGAGAAGGTGGTGGCTCAGGGGAGATGATAAATAATAAAAACTGGAACTGGATTAATTGGACGGATGTCCTGCGAAAGGCTTTCTACATCTTCACGTTTACTTTTTTACCATCAGCTTCGTGTGTGGCATGCGGAGGAGCGATCGCATTGATTAAATGACATGTCTTTATTTTGACTTTGTGGATTACTTTGGAGTCTTTGTATTTGGAAAGCTAGTGAAATGTGGAGGAGCGATTGCAGTCCACGCTTGTATGCTGTGCATGTATGTATCCGTTCTCAGCACAATCTCCCCCCCAGCACACATGTGGTGCATCCCAAAGGAGCGATCACATGACACGCTGTGTGTGTGTCGTACACCTCGCGGTCCCAAGTCGGTAAAGCGTTGGGAACCCGGGAAAGGATGTCAAGTTTGGAGCAAAAGCCCCAAACATTTCTCTTGCTGCAGGCAATGTGGACGTGAAGTTGAGCACAAATGATTCTTCGGCTTTTGGACTCTGCAGCACCTTCCAGCAGTGTGTGTGCACGTGTGTGTGTGTGTGTGTGTGTGCGCGCGCGCTGCGGAAGGTCAGGACGCCACATGCTTCCAGTGATTCCCCCTGCAGCAGGACAGGGAGCGCTTGTTTTTTCCGCCTCTGTCTCGGTGTTGTGGCTCATCCATTGTGGACGTGTTCCTTCCTGGCTTGCTTACTGTATTGTGTGTGTACTGTGCGTATGCATTCGACATGTTCCCCAAGGGGACACCTTTAACAGTTGCACCATCGCCCACACACTTCCTCGTAGCCGCCCCGACCTCCTACATCACAGCGCAGGAAGTGATGTCATCACATCCTGTGTGTCCTCAAAGGAGCTGGATGAGACGCTCCAGGGAGTAGACACATCCTGTCATTGAAAGCAAATTCTCAGGCGGGCTTGCTGGGGTACAAAGGAGCGAGGGAAGCCATTTGTGGTAAGGTTGAGAAGCCATCTCTGAACATAGGGGGAGGTCTGTGACACCACCTATCTCCCATATGCAATGCCGTCCTTTAGCCTCCAGCAAATACACAAGGCCTGGCCACCCGGGTTTCATCATTGCATCGGAATGGAATTCTAACGAAGGTGATACCACCCAAAACACCATCTGGCAGACAGAAGAGCCAAACCATTGTGGACTGGACCTGCACTGTCCTTTATAGGATAAATAGATTGGATCTTACGCCAATTTACAGCGGTCCTATCTAGTCTTTGTTCGCCACACAACAGTCCCATTATCATGTGTTTATCCGCCTGGGCAAATCCATTGTGGTGGCCCAGAAGTATTTGTTCCCAATAACTGAATGTATGTGAAGCAGTGCAGATGTTTAGGATGACCCTGGGATGTGATGAGCTAACCTCTTGAGAGCTCAGATCGGCAACTGTCAAGAGATGGCTTTTTCTTGGGGTGCTTCTGTGTTTGTGCAAACCTGATTCCACCAGAAAGAGTGAATGTGCGCATCCATCCCAGTATGGAGTGTGTGTGTGTGTGTGTGATTTATCTGGCCAGGCTGAGGTCCACAGCAGAATCCTAATTCTTCTGGCATCAGACTGAAGTCAAAGAGCTTCTATTCATTCCCTATCCCTTCCTTTCCTTGCATCCTTCCCTTCCTCCCTCCAGTCTCATGTGCTAGCATGCTAGCGTCTGAATTATTGATAGTTTGCGTGTCATCATTCATTAGTCATCAACCCTTCGCTGGTAAACAGGAAGCAGTGGCAGCGATGAGGAACGCTCATCTGATCCATTACCGTGGGGAAGAGGGTGGGGTGTGAGCATGGATAGGGGTTACATCACAGGCAGAAATTGATCAATAATTAATAATCACATTGGAGAATGGGAATGGGGGAGGCGGCGCGGGAAAGGCAATTGTGGCGATGTTAGTCGAGTGGGCGGAGCTTGACGAGAAGCTAATGTGATGTGATGTATTAATCAGAGTGGGATGTCACTGACAGGCCGAGCGAGGCCCTGAAAGCAAACTATCTTCCATCATGGCGCCATTCCAGCACATATTCGTTTTTTTACACTCGCTACCTGCAACCTGTCAGTTTGGGACTTGATCCTGGATCATCAGATTGGGCATAGTGACGCAAAACAACATAGACTTGCACGCCGTGTTTGTCTCATCCCTGCTGTGTTTGTCTCATCCGTGGCGTGTTTGTCTCATCCCTGCCGTGTTTGTCTCATCC
>QODF01000009.1:5560672-5616789 GCA_024372805.1 Oostethus manadensis | reverse complement strand
ATATATATGTATACTGTATATCAGGGATGACTGTATCCCACAAATATGTTCAAGGCAATGATGGACTTGAGATGTTTTGAAAGTGTTTGAATTGTGAATTGCAATACCAACTTTAGAGGTTGTACTTCCTGCTTAATGTCCACTCTTCATGCTAAGTCAGGATAAATGATACTGATATCCATCTCCCTCCCAGGAACACACACGCACACACTCGTACATAATTGAATCATAAGTTATCCTCCGTCTGTCTCTCCCAGTTGGTTTCATTTATTTGGGTCCACTCTGGCTGATGTCTTCCATTATTCACCGGCGCCGTAATCACACGCGCTCGTTAGCAAGCCCCAGCATCACACGCTGCTAATGCAACCCCCTCCATGTCTGCACACATCACGCTTACAGGGAAGGATCCCACGTTGCCGCCATTCAGCATTCCCCGTGCATCCCACCAAGTCACCGTACTTCTCCAAAAAGTCCAGTATGACGATATGACCTGAATGCTTAAGAAGTAAAGCAAGTCTTCCGCGTAATCACGTGAGGACATGAAACAGGCTCCCTTGTGCTCCGATTTGTTGGCATAATCCGAGGAGAAGTCACAGTCAAGTTTGCTCATATAATGTCATATAATGTCATATAATCATAGCAATATAATAATAGTTTTTCATAGCAGTGCAATGTGGGAAAAAGAAGGCGGGCATCCATCCGTCTCCCGCTCCCAACACTTGCTTGGTCCATCTTTATCTGACACGTTCCTGCTGCGACGGGTCGCTCTAAACGTCATTTTTGCAAATTGAAGCTAAATTACAGACAATATTTAAGCAACTTTTGCCAAATCACGCCAGGCAGCCTTCAAAGCCTGGTTACCACAGAAACCTCCGGTCCACACGGCGCTGGATCAGTAAATAGTTGCATCCAGACGGTAAAATAAATACAAATAAGGTGTAAGAGTATGACAAACAAACAAATACCTTGTACATTTGGGAAAATTGGGTTGTGGAAAAAGTTACGACAATGAAGTCAAAATATGAATAGAGTCATAATTTTGAGAATAAAATAAGAAAATAAAAGAAGAAAGAGAACATAGTTCAAAAATAACAACCAGAGCGTAAATAAGACGTGGTTTATGAAGTTTTATGAAGTCAAAATGTGGATAAATATTCTCACAAGAAAACATACTGCAGTTTTTCAAGATTGAACATTATGGGGAGTTGGGAATAAGTCATGACATTATGAAAAGAAAAGGAAAAGAGTTGATAATGTGGAAAGTCTTTCCACATTATATTCTCCTCCTGGGCCTGAGGATTACAGGTTAGCATTAGCATTAGCATTAGCTAACTCCTGGCAGGCCAGCTGCTAACCAGGCCGGATGCTACTGAACCCGTCCCAGCAGAAACCTTCCGGGTGGCGCTTGGGGCTCCATGAGGCGGGTAAAGCGCCGCTAGTTTCTGGGAATGTGGGAATATATCACGGGAATGTGGGAATATATCACGGGAGTGTGGGAATATATCACGGGAGTGTGGGAATATATCACGGGAGTGTGGGAATATATCACGGGAATGTGGGAAGCAGGCTGCGTTTCTTCGGAGAGCGGATCACTTCCTTCATGGCCGTCCACAACAGGAAAGACCCGCTAGAGTGCCGAATGCTTTCCCGTCCCGGAGATCACCTGCGACCCCCGGAACCTTTGCAGCTCGCTTCCTGTTTGTATTTACGTCTGCCGCCTGTTCCTTCCTCCATCCTTCCCTTCACATGGAGAAGCACTACTTGTGCTGCTTGTACTTGTTCCACTTGTACTCCCACTTCTTNTGTGGGAATATATCACGGGAGTGTGGGAATATATCACGGGAGTGTGGGAAGCAGGCTGCGTTTCTTCGGAGAGCGGATCACTTCCTTCATGGCCGTCCACAACAGGAAAGACCCGCTAGAGTGCCGAATGCTTTCCCGTCCCGGAGATCACCTGTGACCCCCGGAACCTTTGCAGCTCGCTTCCTGTTTGTATTTACGTCTGCCGCCTGTTCCTTCCTCCATCCTTCCCTTCACATGGAGAAGCACTACTTGTGCTGCTTGTACTTGTTCCACTTGTACTCCCACTTCTTTTACTACTGGGCTCGCTCCAAACGAGGTACTTTTATGGTACACAAGAGTATTCCCGTTTGCATGCGACCCGTTTGCGGCACAGATGCTGTCCTGCTTTTTGTGATGAGAAGAAGAAAGTCTTTCATGGGAGAAGAGGGAATATGAGAAAACAACACCTTTACCACAAAACCAAGAAATGAACTGCAAACTCGCATGAGGGAAGTCATGCTTGAAGAACTCCAACATGTCCATCCACGAGCTGAGAATGAGGCGGGACGTCTTTGTCTTCCTGTGCCTCCTAAGATACCAAAACAGGTCAAAGGGCAGCTAAGAGTGCAGGTTGTGGGACACAATTATTCCACCTTCCTTGTGGAAAAGCCCCATGGAGCGCCAGGAAGGAGCCCTTTCCATCACGTAACATCGTTATGCCCGAGAACTACCTTTCTGGCGTAGTGACACCGCGCCACACCACCCGGACAAGCTACTGCACTAGCTTCCCCAGACCCTCGCTGGGCGGAATAGGCGTCGTATCCCGTTTTGATTTGTTTAGAAGGCGTGTGTGGAAGAGGCGCTTTTCCTTGGAAGTACTTTTGTGTCTTTAACAACATGTTTACCGTGTCATTTTGCCGCGTGTGCTTCCTGCCTGGCTAATCCTCGGAACGCTCTCTCTCTCTCTCTCTCTCTCTCTCTGCGGATTAAAAGGCGTAATTGGGACAAAGGAAGACGAGTGTTGGATATTCCAAGCTCATACCTGCAGGCTGAAAGGCACTGATAGCGTTTTCGTCCGCATCCTTTCATCGAGCCCAAAGACACAAAGGAGCTTGCGGGTGTGTGCGGGTGTGTGTGTGTGTGTGTGTGTGTGTGTGTGTGTGTGCGTGTGTGTGTGTGTGTGTGTGTGTGTGTGTGTGTGAAGGCGGTGGAAAGCTTGTGAAGCGTGAGTGACAGTTGAGAGGCGTCAGCAGCTCCCGAATATTCCGTAAAAGTGCAGCACCCACGCAAAACGCCTCCGTCTGCCCGTCCGGGGAGGTTTTTCCTGACCTCCATCGGTCGCCGATGCTGCGCTCGCGTTCTGTCCGTATGTTTGAGCCCCGCGTGACAGAGCAGCAAGGCAGCAAATTGAAAAATAGCAGCGGGGAAAAGAGATTCACGCCATCTTTGTGTGTGTGTGTGTGTGTGTGTGTGTGTGTGAGTGTGTGTGTGTGCGTGTGCGCAATACGAGTGTTTGGTTTTACTGTGTCAAAGACAAATGAGACAGTCAGAACCAGCCCGGCTGGCCCCAATCAGCATAAGCGGTTGTGGACATCATCAGAACGTTTTTGTCCAGAATGAATTAGTCACAATCATATTATGTTATTTTTAAAATTGCATTCTTTTTACAGTTTGCGTGTGCGAGACGTGATTTTTTATGTGAAGATCAGTCCCAGCCCGAAGTGAACATGATCGGCTGTTGGGTTTGGGCAGGGCGAAGAGCGGCGAGGGTCAGAACTTGTGGTAGAATCCTGCCATGCTTTTATTGTAAAGCTTACTGTAGCGGAGCGAGCCCATTTGTCAGTCATGTCCCGGTGGGTGGAGGCGGGGCCACCGGCGTACACAGAGTACAACATAGTGTACCGATATATATATGATATATTCCGTGTATTATGTACAAGTAGCCATTTAGGCCTAATGGTGCTGAAGCGGGCCAAGTGAGGCCTTGGTAGCGACGCCAGGGAACAAAGGGGGGGTGTTGTAGAGCACTAAGCGCGTTAGTTACCCAGAAAGCCTTGCAGCAGAGAACGTGGGGTTAGGTAGGTCCCAGAAGGACAAAGCCCTCTAACTCTTGGGAAGGCCGTGTCGGTGGATGATGGCAAACGTTCCTTTCCGTCCACAAGAAGACGCCGGCGGAGAGCACGAAGGACAGAAACGCGTTGCACTGCTGAGAAGTCGCTGAGTGAAGAAGAGGACTCGTCAGATAATCCAAATCACTGCAAAGTGCAGTGATCTGGATTATCTGAATCCCTTTTTCACATCCGCCTCATTTATCCGCGTTTTTTCCCTCCGGGCTTTCTTCTCCCGACTCCACAACTTCCGGCGCATGAAAGCGGGAAGAGGAACGCTTGAACGCTTGACAGGAAGCACGATGGCCCGCGGCCTTCCTTTGCGGCGACGAGCGCGGGCTGACGATGTCCGCCGGCGGGAGAATCCGCCGCTTTCTCCGCACCGACGAGCTTCCCCGACTCGGAGCCGTTCGCTTGCGATGCCTTCACGCATGGCGGATTCCTCTTCCGCCTCTCGGACCGCAGCTGGGGTCACGTGACCGTCCCGCCCCCGTCACCTCCTCGGCCAATCAGTGTTATCGATCGCCGTGGGTGCCGTGGGCGCGGCCACGCCCATCATCGCCATCGTGCTTCTAGGCCTGCTCGGTTTCTTTGAAAGATTGCTTTTCATTTTGGGTCAGTACCGGAACACAAAACACTAAACGGCTCAGCTTGCCAAGGACTTTGAAAAGCAAAGATGCAGCCAGCGACGAAGAAATGATGAATCAATTATTAGAAATGAATAATTATTATTACGGGTTCCGTTCTTGTCAAACTTTCTCCTAATATCGCCCCATTATTTGTCAAATTCCCTTTTCTTCAAATTCATATTTTCTCGTCACTTTTCCTCATAAATTTGTCTTGTTCATGTTTTCATAAATGTATGACATCTTTGCATAATAAACAAATATGATTATTATTACATTTTAAACTCACAATCTGTCTAACTTTGACAATAAAAACAATACTTTTATATGAGAAAATACTGCAATTTAATTAATAACTTTCATGAAAAGTTTTATGAGGAACATTTTCTACCTCTTCAATAAAAAGTAATCATTTTTATGATCAAAGATGTCAATTTAATATAAAAAAAGTCCAACTTCTAAAATGAAGTTGCAGTTTTGTGAGGAAAAAGTACCGACGGGCATAAAATACTGCAACTTTAAATGCGCAAGGTTGTAATTGTACCATGAAAATGAGAAAGTAGTTCCATTGAAATTGACACAAGAAAAAAGGTCAAAGTTCTCCAAAAAAAGTGTCCCATTCAGAGTCTGGTCCCTTTGCAGGATTCTAGGTAGACGTTCCTTTCTCAGTATCGGCCTCCTGATATCACACAGGATGAAATCAAACCTGAAAAAAGATATTACAGTCAATTTGCGAGGCAGACTTTTCGCATTTTTCCTGTTTTGTGTCAAATTTTTCTTGACAATTTGTAACTTTTCTCTTTCGAAACCGAACATTCGGACTGGGTTCTGGTAATGCTGCAGTACTTTGTCATGAGTTTGCTACTGAGGGAAAAAGGATGAAGGTACGCGTTGTGCTTGTTTTCGGGACAGTCCAGGATGCGGACAAGAGTAGGAGATTCTTTGTAGCAAAGTAAACCTTCCTGTTGATTGCGGTGTGCTATTAATAGCTGCAGCGTGTAGCCCCGCCCCCTGCCGCGCTGAGGTGTGCTGCGGGGTGAGGATGTTGCAGGTAAAAGACGCGGAAGGCTTCGCTGTGCTTTTTGGCCTCTGCGAGGAGAACCTCGCCACGTCTGCTTTCCGACGTCACAAACTCCCACGGGATGTTGGAATGGGCAGCCGCCGTCGGAGGTGCGTGCGTGTCAATGAGTAGCACACGCGTGCGCGCTGACACGCACGCACCTGCGCAGGTTGTGTTCCCCACCCAGACAGCACAGCGTGGCCTGCAGGGTCACGCCCTTTAGTGGGGGATGAAGGTAGCGTGAGGGGAAGAATGAGTGCTGTTATGGCTGCGTGGCACGCGCACACGCGCACGCACACGCACGCGCACGCACGCGCACGCACACGCACGTGCACGCCATGCTAGCATCACAGGGAAATGATCCAAGAGAATCCGCGCTGTAAGCACAGTGATGTCCTGTACTTTTCTTTAGTCTTCCCCTATGGAGCTCTACCAATTTCCTGCACTTTAAGGAGGGACAGGAAACACGTACAGTACAGTACAGTACAGTACAGTACAGTACAGTACAGTACAGTACAGTACAGTACAGTACAGTACAGTACAGTACAACCCTAGCAGTCTTAATACGAGGGGAAAAATACAAGAAAAACTTTTACTTGCCATCTGTTCCATGAGAAAATACCATTCTAGTAGAAATCATCCAAGAAATGATTGCAACCGTACAAGATAACAGGTACTGTTAGGGTTAGAGTACATAAGGTACATAGAGTATGTAGTGTACGTAGAGTACATAGACTACATAAAGTACATAGAGTACATTGAGTACGTAGATAGAGTATGTAGAGTGCATAGAGAGTATGTAGAGTGCATAGAGAGTATGTAGAGTACATAGAGTATGTGAGTGCATAGAGAGTATGTAGAGTGCATAGAATATGTAGAGTGGATAGAGAGTATGTAGAGTGCATAGAATATGTAGAGTACATAGAGAGTATGTAGAGTACTTTGGTGTTATGTAATGTCCCGAAAAACGGACATGACAAGTGTTGGAGTGCAGAGGCAGTGCACGCACACACACACATGCACACACACACGCACACGCACACGCACACACGCATTCTCCGTTTGTGTTTGCACTCGTCATTCATCCTGATGGCGGGGAATTATGGGATGCGTGCGCGTGCATGCTTGATAAGGACAGACTTTTATAAGCATGCACAATGCAGCCTCACACTCTCTTATCTCCCACACAGGAAGGTAATGAGGAGCTCTCTCACACACACGCACGCACACACACACACACACGCACACACACACACACACGCACGGTGCGTTATCTCGCGCTTTTTGTCTGCGCTGACAAACAGCCGGCGTTTCTCCTCTTGCTGGTTTTTAATCATCAGCAGGCTCCGCCTCCTCCTCTCCTCCATCTCCTTCATCTCCAGCGTGGACGTCCTCCTCCTCCTCCTCCTCCTCCTCCTCCTCCTCCTCTTCTTCTTCCTGTCTTTGTTGTCTTCTGTTGGGTTTCATACCTCCTGCCCCAAAGGAGCCGTTCCTCTTCCACACAGAACTTTAACTGGACGTGTTCTCGTTGGTTCCGGCCGAACGCTTCAGCATTCATGAGGCGGTAATGCATCCTGCTGGGCTGGCTAGGCTAGCTGGTGGGTGTACAGGCTCTCCTCCAGGGCAGGGGATTTTGGTTCAGTTACATTCCAACGAGAAAACTAAAACACACAGAAAAGGAAAATCACCAGAAACCTCACCAAGTTGCAAACTAACAGCAGAAAGTGGTTTTAAGAAGATAACTTCTTTTTTTTAGCACGAAATTGAAAAGCTTTTTTTAATCACAAGGCTTAGTTGTAGTTTTTCAATTTAAAGATTGTGGAGACTAAAAATAAAATTTGAGGACAAGGTAAATATTATGGGGCGCACGGTGGATGAGTGGGTAGCACGTTGGCCTCACAGTCAGGAGATCAGGGTTGGAATCTCCGTCGGGCATCTCTGTGTGGAGTTTGCATGTTCTCCCCGTGCGTGTGTGGGTTTTCTCCGGGTTCTCCGCTTTCCTCCCACATTCCAAAAACATGCATGTTAGCTTCATTGGCCGCTCTAAATTGTCCATTAGAGTGGGAATGTTTGTTTGTCTATATGTGCCCTGCGATTGGCTGGCGACCGGTCCAGGGTGTACCCCGCCTCCCGCCCAAAGCCAGCTGGGATAGGCTCCAGCATCCCCGCCACCCTAATGAGCATAAGCGCATAGAAATTGGATAAAATAAATAGTATAATAGTAATAAAGTAAATATTATGGAAATATAGTCATCATGAGGAGAAGCAAATTTACAAGACGGAAGTTGAAACAGTTGGAAAATTAAAAAGAGCAACATAAGAAATGGACTAATGATCATTTGAATAATAAATCAGCTCAGCACAGTGAGGACAAATAAATGTTTGTTGCACCATCGGTGCTGTTGTGATGAAGGATTTCCTTCATTATGACCTTTTTGAAGAGCGGCTAGAAAGCTGCATTCCCTTTGGAGAGGAAAGAAGTCTCTGTTTATCTATGCAAGTGTGTGGGCGTCCTGCAGAAGGAGGTGATGACCCCAATGAGGAGCATCTTCCGTGGAAGTGGTTTAGTCTTTACCTTCTTTACCTGCCTGACGCTGAGGCGGCTCTTCTATTTCCAGCGAGTACACGCGTAGAAAAGCCCACAACTAACAAGGCTGTGTGTGTGTGTGTGTGTGTGTGCGTGTGTGTGTGTGTGTGTGTGGGGGGCAGGCAGGCGAGGAATCCTGATGATTTGCGTGGCTTCGTGTTTCTGTATCCCGGCACTGACTTCTGTCCCGCATGGCGGCGGTGCTGAAGGCAGGAAGCGGTTATTAATATCTTGCGTGTCGGAGTGTTTGCTTCTTTTGCAACGTTGCTGGTGGACCAAAAGATCCCCGGATGTTTACGATAAAGAATAATCAGCACAACGCAAGAACTTCTAATCCATGTTGGATCTCCACAAGGAAGGATTTCAGTCAAGTGGGTCCGAACTGGACTACTGTAGACCGGGGGGGGTCTAATTTGTAGCCTTGTTTGTTCATCGGCCCGCACCCTCATTTCACTGGCATTTACCAAGCAAGCGTAAACAAGCCAACATCATCCATTTTTAAGAATAAAGTCCAAATATTCAAATGGAATGGAAAAAAAGTCATCATTTTTCAGCATTGTAATATTATGAAAAAAATGATGTCGTTTTAGTGGCATAAAGTTGACTGATTGTTGATCCGGAGGCGCACGAAACACACGGAACAGAACAGAACGCGCACGTAAACAGGAGGGGGAAGCAAACAAGCTTATTGTCTCCCAAGACGATTGGTAACGCTAACCATAAACACAATATTCTCAGACATAAACACAATATTACACGATATGCATTCTTATTAAGCTTCTTGATACTAAAGACATTACTCATCATTGTACCATCTCACATATCAACATGTATCATAACTCATTCTTGGACTTACTGTACAGTATACAGTATATAT
Organism: Oostethus manadensis; assembly: GCA_024372805.1. Classification (NCBI taxonomy): domain Eukaryota; kingdom Metazoa; phylum Chordata; class Actinopteri; order Syngnathiformes; family Syngnathidae; genus Oostethus; species Oostethus manadensis. Next base: position 5,607,749 of record QODF01000009.1, on the reverse strand, counting down.
ATATACATAATATGTAATGGTTATTAGTTTGGACACAATGTATCAGACATTAGGAGAGAGATTCCAAGAGCGATGTGGACCTGTTTCCAGACAGGGGCAGCTCTCTAGCAGCACCGCCACTCCTGGCCGAGTGTCTTATGCTGCGCATTACAAGAGACAAGATCAACTATGCCACTACTTTACATCATTTTTTTATTATATTTTATTAATACACATTAAACACAAAAAACTTTTTCAAGTTGGAATATAATGGCAAGCGAACAAATCAACACAATTTAGCAAAATGAATTTGCATAAAAAGTTACGGAGACGAAGTGTAAATATTATGGGAATAATCTCGAGAAAGGAAAACCTGAGAAGTGACAAAAGATGTTCCATTTTGAGAAACCAAAAAGGTGTCATCTTTGAGGTTGGGGAAAGGTTCTAAAAGGATGGGAAGTATTTTTCAGGTACTTGACAAATATATTTATTGCTTCTTAGCATGCGTTGCTTTACTGAATAGCAGAGTTGCAAAGAAGCAGCAGAAGCGTGAAATGAAGATAATGAAGAGAAGTTTGTTTTCCTCCATGAAGGAGTTTTCCTCCTGGTCAACCTGCTGCTCCGAAGGCCCCTCGGCTCTCCTGCTTTGCCGGTCACTTCCTCTGCAGCGCACAATGGATGACTGTTGACTCTGGTTCGATTCCCTGCACGGCAGGGGGCAGAAAAAACCGACCCGGTTCAGGGTCCTGATGGCGATGACACCAGTTTCCATGGTGATGGAGTATCTGCCGAGCCAGGATGCTGCTGTTTATCAGCCGGGCCGGGCGTGTGTGTGTGTGTGTGTGTGCATGTGTGTGTCCTGCAGCGCTACATGGACAGCTAATTGTATTTTAATTACAAACGCATCACGAGTGACAGCTACCCCGCCCACCCCCACCCGACAAAGCCAATGTAGTGACAAAGTTTGCATTCTGCCTGCTGCTTCCACGCAACCTTGGAAAAACACTTTTACACCCTTTTCTCACTCCATCGCCTCATGCTCAAACACTAGATAGGACAGCTCCAGTCTGCCAACCGCAGGGGAGCGATACCTCCTATCCACTTGTCTTCTTCGGGCCCAAAGGAGTGCAAACAGTTTTGTTCTTAAATACCTGGGTCCTGCACCCCCAGACCAAAGCTGTCCTATCTAGTCTTTGAGCATCAACTGATGATCAGGGGAGTTCACACAGGGGATTTGTACTTGGTTGTGGGCACAAAAACACGTTTAAAGAAGACAATGTAAAGAAAAAAGTAAGAAAGAGCAGTACATTTACAAGAATAACGGTAAAAGTAATAATATTAAGGGATAAAGTTTGGGTCCAAAAATAACATACATTTGAAATATTAAAGATTTTACAAGAACCAAACAAATCAAGAAAAAGAGTTTACATTTTTGGAAAATTAGGTTCTAATATTGCAATATTGGTTGTAATATTGGAATATCAAATTCCAATATTGGAATAACGGTGAACTATTGGGAGAATAAAGTCATCATTTTACGAGGTCTACACGGGGATCGGTTTTTAAAAAATGCATCTTTGGATGATTCATGAAATGGGCTGGCAAAAGAACTAACCCCAACCCTAACCCCAACTCTAACCCCAACCCTAACCCCAACCCCAACTCTAACCCCAACCTCAACCCTGACTCTAACTCTAACCCCAACTCTAATCCCAGCCCTGATCTCAACCCCGACTCCAACCCCAACTCCAACTCTAACCCCGACCCCAACCCTGACTCTAACCCCAACCCCGACCGCAACTCCGACTCTAACCCCAACCCCAACTTTAACCCCAACCCCAACCCTAACCCCAACCTCAACCCTGACTCTAACTCTAACCCCAACTCTAACCCCAACCTCAACCCTGACTCTAACTCTAACCACAACTCTAATTCCAGCCCCGATCTCAACCCCGACTCCAACCCCAACCCCAACTTTAACCCCTACCCCGACCTCAACCCTGACTCTAACTCTAATCCCAACCCCAACCCCAACTTTAACCCCGACCTCAACCCCAACTCTAATTCTAACCCCAACTCTAATTCTAACCCCAACTACATAAATAAAAGCACACCCCGCCCCACTACACTCGGTTCGGAAGAAACAACAACGGACCCCCTATTATTATTCTTCAATCTAACCCCACCCCAATCTCCTACTGTAATTCTAACCCGAGCCGCCAACCCAGTACAGGAAAATCCCCGTTATGGACCTGAAAGTGTCGTCATGTTGATCGTTGCCATCCATAGACAAATGTTGGCAGGAGGAAACATCTTTCAGAAGACCAGGCTGACTGCAATTCCCACACACACACACGCATACACACACGCACGCGCACACGCACGCACACACACACACACACACTTATACTCCACACCAAGCAGCCACTTGATGAACGCCGCCATGTTTGTGCTCGTCATTGGCAGATGCCGCACCGCCGGGTGACCTTCTCCACAGCCAGTCAGGCGCAGGACCCTCACGACGCATCCCAGCACAGCTACTACGACAGCGGCCTGGACGAGTCGGAGACGCCCAGCTCCAAGTCGTCATCCGGGCCGCGGATCGGGCCGCTGGCGCTGCCGGAGGACCACTACGAACGGACCACGCCCGACGGCAGCATCGGCGAGATGGAGCACCCGGAGACCGGTAAGACCGGTTTCCTTCCCGTCCGCCCTTCATCACGTCAGCAGGAATTCCATTGAATCCGATTCCCACGATTCCCCGCACTGCTCGTTTAAAGAGGCGGGCGACCTCACAGAAGCGCAACACAAACAATATGCAACATAATGAAGGAATTCACATCCCAGTTATGGAAATCACAGGGAGGGAACTTCCGTCAGCTCCACCTAAAGATCCTCAGGGGAGGCTAGCGGGAAAAGCACCAACCCAATTCGTTTGCACTCGTCTTGTCAGCCTGCCGGCACCTTAGCTTGTCTATGGTTACGCACGCTCCCGGCTTCAGACGGCAGCCTTCCAAGCTTCGGCTCCCGAATGGCGTGTGCCGATCCGACTCCTTCACCTTCATTCCGTCCCAGTCAAACGCTCATCTTGTCTTTTAGGTCTTTATAGTCTATCCGCCGTCCGTAACCCCGACCTTTACTTTGAAGCGGTGTTCAGGAGGTAAACAGCTTCCTGCCCGGTAGCGTGTGACCTTAACGAGGCCGTAAAGTTGTGTGTTGAGGGCTTTTATTTGATTGGCGGGCTGAAAGAGGAAGTGACACGTGCAAACGCAGAGCGGGAGCAAATAATGATTGGAGGGGAAAGTACTCGCAGTTTCAATTAGGCTTGAAATGCACAGGAAGTGCTGCACTAACATGCAAACGAGCCGCACTTTGCGTTTATTGACTGCAACAATGGCACTCCTTCATTGGTCATCTACCAACACACACACACGCACACACACACACACACACACACTAAATGGGCCGCCTCGTTGCCAACGCCTCGTTAGCGCTCACGCCAATTAAGCACGTGTCAGCGAAACGGTCGGCAAAACAAACGGCGGGACGAGTGGAAATGTCACCTCGTGTCTGTTTGGTACTCCCTGCCGCTTGAAAACACACACACACACACACACACCGTCTTGCAGGGGGATGCGTGTTGAAGTACGTAACTCCGTGTCTCCCAGATGGGGGTTCCAGAAAGGACTCATCCCCAAATTAGCACATTTGTCTGTGAAGCTTTTGTAAATTTGATTGAAACCATTTTTCACCGGGGACTCCATGGTGGGCTCTCCGATCCAAAAGCTCCTTGGGGGCAGAGCACTGGGGGGTGGATGCTGTGGGGCCCGGGTGGTGGTAGGGACTGCAGGATTGTGGGATCACAGACCTCGGCCTTCCTGGTGAGGTCTGTTCAGGGGTTCTGGAGAGGAGGGTCTGCTGGATAGCTGAATCTTGGATTCAGGAGGAGCTGTGTGCTTTTGGTTCTGGTTGTGGAACTGTGTACCAGCTCTACACTCTTGGCAGGGTCCTTCAGGGTTCATGGGAGTTTACCCAATCAGTCTACGTGGGTTCTGTAGACTTGAAGAAAGCACTGGACCCCAGATCACCTCATTTGCTTCCTGGATCGGAGTTTGGGCCGCTCAGTCAGATGGCTTTCCAGTGAGGGGACGACCCAGGACACGTTGGAGAGACCATGTCTCCATAATAACCATTACAATGCGAGAGAACATTGAATTAGTGCAAGTTGAGTACGGGAAGCTAGTAGGGCTCTGCTTCTTCCTGCACTTCAGGTACATCCTATGCGTGCTATCAATCGGCAAAGTCAAACTATTTTTGCATTTTGGCACAGAAAACCTCGTTAGGACTTTCTAAATACATGTTTGAACCTTATTAGAGCCCTCTAGACATGAAATAACACCCCTATAGTCGCCTTCACATTGCACAGGCTACAAGATCACAGCGGGGACATACAAGATGGCTGCAGCTAGCATAGGGAGCTAACCAGGTAGGGCACGGAAGCCGAAAACTTCCACATGGAATGCGAGGAGAACCCCTGGGTTCCGGATTCTGCTCGTTCAGTATCCGCCTCCAGGCAGTGTGACAGGTCCAGTCGTGACTGCTGCCGAGCGAGCACGATACTTGGGATAACTCGCCTTCTTAGATTTTAGACTAACAAAATGCCAACCACAAAGCGGCCATTATTTTTCCCGCATTCTTTCCTGGAAAACTCATTTACAGCGAGGGCCGTGAGGAACCAAAAAATGGGTTCATGAGCTGTTGGAGCGCTAATGACCAGATGATGAGTGGAGCGCTTTAGCAAGTGGATGCACTTTAACAACATGCTGAGTGCACGTTGCTAATGCGCACAAGCCCATCATCTGGTCCTGGTCCCGAATAATCCGCATCCCGGGACATGCGAGCTTCGGCTTTGCCGCGCTTTAGCAAATTCAAACACGGGCGCACCGGCAGGAAACACTTTCTCTCTGCTGTCATTCGCTCACCCACACTTCATCCAGCGCCCCGGGTTGCTGTTGCCATGACAACCGCTCTTATCGATCACACGCCTTCTATCCCGAACACCGCCACGCGGAATCTCGTCCGAAATGTTCTTCTCGTTCGTTCCTGGGCCGCCTCGGTCCAGCGCTCGTCTGGTGGCTCAGTAGAACTCAGTCGATACCGGCGTGTCAGCTGGAGGTCCGACATGAAGCTTCTGGCGCTTCCGTCGCTCCTCCGCGCACTAAATGCCCACTTAATGCACCTTAAAGCCAGCGGCTCTTTCTGCCCCGCTAATGCCTCCGCTTCCTGTCCGTGTGCGTGTGTGTGCGCGTGCACGTGCACGTGCGGGGGTGTGACTGAGTGAGTGCTGAAAGCAAGAAAGAAAAGTTGAGTGAGTAAAAACGAGCCGAAAGGAGGCAGTAAATGGAAGTTTGATGGCGCTGTGTGTGCGTGTGTGTGTGCGTGCGTGTGTGTGTGTGCGCGTGTGTGCGTGCGTGCGTGTGTATGTGTGGACTCTGATGTGAGGACGATGAAGAATCTCACTCAGACTGATGCAGTGTGCAGATCAAAGTGTGGGCGTGATGAAAAACAGTGATGTTGCACGAGGACACACACACACACACACACACACACAGGGTGAGCTCAGGTGGTAAGGGTAGTTGTCTACCAACCTGAAGCTTGCTGGTTTGGTTTCCCTCTTATGATGTCCTTGGGCAAGGCACTGATAATATAGCTTGTTTTGTAATGCAACAGTATTGTAGGTATTACAGGTAGTAGTAGTAGTAGAGGTGGTAGAGGTATTACAGGTAGTAGTAGTAGTAGAGGTGGTAGAGGTATTACAGGTAGTAGTAGAGGCGGTAGAGGTATTACAGGTAGTAGTAGTTGTAGAGGCGGTAGAGGTAGTACAGGTAGTAGTAGTAGTAGTAGAGGTATTACAGGTAGTAGTAGTAGTAGAGGTGGTAGAGGTATTACAGGTAGTAGTAGTAGTAGAGGTGGTAGAGGTATTACAGGTAGTAGTAGAGGCGGTAGAGGTATTACAGGTAGTAGTAGTTGTAGAGGCGGTAGAGGTAGTACAGGTAGTAGTAGTAGTAGTAGAGGTATTACAGGTAGTAGTAGTAGTAGAGGTGGTAGAGGTATTACAGGTAGTAGTAGTAGTAGAGGCGGTAGAGGTAGTACAGGTAGTAGTAGAGGCGGTAGAGGTAGTACAGGTAGTAGTAGTGGCGGTAGAGGTAGTACAGGTAGTAGTAGAGGCGGTAGAGGTAGTACAGGTAGTAGTAGAGGCGGTAGAGGTAGTACAGGTAGTAGTAGAGGCGGTAGAGGTAGTACAGGTAGTAGTAGAGGCGGTAGAGGTAGTACAGGTAGTAGTAGAGGCGGTAGAGGTAGTACAGGTAGTAGTAGAGGCGGTAGAGGTAGTACAGGTAGTAGTAGAGGCGGTAGAGGTAGTACAGGTAGTAGTAGAGGCGGTAGAGGTAGTACAGGTAGTAGTAGAGGCGGTAGAGGTAGTACAGGTAGTAGTAGAGGCGGTAGAGGTAGTACAGGTAGTAGTAGAGGCGGTAGAGGTAGTACAGGTAGTAGTAGAGGCGGTAGAGGTAGTACAGGTAGTAGTAGAGGCGGTAGAGGTAGTACAGGTAGTAGTAGAGGCGGTAGAGGTAGTACAGGTAGTAGTAGAGGCGGTAGAGGTAGTACAGGTAGTAGTAGAGGCGGTAGAGGTAGTACAGGTAGTAGTAGAGGCGGTAGAGGTAGTACAGGTAGTAGTAGAGGCGGTAGAGGTAGTACAGGTAGTAGTAGAGGCGGTAGAGGTAGTACAGGTAGTAGTAGAGGCGGTAGAGGTAGTACAGGTAGTAGTAGAGGCGGTAGAGGTAGTACAGGTAGTAGTAGAGGCGGTAGAGGTAGTACAGGTAGTAGTAGAGGCGGTAGAGGTAGTACAGGTAGTAGTAGAGGCGGTAGAGGTAGTACAGGTAGTAGTAGAGGCGGTAGAGGTAGTACAGGTAGTAGTAGAGGCGGTAGAGGTAGTACAGGTAGTAGTAGAGGCGGTAGAGGTAGTACAGGTAGTAGTAGAGGCGGTAGAGGTAGTACAGGTAGTAGTAGAGGCGGTAGAGGTAGTACAGGTAGTAGTAGAGGCGGTAGAGGTAGTACAGGTAGTAGTAGAGGCGGTAGAGGTAGTACAGGTAGTAGTAGAGGCGGTAGAGGTAGTACAGGTAGTAGTAGAGGCGGTAGAGGTAGTACAGGTAGTAGTAGAGGCGGTAGAGGTAGTACAGGTAGTAGTAGAGGCGGTAGAGGTAGTACAGGTAGTAGTAGAGGCGGTAGAGGTAGTACAGGTAGTAGTAGAGGCGGTAGAGGTAGTACAGGTAGTAGTAGAGGCGGTAGAGGTAGTACAGGTAGTAGTAGAGGCGGTAGAGGTAGTACAGGTAGTAGTAGAGGCGGTAGAGGTAGTACAGGTAGTAGTAGAGGCGGTAGAGGTAGTACAGGTAGTAGTAGAGGCGGTAGAGGTAGTACAGGTAGTAGTAGAGGCGGTAGAGGTAGTACAGGTAGTAGTAGAGGCGGTAGAGGTAGTACAGGTAGTAGTAGAGGCGGTAGAGGTAGTACAGGTAGTAGTAGAGGCGGTAGAGGTAGTACAGGTAGTAGTAGAGGCGGTAGAGGTAGTACAGGTAGTAGTAGAGGCGGTAGAGGTAGTACAGGTAGTAGTAGAGGCGGTAGAGGTAGTACAGGTAGTAGTAGAGGCGGTAGAGGTATTACAGGTAGTAGTAGAGGCGGTAGAGGAGTTGTGGTGCTGTGAGAAGCTTGTAGATCAAGCTAACATAGATTTCCTCTTCTGGCAGTTGCTTACTTTGCAAAAATATCACTTACCTAATAATGTCGCTCCCTCTCACACACACACACACACACACGCACACACACACACACACACAGGCTCATTAGAGCCTGCAGTGTCAGAGCTGCGTGTTCAAAGCCTTCGCAGGCCGAGGAACGTGCTCGCTGGCAGCGTTGCATAATGATGAAAGCGGACGTCCACGCTTGTGGAAGTGGGACACTCGCTGAGAGATGGTCTGACGAAACCACAGTCCTGAGGACACGCGTGTGCACGTGCGCGTGCGCGGCGCTCATTAGCCGCTAGATAAAAGTGTGCAGTGATAGCAGAGGTGATTCCTCCCCGCGGAAGCGGACCTCCTTCTCTGTTTGCTGTTTGTGTGGCAGAGTGAGAGCTCGTGTGAAGTCAAGGAGCTTTGCAGGAACAGGCGGCGTTCTTTGGATGCCCTCGCTCGTCCCCGTAGGCCGCAAGACAGAGAGAGAGAGAGAGAGGCTTTATTTTTGCAGGTCTGTTGTTTATTTGAGCTTATCGGAGCTGGTAGCTGTTCACACACACACGCACACACGCACACACACACGCACACGTGTAGTTTTGGCTGTAAACCTGTTAGTTGTAGTACTGATGTACACACGTGCGCGTTTCCTGCACGTCAGCTTCATTGGCCGCTCTAAATTGTCCAACGCTTGTTTGTCTGTGTGTGCCCTCCCATTGGCTGGCCACCAGTCCAAGGTGGACCCCGCCTCTCCCCCCAAGTCAGCTGGGATAGGCTCCAGCGTACTAGTGAGGATAAGCAGCATGGAAAATGATGAATACATAAACCGTCAAAATCATTCATTTTCTATGTCCTCATTTGGGTCAAGAAAGAGTTCAGATATTGATTCTTTTATTATTCCATCCATCCATTTTCTATGCCGCTTATCCTCATTAGGGGATGCTGGAGCCTATCCCAGCTGGCTTTGGGTGGGAGGCGGGTACACCCAGGACTGGTCGCCAGCCAATCGCAGGGCACATTTTATTATGGTATTGAAAAATGAATTCACTATTTTTAAAACCTGGTGTCAATGCGACAAGTTCCAGTGCCAGTCTCAATGGGACGAATCCCGGTCTGGTCTTGATAGGCCAAGTTCTAATTCGATTAGTCTGGTTCCTGCAATGAGTCCCAGTCCGGTCTCATTGTGATGAGTCCCAGTCTCGATTTTGATGCAACGAGTCCCAGTCTGGTCGATGCGACAAGTCCAAGTCCGGTCTCGATGCGATGAGTCCCAGTCTGGTCAGTCTGGTCGAGGCCACAAGTCCAAGTCCGGTCTCAATGCGATGAGTCCCAGTCTGGTCAGTCTGGTCGAGGCCACAAGTCCAAGTCCGGTCTCGATGCAAAAAGTCCTCAGCAGCGCAGAGAGCGAGCTAAAAGCGGCTCGGCTAAACCCGCCACCCGCTGGGTTCTGGCTCGACCCGGCGCCGGCAGCTGTTCCCGGTGAGCTCTGCAGACGTCTCCGGGACAGATGGTCTGCTGGTGGGAGGGAGGTGACACCTGGGAACCTGTCCAATGAGAGCGCGGCACAGCAGGGGGGGAGCCACAGGTCTGGGAGCTAGGTCAGTGTTGCATTATGGGAACTAATGAACACCCTCTGAGCGCGTGTGTGTGATTGTGTCAAACTGTTTGTGTGATGACCTGCAGCAACCCTCAAAGAAGATGCGTCACCATGGCAACAGTCATGGCGGCAGCATGTCCCCTAAAACACACACACTCAAAGCATGAGCTGCAAAGCATCCTGGGACGTGTAGGCCGTGCCGCCTCCCGGTGTTTGAGTGGAAGAGCCAGTCAGTGCCAAGTGAGCCGGGAGGAGACTGATGGATGGCTTAGCTGAAAGGCGTGCGGCGGCGGCGGAGGTAACATGCTGCTGCTCCGCAGACGAAGACTCCCAGTAAAGGATGAGATGAGACTCCCAGTAAAGGATGAGATGAGACTCCCAGTAAAGCATGAGCGGCTTAGACCCAAACTGTTTCTGCTCAAGGCTACTGGAGCCTTTCCTGGGCCGTCGCTCAGCATGAAGCCGTGTGAGGAAGGCGACGGGATTAGCAAACATCAGCGCTAATGGCCGACGGGGCGGGTCCGGAGGAGGAGGTCCGCTACTCCGTCAGGAGGTGCGGCTCTTCCGAGGAGGAACCGTATTTGTTAGCTGCTAGCTCGCCCCGTGCTGCGTACACAAATTCAAACTCGGCCATGATTTCAAGTTAGCCCCTCCCCTTCCGCTGCGTAGCCAAGATGGTGACTAGGGAGTGCAACATCCGGGTACCGACCGGGTACTGACCGGGTACCGCACTTCCTGTACCTCCACACTGACAAAACAAAAGCACCGACTGGGACAAAGCCGTGTGTTTCTACGTGGGGCGGGGTGCCAAAGTGCATCTCAGACTGGCCCCAATAAAAGAACTAGATTTGGTTGTTAATGCGCTGTTAGATACGACACCGAAGAAATAAAACCCAAAGCTGTGTTGTGTTGCCGCTTTTATTTTGGAGGTAGGCCTGAGAAGTGATAAATATGAAAAAAAACCTGCTTTGTTTTTTATTAATATCAACTTCACTCTTTTTTCGTTTCCTTCCTAAATAATTTGTGTTTTTCCCCCCACAATATTACAACTTTATGACGTTATCATAAATGATTCATATTTCTATCTGTGCTATGAAAATGATTTGAACATTTCAAGTTTATTCTAATTGCTTTTTTTCTCATTAGAACACAATTTGGATTGAAGAATTTCAGTTTTTTCTTGCAAAATGAGCACTTTTTCTATTTTATCTTTATTGCCATGATACTCGGACTTTATTCCCATCTTATCAGAACTTTTTACACAATAAATGGCGACTTTATTTAGTTTACTTTATTCTTGTAACTATGACTTTCTCCCGTAAGATTTTGAAATTGCCAAACTATCCAGAAATGGCAAATGTATTTTGGGCTTCTTCTGTTTTGAGAATGCCAAAGGCTGTCAGTCGGTAGCGCCGGTGCGGCCCAGCGAGGTCCGAACCAGCTGGTTCTGGACCTGCAACTCCACCCGAGCGCTCGCTACCAGTTTTCGGTGTACTATGAAGACGCGCCACATCCTTGGAGCGCTCGCCCACCAATTATGGGTCCGGGCGGCGCCCCGCCAGCGGAGCCAAGCGGCGATGAAAGAGGCGGCGTCCGTATTCATCCGCCAGGCGACCTCGCTAACCCGCCGGCCCATCCAGCCAATTAGGAGAGGCGGCGTGAATGGAAGGTTGCCTGCGAGGAAGTAAGGACGGGGTTGGCGCAGGGCGGTTGTCACGGCAACGCAGCTTTGATGTGCGTGTTGTATGTGGGCGAGAGGAGAGCAGACAAAGCGCGGAGGAGGGAGGTAAGCGGATGGAAGGGGAAGAAAGATCCGGACGGCGACCGGCGCGACCCCCTTCATCGACAGCGGGACGGCGGCCGGGCCCCGTTTGGCCGCCAGCCTTTGCTTTACAGGATTTGGAGCAGATTACGGGGTTTGGGGAGGGGGGACTTGAGGATTGAACAAAAGGCGATGGCTAATCCACAGTGACCCTCTGCTAATCCACTTATTTGCCAGGTATTAGCACCATGATCCTCCCCGAGTTAATAAGGTTCCCCCGAAGGGCCTCCAGCGCAGCAGGAACTCATCACAACATGTTTAGCCTTCCTCTAATTGGCTACGTGAAATTCATCACGGCTTTCAGTCCCGCTTGACATCCCACATGGACGTGTCCCCCAAACGCTCACGTGGATTTCTCCTGGCGATGAAGAAACTATCCTTCTATGTAAACAAACTCCCGGCCATGTTGGCAGTACTTCCATCGGTACGCTGCAGCAAGTTTTCTGTGTTCTACGTGCAGCAAACGAGGCACTGCACGGCTGTACTGTGTTTTGTCGAGGGGCGTTGCAATGGAGGGAGAGACGGTGGAGGAAGTCCATAACGAGAGCAGTACACAGCTTAGTTGTCACTGTCCATTTCATAGCAGTGGATCCTTTCGCATGTTCCAGAGTATCATCTTTACCCTTCCCGAGGGTTGCAGTGTTGGAGCGGCCAAGTGACCAGCAGTGATTTCCACCTTTTCTCTACCTTTGACCACATCCCATTTCACTTTCCTTTTCTTTGACACACGCTTGGGAGACATCATGGAGGGGAAAAGTCACGTCCTGGTGTTTTAAGCATGACACCCGTCAAAGGAAACAATGTGACCAGAAGTAGCGTAACATGTCACAGCATGTTGGACCTCGGAATGCGGGCTCACACGGAATGCTGTGCTGTGAAATGAGATGCGGTAGCAGCGTAACCTGAAACGCTTCAGTCGGAATCCCGCACGGCGACATAACTTGGAACGCTGCAACTCCACCTTGTCATAATCCCAAATGCAGCGCCATGTGGTACCGCGTCACGCCGCAGCTCAAAACCGTCACTGGAGGTGTTGGAACGGGAACCGCTGCATGTCAAGATTACGCCCTAACTCCAAAATGTGGTACCGCGCCTCGCCGCGACCCCAAACGGCGGAACCCGGCCCACTCGAGACTTACCACTCACTGTAACTTGAGATGTCCGGGGGTCAGGGGTCGTCTATACATAAGTGGCATCAAACAAAACGACATGCTTGCTCACGATGCACCAAAACAAAAAGACGTCACGTCATTCAGCCCGCAAGGCATGCTGGGTAGTCAGTGCAAACTATAAACAACGGCTATCAAAACTGTTAACTCCTCCTCAATGTATTTGGCGATTCAGCAGAAATGCGACAAACACAGCAAAATGTTGGGAGTACAACAAGCTACCCAGCATGCCTTGCGGTTCTTTTGGTATGGGTCTTGCACGCAGATATTTGGGTTGTTTGTACGCCCGCATGGCGCCTTAAGGAGGTTACTCTGTGTTTTGCTGGGATGGCTGTTTTGTGCAAGCGGATTGCGTCGGCCTATTTTGGCGACCCAAGCGTGCCACAGCAGCCCCGCAAGTCCGTCTCCGTGCTAAAGGTTTAAAAAGAGGAATTTGGAAATGGCCGGTGGGCTGGATTAAGACATTTGGCTTAACACATCACAACTCTGAATGCCGTACCTTGAAATGCGGCCACACGAAATGTTGGGACAGGAAATGGTGGAACAGAAAAAATGGCGGCAGGGGAGCGTGGTCATGTGACTGCTAGGTGTGGGATGGGAGCATGCTACGTGAAACGCTACAGCAGTGCTGCACTTTGGCAACAAAAGCAGGAAAGAAGCTTTGCAGCTGAAGAAGAGCATATTTCGGATTTCCACCATCAGGCTTCCCTCCCAGGTGGTCCAATAAAAGCTCACGCTACATGTGCCGACTCGTCACAGCGGAATAAAGGAGAGACTGAACTTTAATGATCTCTCCTCTTCCTCGGCGCTTCCCTCCTCCTCCTCCGTCAGGCGGCGGCCTATTGGCTTGCGAAACGTTGGCGTCGTATCGATTTGTGCTCTCGCTTCAGAGCTGGCGGGTCTTTGTGTTCTTCCCCTCCGGACCAACCTCACACTGCGGGTCCACTGTGGAGCGCTTCAGAAAGATGAGTCCGCCCCACAAAGTAGTTCCTAGCATGTGGAGGATGTGAGGTTTGTTGTTGGGGGGTGTCTCTGAAGGGGAGGTGCTGGCTTTTGGCCAAGGGAGGACGGGTAAGGACGGGTAAGGACTGGGTAAGGATGGGGTAAGGACGGGTAAGGACGTCAAGCTCCTTCTTCGTCGTGTCCCACTTGGTTTGATGGCAGCCTTTGAAGGTGTCAGCGTCTTTCTCCCTTTCTTCACGCTGATGGATGCACACGTTGGACTTGGAAACATTCACAACGTCGTGTGGGAAAGGGTCCTGCCTTGGACCTTCTGCACCTCAAAGGCCAAGACGCTTGCAGCTCGTTTAAGCGGAAGAAAAGAAACAAGTTGTTTGCTTTCTTGCAAAAATTCCACATTGGTCTTGATTTGCGTGTTCAGTATTTTCAAAGTTGTTTCCTTCAATTCTAATTCATTTCAGTTTGCCAGCAAAAATCCTGAAAAAAAGAAAAGTGTAGCCCGTCCTCTGCTCTTACCCATATATGCCCAAAATACACACATGCATTGGGGCACAAGGGGTGTGGTCCACACCCACAGCCTGTTTTTTATTGGCCTGTGGCCCATTCTACATATTGAATATGTTAGCATATGATGACTTCCATTGGATTGTTTTTATTGGGATTTATCAACACAAGTAATTAAGAATATCAGAATCCTTCCTTGGCGTCTGGGCGGGAATGTTCCGCAGGGAATGCGCCCGCCCCGCACCCACCGCCCCCATGGTCAAGCAGATCCGGGTAGGTCGGCAGTGAATGGACTCCCCGTGATGGGCCGGCATGTGATTGGATTATCCTGTCATCTGCAGCAGATGATCTTCTCGTCCAACCTCGACCAAACGCCAGCCCGCCCCGCCCGTCTCTGATGGCTAAGCTGATTTGACAGACAATAGCATTAAGCCGGCACCACATGTCTTTCATTAGCGCAGGTATGCGTGTGCTTGTGGGTTCCCGTGCCTGGTTACTCGGATTAGATGTTGGATCAATAAAAGACGCAAAGCCAGACTGGACCTTACAACAAGCTCAGCTAGTGTGGACCACCAGGGGTTCCTCACTGCTTGCTGCCAACATGGACTCTCACCTCCTCGACGCTGCTTCGTATCACGATGACGCTCGTAGATGGCAATAGAGCGAGGAGGTCAAAGGGCAGCCAAGTGATTAGGAGGAGAGGTTTTGAAGCGCACCGCCGCTGGTCTCCCAGCAGGAGGCGCTGGACTCGCCCTGGAACATCAACCATCTGGTCACGCTATGGCTGCTGACCCCACAAAGCACACACAGGTTTGGATTATTTGCAGCATCATGAGACCCCTGTCCTCCATCACGTTCGTAGCTTGCAAAGCCCCTCCCAGCATGCACTGCAGGGGGTGGGGTGACCAGCACCACGGACGTGTCGGCCCGATCGAACCTTGCCTGGATCCACTTCACACCTAAAGTCTGGCACATTTGCCAGTGTGAGCGCACTGATCCGTGCCCAAGCCCGAACGCTTACACACTGACGCACACGCACGCACGCACACACGTAAGGCTGGAAATCATCTGCAAAGTCAAAAGAGGTTCGAATGATCAGAGTCAACGCAGGCCAGACTTACAAAGACCTCCGATTGTTCCATCCCAAATATAATGCATGAACAACACCTGCTACACACACACACACACACGGTGTCAGTGTTGGTTAGCAGCAGAAACATCCATCACGATGCTGGCAGCCTGCAGCGTCACTCAGGGCCACAGGTCAAAGGTCACATTGGAGGACAAGGACGCAGCCTGGGGGGCCACACATACTCACCATGTGACGCACACGCATGTCCCTGATGAGGGGATCACCTCCCCTGCAGCACAACGAGCATTCTCCTCCCGCTGGACCACAAAGTCAGAACGCAACAACCTTCTTCCTTCGTCCTCCTCCTCCCATGCGCTCCATTATTTGGCCGGTCGGCTACGGCGCTCGTTAGCTCCGTTAGCTCCGTTAGCGGTACACATCATCTTCATCAGGCAGCCGATGCACGCATCCTGCTTCCTTTCTGCACTCAGCCAGCTGCTGCTTTGTGGAACGTTCTAGAAGCTCCTGCCCCCATCCACTCATGACCTTCGGTTGAGGAAGAGTTTCCTGATGGAAGAGTACCTAGATGGAAGGGCACATAAGTGGAAGAGTACCCCAATGGAAGGGTACATAGGTGGAAGGGTACATAGGTGGAAGGGCACGTAGATGGAAGGGTACATAGATGGAAGGGTACATAGGTGGAAGGGCACATAGGTGGAATGGTACATATGTGGAAGAATACGTAAATGGATGGGTATGCAGGTGGAAGAATATGTAGGTAGTGGTAATGGAATTACATTGGAGTACATCCCATAGTAGAATTCACAGTTCCATGCGTCCAAAGGGAGTAGGAATTTCAATTTCCATATTTATTCACTTCCTGTATTCCAAATGTAGTCTTTGCAAGTTGAATTCCTAGGAAAATGATAAGTGAATGTAACATACAGTATGTAAAAGCAGTAGTGAAGGTTCCTATCAGGATCACTGAGCAACGCTCTTCATCAGTAGTAACAACTAGACAGAGAAAGCGTGGCTGGATAATTGCATTTCAGGACTCTTCTTCCTCGGATGTTGTGAACATCAATTTCTAAGAGGGGTTTCTTGAAATTGCTCATTTTACTGCTTTGCTGTAGTTCCTTACTCAATCCCTTCCATAATGTGATTGCACACGCAGTGGAAGGTTACGTAGACGGAAGGGCTACACTTAGCTGTTAGTGAATGACGAGGGTCCTTAGCTGTCCATCAAGATGTTTTGGACTGGAGTATGCAAGATCCATGCCGGCCTTCTCGGAGGAGCTAGAGCATGGGTGGCATGTTGCTGGCTAGCTGCTAGGTGGCGCTCTCCACAAGTGCTGCTTTTGTGCCGTGTCGCTGGAGAACAACAGCGCTAAGAGTGGATGGTGTGTGTGAATAAAAAGCCATCAGTGTGCAGCATCACGTAAGCGTCGAGATTCATGTCCACTTCTGCTCATGTGTGTGTGTTTTGTTTCCTGCCATATCTCACACTTCTGACAGGAAGTCAATTTCCTATTTGCAGTTTGTTGTGGCAGCGGTTGGTCCAGTCTGAGTTGATTTGTCTTCTGGAGGCCCAATCAGATGTTCCTGTCGGACGTGTCCATGTTGTCTAAGGTTGTGGATCTCAGGACCCACCATCAACGCTCGCCTCAACAAGTGGCGACCCAAAGCGTATGAAGACTTTTCAAGTCAAGCTTCTCAGATGTCTGGTATTTATAGGACTGTCAGCAACTCTTCCACGGCCGCCTAGCAAGGCGGTGGCGTGCGTCCATGGAAATCCAGTTATTACATGTACTACACCCACGACCCAGCAGCAAGCGACGTATTAGGTGTCCCATCACGATGAAGGGGTCTTCCCTGGTGGTGTCACAGTGTGTTGTCATGATGGAAACAGCAAACACTCCGGCGGCGGTGGCGGCGGCGGCGGCGGCGGAGCTGAACGCGGCCCACTCGACCAACCGCTGTGTTTGTTTGGGTACGGCCTGGCGAGTAGCTCCATGTCTGGCTCATTAAAGGACATCGCAGTCCCAGTGTCGGCTTTGATGGAGACACGCTGCACGTCCGCCATCACCGCTTAGCACCGTCTTTTTTGTAGTCCCGCCCACGAGACATTTCACACTTTCTCTGGACTGAGACTCATCTCCTCCTTCTGCAGAGGATGACGTGGAGTTCATTGCCTTCCCGCCATAACTTTCATCTTTTTTTTTGCCTTACTTTGGTTTCTTCATTAGCCTGAAGTGGAGATTGGATGGGAGCCGACGCAGGTGGCAAAGTCTGCTTGGTGATGGAGCACTGCCTGAGCAGAACTTCCTGCTGTCCACCATGCAAGTGGATGCTAATGCTAACCGCTTTGCAAGAACTCTACCAATATGGTAGGGGTGGACTCGCGGCCAGCATTGCCATGCATCCATTTTCTATGCTGCTTAACCTCATTAGGGCCGCGGGGATGCTGGAGCCTATCCCAGCTGACCCACCCTGGACTGGTGCGGGCCGCATTGACTTAGCAAAGTTGGCCGGGGGGCCAGACTATAAATTTGATCCACAGACACAATTTTTCTTAGAATTCAGTCTACCTGGAATTGTTTGTCTTTTTTATTTCTAAAAATGTCATACAATGTTCTTGTACTTGTTTTCAGGAGAACTTTAAACATTAGACCACATCGATATATTGTACATGTATACAATATAATATATACATTGTGTACATCAAATATATCTCACATCCTTTATTCATGCATACTCAGGGTGTGTTGGTCATTTATCCTATCAGGTGATGGTAAGCACGCTGACTACATCCTATCAGGTGATGGTAAGCACGCTGAGTACATCCTATCAGGTGATGGTAAGCACGCTGACTACATTCTATCAGGTGATGGTAAGCACGCTGACTACATCCTATCAGGTGATGACAAACGCCAAGCGTGCTTCCTCGCGTCCTATCAGGTGATGGTAAGCACGCTGAGTACATCCTATCAGGTGATGACAAACGCCAAGCGTGCTTCCTCGCGTCCTATCAGGTGATGGTAAGCACGCTGAGTACATCCTATCAGGTGATGATGCGGCATTTTAAACAGAGCAGATTGTCTGTGTGTGCCGTCAAAGTGGCGAGCATCAGGAGAGGTAAGAAGTGAGTAAAGGCTTTGAAAAAGCAGCCATTGAGAGGACAGCTGGAGGATGTGGAAACACTTGAGACAGGAAGAATGAGCCACAGGTCAGACCTTCAACAATAAAGCCCAAAAAGAAGCTAAAAGCTTCCTTTGTGTCAGGAGGAAGTCAAGCTCGGTGCTGTGCTCTCACGCAGCCATTTAACTGATTTCATTCCACAAAATGGAGTCTTGCTGTCAGCCCGAGCTGCCCCCCGCCCTGTCTGAGCTGCCACATTTGGAGGTGGCTCCTCAGCATCTTTGCTGTAAATCTTCCCAACAGACGCCAGACATTCCACGCAGGTCCTACAAACACTAACCCGGTCACGTGGCCACCTGAGCGTGCCGAAGGTGCAGGAGAATATAAAGTATAAACCGAATATAAAGGTCGGTTTCAGCTGCGGGTGCTCATCAGGAAGCACGTGAGCAGCGGGCCGGTCCTCGCAGGCTGCTTGGCAGGAGGAAGGTCCACTTAAGCAGTGGAGAGAAGCGGCAGCCATGCATTGTGTTGCGTCAAAAGGAAGGCTGCGGCGGGGAAAAGAGCGGCGGGCTCGCCAGCTTCATCACAGGCCTGAACCGGCGAGCCGCGCCGTCATTGGACGTGGCTTTTCACCGAGCCAGGCGACATTAAAAACGCCACACGCTTTGCATGCGTGTGCCTTCCATGACAAAAGAGGAACCGATGATGTGTGCGGGCAGTAAAAGATGAAGCATCAGTTCCAGGAGCTTCCCTGTGCTTCAGTGAGTTGGTGTTTGCCGTTGAGTTTAAAGAAGTAGCTGCTGACCTCTGCAGCATCTCAGGGGCATCTCAGCTCGGTAGTAAAGCCGTTCCTCCTCTAGTGGACGTTTGCATTCAGCCACACGTTTATTCCTTTCATGCTTCCTGCTCTTGAAGCTGCTCGTCTTCTCCACTCTCCTCGCCCATCTGTCTTCTTCCAAGGCTACAGATGAGGCTGCTGATGGTTTCAGCCTGTCCTCTGACTGGAGGACCACTCCACACCTGGCGGTGGAGCAGAGCTGAAGGTGTTTCCTGCTGGAGGTGCAATTAGACACGGCACGGCCGCTAAACTCTCATTTCCGTGCAGCAATCAATACTCTTCCGCGCTACAGTGGCGTCGCTCGGCGTGGTCAAACTGGCGGGACTGGCTAGCTTGGTAGACAACACGCTGGTTAGCAGAGCCCAAATGGTTTCCTGCACCGCACGTTTCCCAGGAAGCGACTCCCCCACAAATTGCGCCATAATGAGGAGGAACACACTTTCAAACATCCGTCCCACTTTATCATATTTGCATAAACGCCCGCAACCCACAATGTTGGTGTCGAGTTTGTCACACCAGTTTGCTTGGCACTGTTGCTCGAGTGCAACACGCACACACGCACACGCGAGGGTATCTGCAGGAAATGTCTCCGCCAGCACTCGCTGGCTTTTTCACCGTGACCTCCGACCTGGTGTGCAGACGCGCTAAGTTTGTGTTGTGGGATGGAAGCGAGAGAGAGAGTGTGTGTGTGTGTGTGTGTGTGTGTGCATACAAAGCAGCTGAGCAGCGTCAACGCTGTAATCGTGAAGCGTCCTTGAGGGACAAAGACTATTTATCATTTTCACAGTTTTATTGGTGCCGGAAAGGATAGCCTTTGGATTTTGTTCCAAATGTTTTACACCACAGAATCATTCTTATGTTTAATATCATTTCACGAAACGAACAAAAGATGTATTTCTATTATCCATCCATCCTTTGCCGCTTATCCCCCCCCGGGGTTGCCTACTGGTCGCCAGCCAATCGCAGGGCTGCATTTCTATTATGTACTATACAGTGTATCCAATTACAAATATATATAATTTCACTACACCGTTGTACGTTGACACTTTGCAGTTTGAATTTTGCAGGCTCATAGTTTTTAAAAAACACAAACTCATACCGTTTTGTGGTGAAATGAGGCCTATTATTAGTCAAAGCCTATGCACATACAGTATGTTGCAGATTTTTGCATCTAAATGAAGCGTTTTCAAGCATAGAAATGCTCAAATGAACGCCCTAACCCATTAACCATATGTAGTACCGCACACTGGTCACCAGGTGTCAGTAACAGTACTGTAATGTTGGCTGAAACACACAAGCACCAGCACAACAGCCTTTTATTTTGCCTTTGAATGATCTCACAACAGAGACATGAATCTAAACACAACAGAGACATGAATCTAAACACGGGTTCTGTTTGCGGCCGTAACCCATGCCAAGTTGAAACTCAGCTCCGAAGCCCCAACATCACTTCCTGTTCACCTCTCATCGACCTAGGGCACACGTTTACAGCAACACATGCGAGCGCAAGTATTATGTATGTCTTGTATGAAATATTCTCTTGTCTTTGTCTACTATGTCGGGTAATAGGTGTGTAAAGGTGACTATAGGGGTGTTATGTCATGCCTAGAGGTCTCTAACAATGTCAAAAGGCATATGTAGAAGGTGGTAAGCAGGTTTAATATGTCTTATTTTGTCTTATTATGTCTACAGTTTCGGGTAATAGGTGTGTAAAGGTGACTATAGGGGTGCTATGTCATGCCTAGAGGTCTCTAACAATGTCAAAAGGCATATGTAGAAGGTGGTAAGCAGGTTTAATATGTCTTATTTTGTCTTATAATGTCTACAGTGTCAGGTAATAGCTGTGTAAAGGTGACTATAGGGGTGTTATGTCATGCCTAGAGGTCTCTAACAATGTCAAAAGGCGTATTTAGAAGGTAATGGTGCAGCCATAAGGAGGGTTATTGTAATTATGTATTCAAGATGATGTATTTGTGTGTGTGTGTGTGCAAATATTTAGTTTGTAAATCTAGGTTGCCTTTTTGATTCTTTTGCAGCACATGCAGCCAAGCATCCTTGCAAACTTTCCAAGATACACCATTTCACCTCTGAATCCATTCAAGTAGTTTTCTTTTTGTTTTTTCCCCAAACTTTTGCGTTTGCTTCTTGCCAACACCATCAACACGTCTCACCTTTAAATGATGCGCTCAAATGACACGTGGGAAGATGCCTGCAAGGTTTTCATTCGCCGCCCATGTGACCCACTTCCCACTCAATGGCATCTGGAGGAGGAGGGGGAATGAGGATGTCTAACAAAATGGCCGGAGGGAGGCAGCGTTAAACGGGAACAACGTGCTTTATCAGGAGCAGATGCTCCCGCCACGGGTGGGATGGGGGAAGGAGGAGGGAAGGAAAAACATGGAAGACAACATGAGGGAAAACCGGGAAGAACCAGAAGTCCAAAACCCACCACATGCTCACACACCGGGCTTGTCTATTTGTTGAGCAGCAAGTAAGTCCCAACTACACCACACAGTAACTCCGCCGACGAACTACTTCACCAATAAAACCCCACACGCACGCACACATGCACGCACACATGCACGCACACACGTGCACGCACACATGCACGTACACATGCACGCACACGCAGCCAACAACTAAAGCTAGGAAAAGAAAAAGCTTAGACGCTTCTAAGGCTGCCAAGAAAAACTGGAAATGACAACAATACAAATCCCCTCACTAAAGTTCAGATTCTGAAAATGATAGAATTATGATGAATAAAATGACATTATCGCCATGGCAACACAAACATTTATCCAGACCTACTTTTTACTTTCTTTAAAGGTGCCTTTTACTTCTGTCTTTAAAGCTGCGCTTTTGTGTATTTTACTGTTTCACTTTCTCTTAAGCGCCTTTTAGTGTCTTTCTATGTTTTTAGCTGCATTTCAATGAATTTGTGTGATTTTAGATGCTTTTCAATGCATTTTAGGTGCCTTTTAGTGACTTTGGGAGTGTGTCTTATTGCGTTTTAGTTGTTTTTGTGCATTTTGGGTGTTTTTTGTCCTTGTGTGTTTTATTGAGTTTTAGTTTGTTTTTGTGCATTTTAAGTGCTTTTTAATGACTTTGTGTGTTTTATTGCATTTTAGCTTGTTTTTGTGCATTTTAGGTGTTTTTTGTTTTTGTGTGTTTTAGCTTGTTTTTGTGCATTTTAGGTGCCTTTTAGTGACTTTGTGTGTTTTATTGCGTTTTAGCTTGTTTTTGTGCATTTTAGGTGCGTTTTTGGTGCTTTTTAGTGACTTTGTGTGTCTTATTGCGTTTTAGGTGAATTTTTAGGTGCGTTTTAGTGTGTTATAGTTGCATTTCAGGTGTTTTGTGTGTTTTTAAGTCAGTTAAAGTGAATTTTGGGTATGATAGAATTTGAATTGAGGTGCTGATAAAATATATAAAATAATAGAATAAAAAACGGCAGCGTATTTCAGGTCTCTTATTGTTTGGCTATTGCTGTTTGTTTGTACGGTGCCCCATAAGGGGTGATATTGATTCCAGGAGTTATGATTATGATGCGTGGATGAGTACTATGTGATTGGGAAGTAAGAATAGATTTAGCGTGATTGCACATTTTCAGGGAAGCTTTTTCCTCCCAGCAGTTTTGAATTGATGCTGCACTTTTTGGCCTTTTTCTGCATGGAATGTTCTGTGTGCGTTGCGTTCCTGAGGTGTAAGACGTGCGTGTCTATCCTCTCGTAGGTGCAGCGTCGTCCAGCAGCCAGCCGGAGAGCCGGGCGGCCGGACTAAAACGCCTGCTTTAAGACAAAAACTAAAGAGCATCAAAGCTTCTTCTTCATCACTTTGGAACTTTTGACAAAATGAAGTGGTCAAGCTTTTTTTGCTGCAGTGGAAGATTCGTCCCTCCTGGCTCCTCAGTGATGTTTTTGTTTCTTGGAAGAAGGAGAACATGTTGGGAACAAGGACGTGAAGGTTTGCTTCTGCTCCATGGATGGATCGTCACGGCTTTGCTCCTCCTTGCCTTTTTTCTGCTTCACGGTCACACGAGGAGCTCAGATTTGCGGGACAAAGTTCCTGTCAAGGACAAGCTGGGGGGTCTGAGGAAGTCATGTCTTTTAGTCCACCAGAAGCCACATCATTCTCCTTCAGCCTCAATGATGGAGTGACATTTCTACGGAAGGATGACTCATTCATGTCATGGACGTGTCATGCTACATGTACAGCACGACACGTTTACAGTATGTGGACCACCCGTGGTCTTCCTTGTGCCCGCTCAAGTCGACATGGACGTGCCTACAAGCCAAAGCACTTCGGGATGAGCGTTCTCCTCGTTGCTTCCAAACTGCCTAACGAACGTGCGTGCGGGATGGCAAGCCACGCCCCCTGTCAGGATGGCAGATGGGGAGAAGTGTAGTCTCACACACGCAGCCTGACACTCTTTCATTTCTACCTTAACACACCAACAGCGGCTGTATGTACAGTACGTCCATCCTCGGGACAACGCTTCCTCATGCTCCCTGCACTGCTGCGAGGTGCATTCAAACTTCTCACAACATGGTAATTACACGCAAAGACAGAGACAAACTATCCGTGGATCATTTAAGTGTGCTGGGAAATCCCGGGAAATACAGAATCGCTGCTTGCAAATACACTATACCTTACAGTATATGCAGTATAAATATATATCGGCCATTGAGCCTCCTGTTCATACAATGCAGTCAAAATTTCACACAATATATCATGAATTAATTCATTTGAAAAGCGGGTGTTATCTCCAGTGTTCTCTCCAGCGCTGGCATTGGAATTGTAACTCTTGGCATTATTTCACAGACAGAAGAAAACAGTGGGTGTGTGGATGGACCTGGCAGGTCCTGACAGAGGCGCTACTTACCTTCAAAGTGTCCGCATCAAACTTGCTCGGCAATGTTCTGTCATCTTACACGCATTTTCACAAGTACAGTATCCAGTTGCGCTTGTGTCGACTTGAACGGGCTCGGCTGTACATCCCATCGGGCCTTTACATGTTCCTCATCTTGGCCGTTTCAACGCTACAAATGTAAAAAGATACGTTTACTGGCATTTAGCTCGTTTTCCATGAAGAAGCCGAGTAAGAAATCGTTGGATCGTAACGCGTGGTAGTCCATGAAAGCGTGGATGTTCAATGAGCTTCCACGCCCAAAAAGAAGCTTTCGGGAACGACGCCCTGCCATTGTGGGGACACACCTTGACTTCTAAAGCTAGCCCGTTTCTGACGCCTGTTCCCTCTGAGTGTGTTGAAAAAATCTAGGAAGAAGAGTTGCATTGTAATATTTGGCACCCTGATGAGTTGTTAATTGTTACCTGGATTTCAAATGAGCTAGCTTACCTGCTGACACGCTGCCATTTCGGGTCCGCATGTCCCGGGACAGTCACATGACAGCCCTGACGCGGGGGCTTGATGGCGTCACGAACACATGGGAAGTTGTGTTGTGTACAGCGTTCACGCCAGGCGAGTGCTGACTCGGACTTGGTGCTGTGTGGTAAGTGTCAAGTAAAGACAAAACACAAACGCTGATTCATCGTTAGCCCCTCGGACGCTGGCGGTTGTAAGGCTTTCAGGAAGTTTGAGCTCTCCCGCTTTCCCTTGGCTCGGCTACCCTTGCTAGCGTCGCTAACACGCAGCGGTGCGATGCTGGAGGCTACAACCGCCGTTGGCGATGTCAGGTGGCGTGGCGCGGTAAGCGCCAGCTAACGTGGCTAACGCTGTTCTTCTGAATTCACGAGCAGGCCTTCTTTGTTGCTCGTTGGTGAATCCGCGCCAACCCCGTGGGAACGAAGTGCCGAGTAACGCTTATTATCACGTGCAAGCCGAAGGTGCTAGCGTGTGACGTGGAAAGCGTAGCGTCTATCTAGCTGTGCCGTATGTTTAGCTTGAGTCCCGCCCTCGCTCAGCCGTCAATCAAAGCTGCGGCTTCCTGTACGTAGTGTGTAACGCTGTTTCTGCTGCTGTGTTGTTATCATTATGGGATGTCGCTGAGCTGAGCGGCTGTCAATGTATTTCTTTGTATTTGCTTTTTTTTACCACAATAAAGCAGCGCTGAGCTTGTCCAGCACGCTGTCGTCACGTGACCCTTCACTCGGCAGCCTACCACCTTCTTCACCGTCACACAAAAGAATGCTCTGCCGGGAAAAGTAAAGCACATTTTTACAGAAAAAGCAGGAATACCTCTAATCAAGTTCCAAAATGGCAAACTTTCATTTGACACAAAAAGAGAGCAGTTTTGCAAGATGGATGTTGAAGTAGCATCACTTAAAAGTAATCACCTTTTACCAGGAAATGCTGCAATTTTACGAGGGAAAAAGTCGGCAAAATGTGAATTTTGCAAAAAATGATTGCAATTTTACAAGATGAAAATCATAATATTATGAGAAGCAAAGTAATGGGGGAAAGTAATTATTAGTTGTCTTTTTTATGGGAAGGAACGGGGATTGCAGTGTGACAAGATGCATGGCGTAATGTCAACATGCATGATTTTAGAAGGTCTTTAGAAAATTCGTAATAATACAATGAAATATCCTGACATTCCTACTACCACCGGGAGAACCAGAGCCGCAGCGCTGGTGTTTCAGGCGGCCGATAAGACGTTTGTTTGCCTTGGAGCAAACAAACAATCTTACGAATAAAATGTCTTCCTCGGAATGTTGGTTTACATGTCCGCTCATCTGACGTTACTACTGGTCGTCTTTGTCACAGGCAAGGGAATACAGGAGCGCTTGATTTGCTCACTTGCACAGTGCGGGTGAACTTGTCTATAATGATCAATTTATTTTAGGATGTTATCGTACTTAAGGCTACAGCGTCATAATTATCATGCACCCTTCATATTTATGTTTCATTGTTGGAACAATGATGACATCTGTGTACTTGTACTTGGAAATGTAATGCAAAACATAGTGTACTTGGACATGTATCCCTTACTTCTACTACTAATACAATACACGGTGTACTACTAATACAATACACGTGTACTACTAATACAATACACGGTGTACTACTAATACAATACGTAGTGTACTACTAATACAATACACAGTGTACTACTAATACAATACGTAGTGTACTACTAATACAATACGTAGTGTACTACTAATACAATACACAGTGTACTACTAATACAATACACAGTGTACTACTAATACAATACACAGCGTACTACTAATACAATACACAGCGTACTACTAATACAATACACAGCGTACTACTAATACAATACACAGCGTACTACTAATACAATACACAGCGTACTACTAATACAATACACAGCGTACTACTAATACAATACACAGCGTACTACTAATACAATACACAGCGTACTACTAATACAATACACAGCGTACTACTAATACAATACACAGCGTACTACTAATACAATACACAGCGTACTACTAATACAATACACAGCGTACTACTAATACAATACACAGCGTACTACTAATACAATACACAGCGTACTACTAATACAATACACAGCGTACTACTAATACAATACACAGCGTACTACTAATACAATACACAGCGTACTACTAATACAATACACAGCGTACTACTAATACAATACACAGCGTACTACTAATACAATACACAGCGTACTACTAATACAATACACAGCGTACTACTAATACAATACACAGCGTACTACTAATACAATACACAGCGTACTACTAATACAATACACAGCGTACTACTAATACAATACACAGCGTACTACTAATACAATACACAGCGTACTACTAATACAATACATAGTGTACTACTAATACAATACGTAGTGTACTACTAATACAATACGTAGTGTACTACTAATACAATACACAGTGTACTACTAATACAATACACAGTGTACTACTAATACAATACACAGTGTACTACTAATAGAATACACAGTGTACTACTAATACAATACACAGTGTACTACTAATTCAATACACAGTGTACTACTAATACAATACACAGTGTACTACTAATACAATACACATTGTACTACTAATACAATACACAGTGTACTACTAATACAATACGTAGTGTACTACTAATACAATACGTAGTGTACTACTAATAGAATACACAGTGTACTACTAATACAATACACAGTGTACATGGAAATGTATTTGATTTCTCCAATAATCCTCCAGACTGTTTAGCTTAATGTTCTCTTTTCTCATGTTTCCTGGATCATGTGTGTGCGTGTGTGTGTGTGTGTGATTCGAGGGGGCAGCCCAGGTTCTTATCGCATTATGTTGTGTTTCTTTGCTGAGCTGAGAGTGTGTGTGTGTGTGTTATATTTTAATTCAAGTTGAACAGCGGGCTTAATTACTGCCACAATAAACAACATCTCTCTCTCTCTCTGGTTTTGTCTTCAAAGCAGTGACAAAGCTCGCTCGGCCAGATGCGTGCACATGCTCTCACACGTGCACGTCTCGGTGGTGCAGCACGAGTGTGTTTATGGCGGTTAATGAAAAGTGAGGCCACAGTCCCAGAATCCCAACACTAATCACCATCCTACTCTCTGGACACGAGACCACCGCACACCAACATCTCCATGCGTGTGTGTGTGTGGAGCTGTAGTCATTCATCTTGTCACACTGCTGTGTGTGTGTGTGTGTGTGTGTGTGTGGACTTTTAAGCAGGCGACTGCTGACGTCGGGTCTTCTCATGCGTACTTGAATGCTTTCATTTTGACTCACTTCCTGTTTCACTGCTTCCTTACTCCCCTTGCTTGGAGGACACTTGATTAGGCACCGCAGGGACGTCCGTCTCCTTCCTGCTGCTGCTCTTTAGCCCGATCCTTCCGCATTTCCAAGGTGATGTTGCTGAAAGAAGGCAAACATCCCACCGGTAAGTCAGAATTATGAGAGGAAAAGTCCAAATGATGGGATGCATGTGCCGCCTTGGTCACATGACACTTGATCTCGTCATTTTCTCGCTACTATCACTTTCCTTCTCATAATTATGACTTTTCATCCCTGACATTTTTTTATTAATGTAAAACCACATTTTTTTGCTAATGTTTTACTCATTTTGTAAAATATTTTGTAATATTCCATTGTAATAACATTATTATTGCTCATTTTTTCCATCATAAAATAGCAACGTTAGTAAAAATCGAAAACAATGTTTTCTCTCAAAATAAAGCATTAAATTATTAAAAAATAATATTTTATTCTAAAATGATTACTTTATCCTCTAAAATAAAAATGTTCATTTTGTACTGCAACTTTACCCATTATATGTACAATTGTTCTCAAAATATTATGACTTTATTCTTTTCAAATTTCCAGCATTTCCTCCTAAAATTTTCCTGTGAGATATGTTCTTGTAATATCCTTTTATAAAGTGCAGTATTTTCTATTATGAGTGATTTTTGTTCTTGTCCTTCCATAAAATAGCACTTTAGTAAAATAGCTAAAGAAGGTAAATGTATGACTTTTCTCGTGTTTTCTTTCCTGTAAATGTATTTTTTCCCCAATATTCATTTTCTAATATTCTTTTATTCTTTAAAGTGACAACTTGTCTTTCTATTTTGATTTAAATGTTGTAAAAGTAGTATTACATTTAGGTGAAATGATTTCATTAATTCCATTTTCTTCCGCTTATCCGGGTTCGGGGGTAGAAATCTCAGTAGGGAAGTCCAGACTTCCCGGTCCCCGGCGACCTCTTCCAGCTCCATCGGGAGGACACCAAGGCGTTCCCAGGCCAGCTGTGAGACATAGTCCCTCCAGCATGTCCTAGGTCTTCCCGGGGGCCTTCTCCCGACTGGGCGTGCCCGAAACACCTCACCAGGGAGGCGCCCGGGAGGCATCCGGACTAGATGCCCGAGCCACCTCAACTGGCTCCTCTCGATGTGAAGGAGCAGCGGCTCTACTCTGAGCTCCTCCCGGATGGCCGAGCTCCTCACCCTATCTCTTAGGGTGAGTCCAGCCACCCTACGAAGGAAACTCATTTCCGCCGCTTGTATCCGCGATCTCATTCTTTCGGTCATGACCCATAACTCATGACCATAGGTGAGGGTGGGAACGTAGATCGATCGGTAAACAGAGAGCTTTGCCTTCCGGCTCAGCTCTCTCTTCACCACGACGGTCCGGTACAGCGACCGCATTACTGCAGACGCTGCACCGATCCGTCTGTCGATCTCACGCTCCAACCTTCCCTCACTCGTGAACAAGAACCCGAGATACTTGAACTCCTCCACCTGAGGCAAGACCTCACTCCCAACCCGGAGGGTACAGTCCACCCGTTTCCGACTGAGAACCATGGCCTCGGATTTGGAGGTGCTGAGTCTCATCCCAGAAGCTTCACACTCAGCTGCAAACCGCTCCAGTAAACGCTGAAGGTCACAGCCTGATGAGGCCATAAGGACCACATCGTCTGCAAATAGCAGAGACGAGATCCTAAGGTCACCAAGCTGGACTCCCTCAACACCTTGACTGCGCCTAGAAATTCTGTCCATGAAGATTATGAACAGAATCGGTGACAAAGGGCAGCCTTGGCGGAGGCCAACGTTCACCGGAAACAAGCTCGACTTACTGCTGGCAATGCGAACCAGGCTCCTGCTTCGATTGTACAAGGACCGAATGGCACGTAGAAGCGGACCATCGATCCCGTACTCCCGGAGCACCCCCCACAGGACACCACGAGGGACACGGCCGAATGCCTTTTCCAGGTCTACAAAGCACATGTAGACCGGTTGGGCAAACTCCCAACCGGTTTACGTATGTTTACGTATTCCGACAGGAAGGCCAGGAGTTCCCAAACAGCAGACTTTTAATTACAAAAGACGCTTTCAAGCTCCTTGGACGCCATAAACACTTCCTGTCCCTTAGTTTGAAAGTGTAGCATGTGAGAAGTACGTGTACGGTTTCACGGCTAGATGGTCCAATGCTGACTAACGTCCTGCATTCTTGTCCGCCACCACTAGAGGTGGCTAACTTCATGGCCCTCGTGCTTCCCTGTCGTGCAAGGAATCTTCATCACGATGACATCATGATGACCTCACGATGAAACCATGATGACCTTACGATGACATTCGACGGCAAATATTAGAAACTCACCGCTACTTCCACTTAACTTGAGAGTCATCTTTTAAGTGTGTGCCCAGCCTGTCCTCCTTAATGAGGACAGCCACGACTGGTTTGTAGAAGGAACCTTCCAACCGCTGTGACGGCACCACTTACTGTGTGTGTCCCCAGTAAACACCAACTTCTCATTAAAGCGTTCTGCTCCACTGCCAGCGAGTCCTGCAACCTGGATAATAACACACACCCACACACACACACACACACACACGTGCTTTCCAGCCTGCTGGCTTCCAGCTCCTGCAGTCACCTGGGGAGAAGATGAAGGAGGCGGCTTGAAGGGGGTGGAAGCAACAGTTTGCAACTTCTAGTGAAGTTCTTCTTTCTCCTCACTGTAGTGGAGGCTTTTTGGTGAGAAACCTTGGAAGAGGAGGAGTGTTCTTCTCCCTCCCAATCCTCCCCTAATATTGCGATGTTGGCTCTGGAGTGGGTCTTGCTCTCCACCGGCATGCCCAGCCTTGAGCCTTCCTCGTCAGGCAGGCGGCCATCGTCTTTTCCCCCCAAATCCTACTGGAGCTCCGCAGCTCCGCCCGTTTGTTTGTGCAGCGCATGGTTCTGAATAGCCAATGTGGGGATGCGTTGGCGGGGGGGCCAGCAGTTCCCTGGCCAACAGTTTACAGGCCCTCCCCTCAATTAACCCCCCACGTGCACACACACAAGGTATAACACACACATTGATATTCAGCATGCAAAGTCCTACTAGCCCAACACGTGTGAGGTCAGACGGAGGCTTCTGCTGGTAATTCACAGCGCACACACACACACACACACATGCATACGCACGCACACCCAGGCGCGCATGGAGGATGCTGTATTTACAATTCGGGTCACACAGGCGGAGATAAAAACACACAGAGGGAAACACGGGTCACTGATGCTGCTGTTGCCTGTAACACACACACACACACACACACACACACCTACGTGTTTTCGTGAAATAGGAGTACCTACGACAGGAAAGTGACTTTTAGGTACCTGCCTTTCCAAAGGTCCAAGAGGGCTGGGAATCAAACAGTTTGTGACCCTTTTTTTTTAGAAACATGTGATCTATTCAGATTGTAGATATACTCGTATTTTTGGTAATGCCTGATTTTTATGCGGCATATGAGGACCTTATCAGGTTTATGTGACATATGACATCCTATGATGTTTGATGGCAGGCCAGTCTCTCGCCTTGAGCTACTGGTTCTGCCTGGAAGCAGGTTTCACATTCCTTTTTACCCGGTAGTTTGCTGCCTGTTATAAAATACAACATGTGTCGTTCACCAGCTTCCACTTCTTCACTTTTCCACCTGCCTCTCTCTTTTCCAGCTGTTAAAGGGAGACAAAATACAGTGTCTTACAAAAGGAATAATGACAGAAATACAGTGGAAAAGTGTAATAATATAGATTTATTTTTTACCTTCTCTTTAATTAGAGCACTTTAAAGAAGCCAGGGTTATACCCATTTGACATGTACAAGGACTGTCAAGCAGTAGTTAGGTGTGACAGAGGAGAAATGAAGGTGGGACTTCATCAGGGATCAGCTCTGAGCCCCTTCTTGTTTGCTATGGTGATGGACAGCGAAGGCCGTGAGCATTGGCCTGAAGTTATGAATGATTTAATGATTATTTTTATTTTTTATTACAATAATATGAATGAGTTCTATATTATACTAATTAAAAATATATTTTGGAATAATTCAGAAACCACACAAAAACGGCATCTTGTTTTTTTCAGCTAATTGTTCTTAGCTTCTCTGAGACTGCATGGGTGTGTGCACGCCTCTCATATTACCTTATAGGTCCTCCTTTCGCAAGGTCCAACTTCTTTTGTAACCATCACCACCAATACAAAATCTTTAGAGTCTGCCAGCTCAGTAGCTCATCTGGTAGCGCTTATGGTGCAATGTATTTGGGGTTCAAAACCCGATACGGAGCAGATGCCCATGTTGGGCATGTTTGTGTAGGAAAGGGCAAAACCGATAGCTTCCTTTCTCAGTCATCACCCCCGATATAATATCCTGAGTGTTTGCTAGCTGCCTAGCTTGCTGGTAGCACTGCATAGTTTTGGTGCAGGTGCTGGATGTTCAAAACCTTGTCAGGGCGCTCAGCAATGCCGGGTTTCCAACTGCACATGTTTTGTCTAGAAAAAGACAAACCAATGGCTTCCTTTCTCAAGGTCCAGCATCTTTTGTCCCCATCACCACAGATACAATATTATTAGTGCTCACCAGCTTGATAGCTCTTCTGGTAGCACGCCTGGCTTATGGTGCAAGGTAGTTGGGGTTCAAATCCAGATTGGGCCTTTTGGGCGTGCAACTGTACTTGTTTTGTCTACAAGAAGAAAAACCAATGGCTTCCTTTCTCAGTCATCACCACCGATACAATATCCCGTGTGCTTGCCAGCTGCCTAGCTGGCTGGTAGCGCGGCATATTCATGGATCAGAGGTCAGGGGTTCGAAACCCGTTCAGAGTTGTTGCCAGAATATGAGTTAAAAAATGATTTGTGTAAGTCTTAAACAAAGGTTTTTGTTTTTTTTTTGGTAAAAACCAAAACCCCAGCTGCCTAAGCCGTTTTCCAACCTCCCGCGCGTTCTAACCCCCCCGCCACGCACGCACGCCTAATCCTCCTTTTACGTTGACTTCATCCAGCTGACCGATCTCTGAGGCACATCTTTCCCTAAACTTTCCCTAGGCTGATTTGTGGAGTGGAGTTCTTTCGTCGTCTCCGGCGTAGTGCGGAGATACTTACCATAATGAGAGCTCGGGGGGCGTGCACACCCCCCCACGACGGCAAAGACGACGAAAGAACTCCGCTCCACCTGACCTCTTCTCCTAGCCATTGTCCCTGTCACATTGTGCCTCATCGATCGCCAACCGGGGAAGCAACTCCCTGTCACTTGTTGAGCGCCCCGACCGGGTTTCGAACCGTGAACCCCTGCACCGCGAACCCGCGGCGTTACCAGCGAGTTAGGCAGCTGGCAAGCACTCAGGAAATTGTATCGGTGGTGATGATTGAGAAAGGAAGCCATCGGTTTGTCTTTTTCTAGTCAAAAAAAGCACAGCTGGATACCCGACATGTCCATCTGCGCCGATCGGGTTTTGAACCCCAAACACCATGAACCATCGCCCAGATGAGCTATCTAGCTGGCATTCTATTAGTGGTGATAATGACCTGAAAAAATAGCAAGGAAGCCGTCTGTACTTTTCTAAAACAAAATAGAACCAATCTTACCAGGCACCCTGACCAGGTTTTGAACATGGAGGGATTGCACCACAATGCGCTGGTCCTATCAGCAGAGCTAGCCAGCATTGATGGTGAGGATGACTATAAATATAGATTGTATTTTTCTAGAAAGAAAAAACAAGAAGGTGGATGTCTGAGGTACCATCAGCCGTGACCAGGTTTTACATCTCCCTCGCATCACGACACAGTGTTGGGACCAGCAGAGTTGATCAGGTGAATACAGTACTTGACCTGAAAGGGTTTTGAAATCCGGTCCTCTTGCATTAAGAACCAGTGGTGCTTCCTCCTGACCGGCATACACACCTGATACGGTGTTGTTGAAAGCCCAAGGGCTGAAGGAAACCATGGACGGGAGTTTTTAGCTACGTTGAGCAAATAGACTCGGTGACGTAGCCTCATTGGGGATTCCGGGAGGAAGAGGACGATGGGAGATAACCAATGGGAGAGCAGTCTCTTGGGTTTTACGATGGTTGGCATTCATGAATTTGGTGCATTACCGCCCCAGGGGAGGGCGGCATGTATGGCGGTGTAGTACATTTGAAATTCTGGCCAACACTTTCCATCTGAAGAAAGTACATTTCCATAAAATCGACGTCCTCCGAGCCTTCAAAATACAGTCGGCGTTTCAACTTCCGAGCAATCAGCTCTTAGGCAGGATGTGAGGTCGCTGTGCTTGCCCTGACTGTTTATACGTTCCACAAACCCACAGCATTCTATTCCTTCTATCAGACCTTTACTTTCTTAAGATGTGTCCTCTTCTTGTAAGAGAATGATAATATCATCGGTGCCTTCACATTTAAAAGGATTCATATCGAAGTCTGCAGACCAGACATGCCAGGCCTACAGAGAACTCACTGGATCAGCATAGTCTGGCATTGCCTCCGGTTTCACGGTGCAGCTGGAAACCGCATGGCGAGCCCAAGTCAGGCGGTCCGAACCGATGTGCTTCCAGTATTGCAGTATTTGCTTTGAGGATGTTGATGGAGAAGGTCAGAGGGAGCTGCATTGTGTTTTTGTAGATGTGGAGAAAGCTTATGACAGGGTGCCCAGAGAGGAAGTGTGGAACTGTATGAGGAAGTCTGGAGTGGCAGAGAAGAATGTTAGAGAGGTGCAGGACATGTACGAGGACTGTCGGGCAGTAGTGAGGTGTGCTGCAGGTGTGACAGAGGAGTTCCGAATGAAGGCGGGACTCCATCAGGGATCGGCTCTGAGCCCCTTCTTGTTTGCTACGGTGATGGACAGGCTGACGGTTGAGGTTAGACGGGAATCTCCATGAACTATGATGTTTGCACATTATTGGACATTATTGAAGTAATAACCGCCGAAGTCTACACGATCGTTCATGCTCAGATCATTCCTCGGATGATATTCACGCGATCGGGGCGGGGGGAGGGAGAATCTGCGAAAAGACTCAAATGCTTCATGCGTTCGGCCAGTTTAGACCCGACGGAGGACCTGTAAGGTAATATGACAGGCGTGCACACAACACATCCAGTCTCAGAGAAGCTGAGAACAATTAGCCGAAAAAATAAAAGATGCCCTTTTTGTGTGGTTTCTGAATTATTCTAAAATATATTTGGAATGAGTATAACATAGAACTCATTCATATTATTGTAATTCAAAATCAAAGTCATCATTAATTCATTCATTAACTTCAGGCCAATGCTTTGCTTCCGGTAGTATGGCGTCGCAGGGTTATGAGGTCACGTGGTTAGCAACAAGACGGCGCTGTTGCGTGGTTTATGCAATATTCAATAATATATTTGTAATTAGTGCAATAAATAATTATATTAAATCAAAATAAAAGTAATTATGAATCATTCATTAACTTTGCTTTAACCAATACTACTTCTGGTAGTATGGCGACGCATGATGATGTCACCCGGTTATGACGTCACCTGGTTAGCTACAACTATGACCTTTGACTAATTCAACTAAACATATCAATCAACCCATCCATCAATTCATTTTGACAGGAAGTGGACGCTCTACCTCTCTCATGTTCCTAATTTGTCAAATCTCCTGTCTTGGCAAATAACAGTTCTAAATTCCTCACTGGCTTATATGGATGTACCTCGCCAAAAATGTAAGCATAAGAACCCGTCCCGCCAGTGGTTTATGGTACAAAATGTCTGCCAAGCTACAAATATGAGAAAGGAGAGACAATATGGGAAAAATAGACATGTAATAACCTGCTGGAGGGATGAAGTTGGTGACCCACACGTGTCAGAATGTGTTGAATGTTGTGGCGGGACATCAACATTTGGGTTCTGCAACACGGATACACTATCAGAACAAATCAATTACAGCATCACCAGTATTTTTGTTTTATGACGTTTTGAACACATAATGCCAGTTGTATGTAAAAGTATAACAGTGCTGATCCAAACGTCAATGTGTACGTTATTTCCATCTTTGGTTAATCTCGTCATGTCCCCCATGCTACGATGCTACTTTGTTTAATGTAAAATGATTTACTCGCCTGACTTGTCCACGGAGATGCACCATAGTCATACGTTATTTCACTCCGTTCTTCATCGCAAACAAGCAAAGATGGGGTTTGCACTGAACCAGTAACTTCCTCATTTTGCAGTTTGCAAACTTGTGGGCATCATTACCCAGGAGACCAAGAGAGCCATCTTCACGAGACGCATCAACACTAAAATTGAAGAAGTACACACATTCAAGTTTCTGCCACTAAAAGAAACAATGACTTAGAGAACACCTGCTTCGACTTACCACCATATATCATTGTTTCAGTGGAAATCAAACAGAAAGGCATTTTGCTTCTGTGTTCTTGTTCTGTCTCTTGTCGCGCTCATATTTTGACTCGACCACAGAAGATCCTTTTTCAATTGGTGCACCAGCAAATACACCACGTCCTGATAAAGACTTAACTAATTCACGCCATGTAATACATTACAGATCAGGTGGTAAGAAAATGATCTGAATGATATGTTCATGCGGTTGCCATTGGGGCTGGGCAATTGTTATATAGCGATATATCAGTATACATTCTTCCAATGAAAAGAAAATGACTTAACGGTATAAATGATCATTTAAAATGGAAAAAAGCATGGTTCTTGACATGTTTTTCCTGCAACTGCGCTCCGCGGCGTACTGTTTTGACGCATTGGCGCCCCACGTGTACCACAATTAGAGGAGAAAATAGACTAGGCCTTGGCAAACTGCGGCCCACCGTACACATCAGCCACAGCGAACACCTTAACCCGGCCAAATGACTTTTTATTAAACCTTTAATATCACAACTGTAGCTGGCTTGCAGTGCTACTGTGGCCCGATTTAATGGCACAGGAAATAGTCAGATGTAGCATGTACAAAAAACACACGACACACAATGTCACCTACCTACAGCTCCATGTGGGCATCCAAATAAATATCTACACACAACAAGATTCATGCCTACATCTATACGTTCCGGTCGCAAGGCTTGCCGGGTGGCACTCTCTTCCAATGCATTACCGCGTTTGCTGCATTTTTGCTTGATTAGGAAACATGTTGAGGAGGTCGCCGGGGAAGTAAACAAGGAGAGACATTCACGTACTCCTGATATCCAATGTTTAATCATTCATAGTTCATATTGTTGTTGCCACAGGACTACCCAGCATGCCCTGTGGACACTTGTAAGTAACCCTAACCCTAACCCTAACCCTAACCCTAGGAAACTCGCTAGCCTCGGGATTAGCTCTTCTTTTGGACATATTTTCATGCGCCTGAAAGTTCCACGCCAAAAAAGTATGCGAGACAAAAGGTAGGCAGTAAGCTTCTCAAAAACGTATGAGATGTCAGCAAGAGTGACAATGCAGCTGAGCGTGAAGAAAAGGTGTTTGGGTTCCAAACACCTGAGCTAACTGCCTGCTAGCTTGCGGTTATGTCCCCTCATTGCTAGCATTTTTAGCTTCAACCGCCTGAACTGCTCCACCGAGCACAAATACAAACATCGGGACTAGATTTCTTGACAAGTACTTATATAAACCCTCTAAATAACGTTGTCTATGCAATACTGTGTTTATCTGAGTACCTTTCAGTACCTTAAACTCACCTCACCTAGCACACCGGCGAGGAGACCGTCAGAGATCGTTATTGGTCAAGATGAACACCTCCACGGCGCTGGAGGTCCAGGAAGTGCCATTTACTCTAAGATCTCTAATTCGACCGGTCATACGGGAAAGATTTTAAATAAGTACACATTCGTGAATCTGACTGTCTTCTGTTGTTAATACACGAATTCCGTGATGACGATAGTTAGCGAGGCACACAGTACCGTGTAAGGACACAGGCCGGGGGTTCCGGCCAATCAGGCGCCGTCTTGCTGAAATATGACCAATCAGAAATCAAGACGTAATGGAAGTCTCCGCCAGGAACCCGGATCATTGTGAATTGTGGTTAGCCCCGATTTTGTTCCAATCCAAGACATAAAAATACTAAAACAAGATACAATATTTTTTATGTTTGAATGGAAAATGAAGTAGAAGTGTTTTATGATTGGTCAGATATGTGGAATTGTGTGTGTTGTTGGAATTGACATATCTCTTCAATGAAACCATCTCTTCCGCTTCATTAGAAATACTTCCTTTGTGTCAAAAAGTATCTTCTTCCTCACGCCGGGCAAAAGAAGAATAAAAACACGTGGGAATGTTTTTCTTGAATCCAGGTTCCAAGCATATGTATTCTTTGGATTACATGTGTTTCAAACGTTGGAGTTTGTGACCAACATGACATGAAAGGACAAGTGTGTGAAAAGTGTGTGAAAGTTCCAAATGTGGCCACCAGGGCTAAAATTGAAAGTGAGCAAAAGCGTCTCACACACTTTCCGAAAATTGTGCCGCATCAAGATTTTGGATCTTTTTTGTCTGGGAGCACGTTGGGGGTTGTAGAACACTGTAGAAAAATGAGGACCCGAAAAATGTCCTCACTTTTCAACGGGTCCTCAAATTGAAGGTGCATTGTCATAAAAATGTCGCAATATGTCATAAAAACGAGTGCACACGCACACACACACAGTGCAAGCGCAAACGGTACTTACGATGTTTGGAATGCTGAAGGTCCCTTTAACACAAAACACACACACACGCACACACACAGATGCAACACAAGACGCTGAAAAGACAAGTTGTATTTGTTCTCCTCATTTCCTTTTTGAAATAGCCGCAAACCCCTGATTGGCTAGGCTGGTCATGGTGGCGTGGGGGGCGAGGCCAAGGCCGCAAGGCACGGCGAGCATGAGGGTGGACTGCAAACGGCGTGCGGACACGTCAGGCATCACATCACATCAGTCAGCCAGATGCCCGTTTTGGAAATTTATTGCAACAACGAGAGCGGAAAAGGGTTTGGGGACATGGCTGGCGAGTGTGTGTGTGTGCGCGCGCGCGTGTGTGTGCTGGGAAGGAAGTTCTGTCCAGAGGGGAGATCTTCTTCTGCTCCAGTTATAGCGGTCAGACACCAGCACAGTCCTCCATGGTCCACTTCCTGTCCATTTCCTGGTGGCCTTTGACCCTTGCTGCCTCGATGGAGTTCCCGAGGACGTGTGTGTGTGTGTGTGAAAGTAATGAAGTCAAAAGAGACTCCCTTGACTGATTTTGCCACACGGCGGACTGCCAGTCCCAGAAACAAGAAGTCTTCCTCACCAAGCACTTTGGTGCAAAACCAGGAGTTGTGTTTGGACCAACTAGTCCGAGAGATCCGAGCAAATGAAAATCCACCTCCTTCCCAGCGGCCCACCTGTCGCTGGCGGATGACATCACGTCGTGGCGTCAGGGTTTCAGCGCCGTGTGGTGTCAAGCAGCGGAAACTTCAGATGTGTAGAAAAGCCGAATGAAAGAGTGCGCCACTAAAAGATGAAGTGCTACTTAACACGGGAGCCAGAAGTCAAAGCGGCTGTCAGCGCGTGCCGCAAACGGAAAAGCCGTGATTGATCACGGGCAGACAATAATATCCTGCGACGCGGAGGCTGAATCAAAAAGATGGCGCCGCGTCTCTTCAGGTTATGACTGCGCGTTGTTCCCGCCATCCATCAGCATTTCTCTTTGTGCTGAGCGCGTCCCCCCCTGGCCACCGTGACCTCCTGGCCCCCCCAGGGGATCGCCAAGTTTCATTTGAGGCTTATTAAACTTTCATTTGCGTGTTTCCGTCAGCCGTGAGGCGACGCAGCCTTGTGCTAAAGTGTCCCTGTCGGCCGCGTGACGCCGTACCGGTGGCTAACCTTAACGAGGGCGCTGGCTGTCACGGGACACCGATGCCAGCGCTGGGGTGCGCATGCCGGGGCAGGAAGGAGGAGCTGGCTGTGTGACATGAACGGCCCGGCCCGGCCCGTCTTCCACAAGCCTTACTTGGGACATGTATGGCCGCGCCAACACACACTCGGCTTCCCTTTCTGTGCCTTCCAAAAATATACAACACATAAAAGATATCAAAACACGTAAAAGATATCAAAACACGTAAAAGAGGCCGGTAAGAATGCACGTCATGGGGGGCACACATTCTTCCTGCCACATTGTTGTTATCATTATTCCTATTAACATTGCAATTATTACTTTTATTACCATTGTAATTATTATCATTATTAACATTATTCATATTCTTATTGACATTGGTATTATTAATAACATTGTTGTTACTATTGTTATAATTATTTCTATTAACATTGCAATTATTACATTGATTTGGATTGTAATTATTATTCTTATTAACATTGTAACTATTATTATTATTATTATTTTATTAATATTGTCATTATTGTTCTTCTGGCTGCACGGTGGTCGAGTGGGTAGCACGTTGGCCTCACAGTCAGGAGGTTGAGGGTTGGAATCTCCGTCGGGCATCTCTGTGTGGAGTTTGCATGTTCTCCCCGTGTGTGTGTGGGTTTTCTCCGGGTACTCCGCTTTCCTCCCACATTCCAAAAACATGCATGTTAGCTTCATTGGCCGCTCTAAATTGTCCATTAGAGTGAATGTTTGCGATTGGCTGGCGACCGGTCCAGGGTGTAGCCCACCTCCCGCCCAAAGCCAGCTGGGATAGGCTCCAGCATCCCCGCCACCCTAATGAGGATAAGCGCATGGAAAAGGAATGAATGAATGAATTATTGTTGTTCTTAACATTGTTATTAATATGCGTATTAACATCGTATTACTATTCTTGTTACGCCCAAGAACTACGCTAACGTGGCATAGTGACACCTCGCCACACCACACAGTTGCTCACATGGCTTCAGGCTGCTGGTGAAAGGTAACGCAAAATGTTGGAGCCGCTGTGTTTTCGACGCAAGGTGTAGTGTTCCTTTCTACGTTTCCAGGGGAGGAAGGAAGACACAAGCAAAAGTATTCCATGTTAGCATGAATTTGCTCACGGCACGGATAGAAAAGCGGAGCTCCAGAGATATTGGCGCTGTTTGGTGGTAGTTAAAAGGTGCGTCCCGTTCTGTGCATTGATTTGTTTCCTGTTTTGTTATCTTCAGAAGGCGCGGAAAAGAGAAAGACGAGCGTTCATGTCTCACATGGACGGTGACTGACGGGCAAAGTAAAAAGAAGTGCAGTCTTTGTGGAAAGAAAGGAAGTGTAATCTGGAATGTCATCAGAGGTAAAAGCTGGTCTCGCCTGAAGACGACCCGACCTTGTAATCGCAACACCGGCTGCTGAGATAGGATAGAAAGACCTCTCACTCTGCTCACTGATTTGATTCCCGCTGCTTGCCTTCCGTGGCTGTCTTGGACTCGTCCTTCTCGCCTGGCGTGGCTCCCGGCCTTATCTCCCTCGCTGCCTCCGTCCCCCGCTCTTACAGTATCTCCTTTGTAAACGGATCCTTGGCCTCGGCCCGCATTTGCATGGGTGGGAGCCAATAAGGCGCTTGGCTGGGGAGCAGGGGGGCCGGCCCGGAGCGAGGAGCAGAATCTCATTTGCATACCTAACGAGGCCTCTCGTGCAGGCGGCGAGGGAAGCGAAGGCGCGGGAAAAATGGATTGGTTTGTGTTGGGTTTCCCACAGTGCCTGACGGCGATCCAGGAAGCGGATCACGCTTCACGTTGCCAGTCCGCGCCCGCGCCAGAGACTTTTATTTTCTCTTTTGTTTCCACGCGAGAAGGAGAACGTTCGTCTGCGGGGTGCTTGAACTGCGGAGGAGGAAGAGGAGGAAGAGGAGGCTAGGGCCATCATT
Source organism: Oostethus manadensis (assembly GCA_024372805.1). NCBI lineage: Eukaryota > Metazoa > Chordata > Actinopteri > Syngnathiformes > Syngnathidae > Oostethus > Oostethus manadensis. Next base: position 5,566,395 of record QODF01000009.1, on the reverse strand, counting down.
GCCGTCTTCAACCTGGCGGCTCGGAGGCTCGCTGGAGGCGGATCCGCTCTTCTCGCTGTAAACGTTGGGAAGATAAAACAACCGGCGAGCAGCAGAAGGCCAATGAGGACGAGGAGAAATGAAGGCATCTCGTAGCTCCTGTTTTTTTGCTTTCTTCTAATCTGTGATGCAAAAGAATTAAGCGTGAAGGCGAGTCGCTATCTCGCGCGCGCAGCATGAAAGCGCGAGCGGGAAAAGGCGGGAGCTGAATAATGAATCAAACGCACTCGCAGACGCTTCCTATGGCTCACCTTAAATATTGAGGGGCCTCCTTCACGCTCAGGCAAACACGGCAGCCGGGCGCTAACACGCTGGCGTCGCGCCCAAGGCGTTCGGCATCATGTGCACCAGCGCCGCCGCCACGGATTACATTTTTCCTCTCGTACCTCCAATTGGGCCTTTCCGAACATTTTCACATCCGCTCGGGACTCGAACGAGCAAAATGATAGAGCAGGAAATCGGAATCCTTTTAAGCCCACGCCTTTCGGACCTGCTGAGCCGGGCTCTTGTCTAACAGAGCCGCTGTGCTAATTTGCTCGAATGCCTTGGGGATGGTCAGCACCCAGATGCGATATTTGTTCCTTGTGGGCTTTGCATGAAGCTGCAAATAGCGCTGAGTGGGCTCTTGCATCCGCCTGCACCCCCATACACCCCCATGCATCCCTGTAAACTTCATACACTCCCATAAACCCCCATACACTCCCATAAACCCCCATACACTCCCATACACTCCCATAAACCCCCATACATTCCCATACACTCCCATGAACCCCATGCGCAACCATAAACCCCATACACCCCCATGCATCCCCGTAAACCCCATACACTCCCATAAATCCTATGCACCCAATGCACAACCACAAACCCCCATACACTCCCATACACTCCCATAAACCCCCATACATTCCCATACACTCCCATAAACCCCCATACATTCCCATACACTCCCATATACCCCCATACATTCCCATACACTCCCATGAACCCCATGCGCAACCATATACCCCATACACCCCATGCACCCCCATACACCCCATTCACCCGGGGTGTCACGCAAGGCTTTTGGGGGTGGAGGAGAGTGCCTGGGATAGAACATATTTGTTCCAAGTGAAAGGTCTTGTGATTGAATGTTAGATCTGTTATGAACAACCACAATCATGTAGCAGTACTTATTTGTTGCAAAACAAAGTGGAAAATATTCCATTCCTAACACTGGACAGGGCAGTGTTTTGATGGACTTGAGGTAAAACTATCCACCAGAATCCACCCAAGACTGATGAGGAAGCAATATATGTAATCAGATAATGAGTCATGGCATAGATAATATACCTGAAGGAAGACATGCAGTACGTGGATCGGAGAGTATCATGTACCCATACCTCCTAGATTGACGTCTGACTCGTGGACCTGCTTATAAAGTCATCAAAGCGGCCCACCCCAGTTTGTTGGCAAGCGAGGTTCTGCCATCTGTCTGATATCCGTGGTTCTAATTTGGTCGAAGTCTGTTAGAGTTTGGCAAAATGTGGTCTGCGACACAAAACGACAGGTTCCAACCAAAATACTGGCTTCCTGTGTGTTTTGGACTTTTTCTTCTTTCTATCGCAACAAGATTTATTCATCAGAGTGGTAGGTTACGTGTAGGTATGCCGCTTATCCTCATTAGGGTGGCGGGGATGCTGGAGCCTATCCCAGCTGGCTTTGGGCGAGAGGCGGGGTACACCCTGGACCGGTCGCCAGCCAATCGGAGGGCAGACAAACATTCCCACTCTAATGGACAATTTAGAGCGGCCAATGAAGCTAACATGCATGTTTTTGGAATGTGAGAGGAAAGCGGAGTACCCGGAGAAAACCCACACACACACGGGGAGATTCCAACCCTCAACCTCCTGACTGTGAGGCCAACGGGCTCTGTCCCGGCACTGTTGCGGGATGTTCTTAACCAGAGGCTCCCTGGTTAAGAGGTTTCCTGAAGTGCTGCATGTTTGTGCTAAAGGCACCCCCTAGGCACTGCGCCCCCGATTCAAGGGGGCGCAGCAGCTTGGCAGGACTAATGTGATGTTAATTATGGCAGGCTGTCAATAAATCACTCTCAATCATGTCGTAAACAGGAAGGAGCCCTTCATGCCTCATTATAAGCTCACGCTGAGATGAGTGCCAGCCTTTCTCTGCCATGCATCCATTACCATCCTGCCCCCGTCGCCCCCCCAACTACGTGGCAGCCAGGACTCTGCACATCCTCTACGCCCCCCTCCCCCTACTGACTTATGTCCATGATGAAATGAGAAGGTGACGATCCGCCACGCCACACAGGAGCTCCATGAAGCAACGCTAATGCGCTCGCCAGGACAGGGGACGGCTTCGCTTCAATCGATGGCTTAAGCGACACATGTGGATGCTTTTTCTAAAGTCATTAACTCAATTAGCATCCCGGTGATCCACCCTGTTGCTTTCTATACACTCTTTGCTCCACTCAGGGTGGCATTTGATTGCCAACCTCAGGCCGAGTCTCCGATGGAGCACTTCCTGCAGTACACTTTGTTAGGACGGGCCCTTCTAGCAGGTCCAAGTCCGCCCACCAGCTTTTGTCCCACCGGCAGTGAAATAAAGCTGCGAGTCTCCAGTAAGGTTTACAATTTAACATTCAAAGGAAAAGAAAAGAAAGAAGTTGCAATGCCAGCACTGGGGAGAACTTGCGTACTTACACCTAGTACGTAAGTGTGCACTTGCATACTTACTAGGGGTGTCACAAGACACTAAGGTCTGGAGACGAGATTGGGTCTATGAGACGGCATGACGTTTTAAAGTTACTTTCAAGAAAAGAACAATTAGAAAAGATTATAAAATGCATCAATTTATACTTGTTTCATTTCTGCTGCGTTACACGCCGAGGCAGCAATGCACAGAGTGAACCCTCCTCCTGCCCTTCTGGAGGTGAGAGGTGAGGATGCACGTGGAAATACGGCGTTCTGATTCTTCTCAGGTATTTATTGAGGAAAATATGAAAGCTTCACCAGGAGCAAGGCTTGGAATCAAGAGGACTGTGTGGAGACGCTGCTTCTAACGAGCAGAAGCAGAGCAAATGCAAGCCCAACCGGACCCTCCCTCATGCTTTGTGGGCCCAAACTTTGCAGCGTCGCATCAGCCAAAGCCATGGTGTGCCACATTGCATTGTGGGAGGAATACGCCCGGGGCGCTGTTAGATTTAGTCGGTGTCGGCGCTGTTTGTTCACTTCACGCTGGCGAGGACGCGAGGAGAACACGATGCTCGCTGCTGCAGCCGCCAGATAAGAACTCCCTCTTATCTGCCGACTTATCTCTGACAAGATAAAACGCACCAACATCACGCCGCTTTGGTTCCTGCCACGGCACATGTGTTGTGTGTGCGTGCGTGCATGTTGATCCAAACCAGTTGGAACATCTAAATGAGTGAAGGTTGTGGGGGGACAAACTTGAATCTTATTTTCTGCATCACTTCACCCCTCCCTTGTGTGTGCGTGTGTGCGTGCGCGTGCGTCAAACCAAAGGTTTGAGCAGCATGTGCGACACAAACCCACATATTGCTTTTTTTTCCTCTTTTCAAAAAGCAGAGTCACCGTCACACACGGAAGACCTGAAGATGTGTTTGGATTGTAAAAAACACGCAAATTCAACTAACACAATCCCCACAACTGCTAAAGGAGTCTGGGCCTGACTGGATGGGTGAAAATTCAGTGCGTGCTGCGGAGGTCATTGGTGATGAACAAGGGTCAAGGGGCGTGCAATACCTGAATACAGCCAGCAGAGGCACTGTTGGGTCTCCACAGCAATTAAAACATCACATCTGGCGCCGCTATCATCCGCTGACACGCAACTCACAATTATTCTGATCAACACCAATCCCTCCTTTATGCCGCTTATTTGCTTTCAGACCCCAAGATTCCTTTTTTAGAAATGGAATAGTGTGGTTGTTAAAGCATAGAAAACCTGTTTACCACCTTATAAATACACTTTTAAAGCCCTAAACCCAAAATAACACCCCTATAGTCACCTTTACCCTCCTATTACCCAATATAGTAGACATAAGAGAAAATAAGACAGAAAAAACAGAGAAACCTATTTACAACCTTCTCAATGGGATTTTTAACATTGTTAGAGCCCCCTAGACCCAAAATAACACCCCTATAGTCACCATTACCCTCTTGTTACCCAATATAGTAGACATAATAAGAGAAAATAAGACAGAAAAAACAGAGAAACCTATTTACAACCGAAGAGCGAAGACCAAAAGGCGTACAGGAAGTTATGAGCTTGTACTGTTCTGGGCATCGGGAGTTCAAGTCGGGCAGGGGCGTCAAACTCGTTCACAGCGGCCTGCATGGCAGGTTTTTCTTTTTGTAAAGAAGAAGCATATTTCATTCATTCACACCCAGGATGTCTTTCCTTTAGTTCTGGAGCAGTGTGTGTATATATTTATTTTTGATATTGCTATGAATTATTATTCCATTTATTTATTTTGAGTTTTTTACATTGATTTTGTATTATTTCTTTTAAAATATTTAATATTTTTAAATATATTTGTATCATATTATTGAAATCATATGCAATTATTGCAAGGAAAAAAGTAGGAAGGATATTATGCTAACTACAGTATAATTCAAACGTGGTGTACAGTACATGGAAATACTGAAGAAGAGAAAAGAAGGTGTTTCTCAGCGTGAAGGAGGAACGTCTGCAGTGCTCCTTCCGTCATTCCGTCGCTGTTCTGTGCTTTTATTGTGAAACCGCACATCCATGGGTGGGTCAGCAACACTGATCCAGTTTTCCCGGTGAAGTCGTCAGCGCATCTTCCCCGGAAAGCCTCGCGATGCCGTGTAGGACTTTTCCTGGAAGACCTCCAAGGCGCTGCTTCTTCTTCTAGGAGCTTCCGTGCGAGCGCAGGAAGTGACGGCAAACATCAGAGAGCGACTTTCGTCTGTTCTCACTGAATGATCTCCATGGAGGAGCTTCTCGGATGGAAGTCTCTGGTGGTCTTGGATTTTGTGAGGAAGCTCAGTTATAATTGATGATGTTCCTCGTTTTGCACTTTCCGTGAGCGTCCAACTGCTACTTTGAAAGACTTCTCCTGTCTCTCCATCCAGGCTTACACTTGGGCCAGGGGCGTCCAAAGTGCAGCTCGGGGGCCATTTGCGGTCTGCGGTTGTTTTTTCTTGGCCCAGGTCACATCCTAAAAATATCCTTCAATAGGAAAACCGCAGCAATTTGACAGGAATGAAATCCATCCGACCATTTTCTCTGCCGCTTATCCTCATTAGGGTGGCGGGGATGCTGGAGCCTATCCCAGCTGTCTTTGGGCGGGGGTGGGTACACCCTTGATTGGTCGCCAGCCAATCGCAGGGCAGACAAACAAACATTCACACTCTAGCAACATTCACACAGATCAAGCGGATCTCACCCACCCCCGGGGGCCCTTCCACCCAGGAACCCCAGCGGGAGCCCACCATGGAGTGCCCAGTCACCCTTCCTCACTAGAAGACGTGTCAGTGGGGTCGAGATACGTATTACTGGAGAGTACTTAGGAAAGTACACAGTATACGTAATATTGAAGAGTACTTAGGAAAGTACACAGTATACGTATTATTGGAGAGTACTTAGGAAAGTACACAGTATACGTAATATTGAAGAGTACTTAGGAAAGTACACAGTAT
>QODF01000009.1:5382176-5559366 GCA_024372805.1 Oostethus manadensis | reverse complement strand
GTATCTGTACTATTGAAGAGTACTTTGTAAAGTACACGGTATTCGTAGTATGGAAGTGTACTGACTCGCAGGAAGTACTTCCAAGCGCCTCCCCGTCTGCGGGGTTGGAAGTCGGACGCGTCCCATTAAGGAGTCTCCTTGTCCCCTTGGCCCCTCCCACCTGGCATGCTCCCCGTGCATCCTGAGAGATTTGAGCCGCAGGCTGCAGCGCTGCAAATTTATTCACTTTTGTAGGATAATTGAATTTTTCTGTCATAGTAGGCCGATCCCGCCGGGATGGGAGCGAGCGCGTGCTCTTCTTCTTCTTCGTCTATTAAAAAGTGAGGCTTGGCGTGGCGGCGCGCGTTTCACCTCGCCGCTAATTCTGTACCTCCTCAGATGTGGTACTTTTTGGTTGATGTTATTTACGTACGTTCTGACGGGGAGGGTCACCTATTTCCAGCGAGGGGAGGGGCTGCGCTTCCCGTGCGATGTGTGGCGAGGCTTTCATCCTGCACGGCGAGGTTTGATGCACAGAAAGCGCAGACGGCGGATGCTCGGCGCCGCGTGACACCGCGCACACAAAGAAACAAAAATACCGCGCGCGTTTTGTCTTGGCGCAGCAACACGCCACAAACCCGGAAGGCTTTTGGGACTCATGGCTGGATTATGAATTGCGTCGGTTTTCATAAATGATCTCCCCGATGGTCTCAAAGCAATGCAAATATTGCGAATATTAATATTCATATTTTCAATATCAACTTCACTCTTTCTCACATTTGTCATTTTTTCATCTTCAACTCTTTAAAATTTCCCCTTCAAAATCTTTAGGAATGTTCTTCTTTTCCATAAACCTTTTTCCGAAACGTTACTTCCTTGTGATTTTTCTCCGGATGATCTTACGAGTTTTCAAATTGCAACTTTTTTCCTGTTAGCGTTTTTTTTTTTCTCTTCAAATTTGGACTTTATTCTCAGACAGCAATTTTGTTCATTTCTTTTATTGTTTAAATAAAAATGTTTCTGGTTGTCAATGATTCCCAAAATATCTCTTACAATAATAATAATAATTATATATATTTATAATATTCTAATTTTCCTTCCAATCGCCTGCTTTGATTCTCTGCTGCGGAAGCAGGACTTTGAAAATGACCTGTGGAAATAAAGTTTGACTTGACTTCTTTCTGTAAGATTTCCGCCTTGCCATAGATTGATGTCATATTTCCTGCTCATTTTGGGACATTATTCTCCTCAAGTTTATATTATGACTTCCTGTGAAATGATTTGTTGTCACTTGGACGGTGCGTGCTCGGGCTCGGTCCAAACGAGGCGTGCTCGGGCTCGGTCCAAACGGTGCGTGCTCGGGCTCGGTCCAAACGGTGCGTGCTCGGGCTCGGTCCAAACGAGGCGTGCTCGGGCTCGGTCCAAACGGTGCGTGCTCGGGCTCGGTCCAAACGAGGCGTGCTCGGGCTCGGTCCAAACGAGGTGCGCTGGAGGCGGGAGGTGTGTGATGAAAGTTGCTGCTGAGTGAACAGCAAAGAGGTTTTTCCTTGCATGCAGTTGACTTTGTGGGGTGAACGTGTTTTCGAGAGCCATCTCCAGAGAGCCACCGAGTCGTGCAGCCTCCTGAAGGTGCTTGACGCGTGGTCTTCCTGCAAGGCTGCCATACAAAACTCTACGCGTTGCTGATGCAGCCGCTTAGAACGGAAGGAAACGCTTTTCCCTCTTTTCCTGCTCCTTCTCTTTGACATAAATGACTGTCTCCTTCATTTACTGCCAACCCCCCCCTCCCGCCCCCCACCGTCCAATTTCATCTCCCCTTCGTCCTCTTCCACAGCTCTGTGTCGATTAATTAATTGCCGGCTAATTTAATTTCTCCAAAAGTAATAACTTGTTTAAGCATGAATAAAGACTGACAAGACAAAGTTCTAATCTGCCCCAAGTTTAATTAGAGACGCCGAGGTTTGCACGCTGAGACCCACGGGGGGTCAGCAAGACGGAGGAGGGGGGGGGGGGTGCGTCAGGATGGACAAACGAAGGGACAAACGAGGACACGTCAGCACGCCGTGTCTTCGTGTCTTAGCGCGCCCGGCAGAATATTTGTCGTGTTTTTGTGAGTCTCTGACACGCCGAGGTTGTCGTCTTTTTACAACAGGCGTGTCCAAAGTGCAGCCCGGCGCCCATTTTTTATTATTATTGTAAAAACAACAGGTGAACACATTTTTATATAATTAGAGCCCCCAGACATGAACTAACACCCCTAGAGTCACCTTTACAACCCTATTACCCAATTCAGTAGACATATTAGGAGAAAATGGGACATGGAAAACCCGTTCACGACCTTCCAAATATGCTTTTAACAGTATTCAATCTCTCTAAACATGGAATAACACCCCTATACTTCTATTATTAATATATTAAGACAAAATAAAACATATAAGACATCTGTTTCCAACCTTCTAAATACACTTTATAACATTTTTAGAGTCCTCTAAACATGAAATAACACCCCTATAGTCACACTTACACTCCTTTATGAATAATTATTAGTATAGAAAATAATAACAATAACACCCCTACTGTATATTCCAATATAGTAAACACAATAAGACAAAATAAGACATATTTATTGCATTTGTGTGTGTCACAGTAAATGTGTTTCGTTGCAAGTGGGGGAGCAAAATGGTTGGTGGAGAGGAAGTGAGACTGGGAGTTGAGTGTTGCATTTTAGCTTGCTGTGGGTTACGCAGCAACAGTAGTTATTACAATGATTATGATGAATATGTTATTACTTTGCTTTGCTGTGCTGGGATCAGCTAAACCTGCAAGAAAAGCCTGTTGTTCCGTGGCTTGTTCAGAACAATTACTGACACCTAGTGACCCGTGTAGAATACTACATTTACAATTTGAATTTGTGTTTTACTTCATTTTTATGTTTGAAAATGCTTCATTTTAGGCAAAGAAAAACCTGGCATTGCCTTTAAAGTGCGTATATATATATATTTTTTTTTTTTAAACGAATATTGTCTGATAAAACATCAGTATTTTTTTCATGAATATATATCTGAAAACGTGGGATCTGCTGACGGACGATCGTATTTATTTTGCACAAAAGAAACGTTTAAGAGTGCCTGAGTGGGAACTATCCGTGGTGCTGGAAGCTGTCTCTCCAATGCGGTACTTCTGTCGGTACACTTCCTCAAGTACACTGTGTACACTGTGTACACTGTGTACACTGTGTACTGTGTGAATGCCGGCAGTGTCCCGAACGCATCGCTGTCCTTCCGCTACGTCGCCAACATGCCGACTGTTCACTGCACCAGCCGGGTACTGACAGTGTACTGCATTTTGCCGTACTTCTCAGTGTAGACACTCAAAATACTTAAGTGTGCGGTAGTGTTCACCATTGTATGTTGAGGCTTAAAACTAGTACTATATTATATGAATAATAATCATACTTTAATATTATACATATTGTCTGCTCTCTGAAGATGTTTCCTGTTAGCATTCACCACGGCAAGTAAATGCTATGAGGTTGAGTTTGCCTCGTTTTTACGTCCGATCCCCTTCCTCACACATTTATTTGGGCTTCGGACATCTCCAATCGGTCTATGTGGGGGCGTGCATGGGAATCAAACCCGCACAATGTGTCTCCAGACGGCACCAGGGAACATTAAAAAGTTCTAATAATACTAAGAAAAATGGGAAAAATCAGGGGTTGGTTTGGGGTTCTTAGTGGGGTTAGGGCTTCTTGGGAGGGCTAGGGGTTCTTGATAGGGTTTGGGGTTCTTGGGAGGGTTAGGGGTTCTTGGTAGGGTTAGGGGATCTTGAGAGGATTAGGGGTTCTTGGGAGGGTTAAGGGTTCTTGGGAGGGTTAGGGGTTCTTGGTAGGGTTAGGGGTTCTTGGTGGAGTTAGGGGTTCTTGGTAGGGTTAGGGGTTCTTGGTGGCGTTAGGGGTTCTTGGTAGGGTTAGGGGTTCTTGGTGGCGTTAGGGGTTCTTGGTGGCGTTAGGGGTTCTTGGTAGGGTTAGGGGTTCTTGGTAGGGTTAGGGGTTCTTGGTGAAGTTAGGGGTTCTTGGTAGGGTTAGGGGTTCTTGGTAGGGTTAGGGGTTCTTGGTGAAGTTAGGGTTTCTTGGTAGGGTTAGGGGATCTTGAGAGGGTTAGGGGTTCTTGGTAGGGTTAGGGGTTCTTGGTAGCGTTAGGGGTTCTTGGTAGGGTTAGGGGTTCTTGGTGGCGTTAGGGGTTAATGTCAAGGTAGTTTGTTTTCATTGACAGTTTCCAAAATGTAAAAAGTATAGTTGAGTGAAGGATAGAAAGTGGTGCTGAAGTCTCTCCAAGATGAAATGGGCTCTTTTGAACGAACGCAGGAGAAAGAGAGAGAGAGAGAGAGAGAGTAATTAAAGACTTTAGGGGGGAAAAGAGCAGCTCTCTTTTGTGTGTTTTAGCTTCCATTAATCAGGCGAGCGACGAGGTTTAGCATCTCTGTGAGGCTAAAGTGATGGAGCGGGAAAATAGAAAAGGATGAGGAGGAGGAGGAAGAGTGGGCCGACGGTCCTGTGCTCTTTACCCAAGTTGACAGCGTAAAATGTCAGATACTCATCTGGAAATGATTTCCATTTCATACCTCCGACATCTTGGAGAGCGGAGGACTCGGCCATCTAATTGGTTTGACCGCAGACGGGGGACCACGCCGCCCGGTGGGCGAGGGCGGGGGTCCCGTTGGGGTCAAGCGGGAGTGCAGATTAGAAGTCCGGCGTTAATAGAGGCACCTTGAAGAAGCACGGCCACTTCCTGCTTCCTGGAGGGGGCGGAGTCACCGGCAGCTCCATGTCGTGTTTAGACAAGAGAGTCACATGACTAAGTATATTGTATAATAAGTATATTACAGTACTAATACATCCATAATTGTTCATGCATGTGCACAGAACCACTGGCAAGTCTTTCCTGATGAGCGACACCGTCCCCAACCAGAGTCCAAAATAAAAACTCAAAATAACCCAAAAGTCGAACCCACCACATATGGACCCACGACACATTCTAAAAATAGAATTGAAACCAAAAACGGGGGGAAAACATCCGCAGAAATTGTACAAGAATAAAGTTACAATATTCAGAGAGAAAAATTGTAATCTAAAGGTGGTAATTTTTGCACAACAATATCGTAATTTGATGAGGAAAAAATCATCATAGAAGAATAAATTTGAAATATTAGAAGAAGAAAAGTGGCATTTCAAGGTGGTCACATGACGACCACTGTGTTCTCTCTCCGCAGACCTGAGGCCCCTCCCAGACGTGGCGATGACGGGTAACTGCACGCGCGAGTGCACCGAGTTCGGCCACTCGGACTCGTGCTGGATGCCCGGGCAGCCCTCCCCCGAAAGCAAGCCGTCCAAGAACCCCCCCAAGCTGTCCACCTTCGTGCCTTACCAGGAAACGGACGGGCCCGAGCAGCTGATGGCCAACGGCAGCCCCAAACCCCTCCCAGTGGAGGAGCGCGGGCCGGGTGGGGGCGGGGCCTGCCCCAAGGTGGCCAACATGCGCTTCATGACCCCCTACAGCAGTGCCTACCCCCCCGGCGCCGACCCGTCCGGTAAAGACTGCGGGCTGGAGGAGATCCCACTGAGGCAGGCGGCGGAGTACCACTCGGCCACCACCCCCACTGGCCACGCCTCCAAGAGGGAGATCTACCTGTGAGGCCCGGCTCCCCTTCCAAACAACCCATCCCCCTCTTCCTGTTGCTACTCACACACCCGCCCGACGCCTCACCGCCCCTGTGCCTCGCTGTGTTACACCACAGACTCCTCCCCCTTCCCCATCACCTTTGCTTTCGGCCCCGCCCACCTGGCTTGCCAACCAATCCTGTAAATGAACGTTGAAGGAATGTAAACATGGTTGTGATCTTTTCTTAGCTACTTGTTGTAAATCCTACTCAGTGTCAAACTATCTAAACAAAACGGACTTTTAATCTTTCTTGACTCAACAGAACTTTCTGGAGGTTCCGTTTTGGGTCCAGTCGCTCAAACCCGGCCCCTTTTTCAAGAAGACCTTTTCAGGAACTTGGACTCCCGGCCGCCACCCGCCTCCTTGCTGTTGTGAAGTCTTTTTCCAGTGTACACTGTTGTAAATATGGCCGACGGTGATGGGGGCGTGGCCGTGATCGTGCGGGGGCGTGGTCTTCAGAACCTCACGCGGCGTCGCACCGCGGGATCGATTGAAGTTGTTCATGTACAGACGCTTTTTGGGAGTTATCCACGATTCTTCAAGCAGGGGTGTCCCACTTTTACTGGCCCATAAAAGGAAGGCTGGGCATGCCCATAAAAATGGAAAGTATCACAATTGGGCTTTCAGCCTTGAAATTGCGGTGGAAGGCCTGACAAAAATGCAAACTGCAATCACTTTGAGCAGTACCAGAAATATTCCAACACCAATTCCAGGACTTTTACCCGCCATCATTTTCACAATTCTTGCGCCTTCGTTTTATTTGGGCCAATAAAAGACGAGTTCATGACGTGATGTTCCGTATTTGAAATGTTAGTCTTCAGGTGACGTTGTTAACGTGAAAATCAACGAACTTCTCGTCACGCCGGTCGGTCCTCAGAGGAGCGGCGCCCCCACGGCGGTGCCCTCGCGGGTCATGTGACATCAACGCTTTGGCTTTAACTTCTGATGAGCAGACGCATATTTGTGCTGGAAAGACTTCTAATATTGGTATAAATCATATTTCTTTTGTATTCACGCTGGGGGCGGCGGCCTGCGCTTTGGTTTGGTTGTCGCAGTGGACCCGCCTCCCGAGCGGTCGCCGTCTTTTGCTACGAGACGTAAAGATGGAGGTCAGAGGTCACATCAGCTCTTTGGTGCCAATTAACCTCAGGTGACCTTTGACACCGCTGTTGGCTTTTGCCAGCAGCAGCACGCTGAGTGTGTGTGTGAGAGTTGACTCGACTTTCTGACATTACAGTTGAACCGTTTTTTAGGGGTGTATTCACACGCGACCATTCGAGCGTCTTTGGCTCCTTGGCAGCTTTTACGGGTGTGAGCGCGCTGACCCGTGCTGTGGTACCGTTGGAGGAGGCGGGCCAGGGCACAAAGAAATTGTTCATGCAACATAACCAAGTCACAGAATGACTTTGGTGCTGGTGCTGGGTTACCAGTGATACCAGTGAACTCCACACCAGTTTGATCACAGGGGTTACGCCCCCATCAGGAAATGTCAAGCCACAATGTAGAAAAATATTAAGAAATATATTACAAAAAGCAACAGAAAAATAAGAATTACTAAACAGGATGAGCATAAAGTCACAATATCATGTAATATTAATAATTATAATAAGTTATTATTAATAAAGGTTTTGTTGGCTGGAAATATGCTGAACTTCATCAGCATATCTACACTTTGTTTTCACTTTGTGGCCCTCAGGAGGGAAAAAGTTTGTTTGATGCGATCGCTCCTCTCAGGCGTCGTCGATGGCGCAGCGGAAATCATCAGAACGACTCCAAATAAGACCGGAAAGAATCCACAAAGTCAGCCAACGCGCAGTGAAAGAGCAGAACGTGCATGAGAACGCAGGCCAGTCTTTAAAACACAAATACTGTATACAATATATACAGCATGTATGCAATATATACAGCATGTATGCAATATATACAGTATATACAGTATGTATACAATATATACAGTATGTATGCAATATATACAGTATATGCAGTATGTATACAAAATATACAAAGTTATTAGTACTTCTCCTTACCTTTGACATCTTTTTCTAGTTGGCGGTGTGCCGAGTTGGGACCCCCTTGGTCTAGTGTGAGTACACCCCACGTCTTTCTCGGCCCAAAAGAAGTTTCTCCTCGTATGGATTTGCCTGCACTAAAGAAAAAGTACGGATTTGTCTTAACAGGCGTTCTAAAAACGCTCCTCTGATGACCAAGGCGTGCATGAAACCATTCCAGCACGTTTCAAACACGTGCTTTACTTTGAAAGTCAAAGAGGTTCCCAACCAGTGTGACAACAGTGTGAACTCCAATGTGGTTTTTGTTTTTTTTGCTGGAATTTCATTTCCTGCGCTTTTTCCTTCTTCTTTCTGTGGCACAAAAAGTATCAAAGCTAAACTTCAAAGTACACCAAAGCTCCAAAATTCCTTCAGCTTTCATCCGCTACCAGCGCGCCTCCCGCACGCTACGTGCTACATGCTAACGTCTTACATTACGCCACGGGGTGCCTTGTGTGTCGTGTACGACCGGAGGGCCGACGCGTACCAAGACAGGAAGTCGCGTTTGACGACGAGCGGCTTTTTTCAATTGGAAAGGAAATATTTTCTACTTGGACTCGAGCGCGTACAAACGACTTCATATCGTCTTTGAAGGTATTTTATCAAACGGGAGAGACGCTTGCGGTTTTCTTCTTTGTTTTTTCCAAGCTGTATTATACTGAGCATGACGCAAGCCCATTCTAGAAGTAGAAAAAGGCTTTTTGTTGTTTTCACTGCTTTACTGTATGGATACTGTTTGTTCCTAAATGTTCTTTTCCCTTACGTCTGCTCGCACACCCGTCCACCTTTGACCCCAAACCGGAAGGCTGAGGAACAAAGGCTGTGTCTCAATTGGTGCACTTGCGTACTTGCACTTAGTACTCTGAGTCCATCAGTGCACACTTGCGTACTTGAATTTAGTGTTCTGAGTCCATAAGTGCACACTTGCGTACTTGCACTTAGTACTCTGAGTCCATAAGTGCACACTTGCGTACTTGCACTTAGTACTCTGAGTCCATAAGTGCACACTTGCGTACTTGCACTTAGTACTCTGAGTCCATAAGTGCACACTTGCGTACTTGCACTTAGTATTCTGAGTCCATAAGTGCAGACATGCGTACTTACACTTAGTATTCTGAGTCCATATGTGTACACTTAAGTGCTTACACACAAACCTTGGGAGTACATTGCGTAAGTGCACACTTGCATACTTACACTTAGTGTTCAGACACTTAGTATTGTCGGTGAGGCATGGGTTGCAGCTCACCATTAAAAAAAGAGGGAGGAAGTTCAATTTTGCCCGGAATGGTCGTTTCCAGAAAGTACAATGAGACAGCTTTAACATTCCCACCCTCGGGAAGGAAGTACACAGAGTACTTACTGAGGCAAGTATCCCATCGGAGACACAGCCAAGGAAGTCAGAAGGAGCTGATGATGTGGAAATCCCAACTTAATTACGTGCGAGCAACTAAATAAGCGATAATAAAAACGTCCCGGCAGAAGGAGAAAAGAAGCTAATTGGGTCGCCGCAACGAGATGAGCAAATGATGCGGTTAAACTTCCCAAAGGAAAGAATTCCTGACTGGAATGTTTAAATCATCCGGAGAAGCGAGCGGGGATTGAGAAGTCGGGATGAGATGTTTCCGAGGAGGTGGACGACGTGCGTTTCCTGTTTCCGGCATGAGGTTGTCGTCGGTGGAAGTGTGAGCGTTCCAAACCAGTGCCGTGCTTGGTCAGGTGATTGTTGTTAGCAAGGTGCACAGGACACCTTTTTGGTTGGGCGTGTTGGGAGACTTCACGTGGCTTTGTGGAGGAAGCACGCTAGCGATGGCTTCTTTCTGTACAGTTTTATGTACATGCAAATGTAGTCTTTTCCAACCAGATATTTATCTATACACACTATCTCTATACTCCAAGCGTGTGGCGTGTGGGCTCGTCTCATGTTTGTAGGCTCGTCACGTCGCTCATCCACAAAACGCTTGTTTCGGTTTGGACCTCACGTCTTTTCTTTCTTCTCTTCCTTTTCCATCGGCATGTTTGACTTTTCAGTCAACGTTCTCTTTTATTTTGCTGAGCAGATCAAAGAAAAGAAATGACATCTTGTAAGTAGTCCTTCCTTAGAGCTTTACAATAAAAGACATTCTGTAAAAGTACACCGCCCCTGCTGTCTGACTGCCTTACACGTCTTTGCAGGGTCCACACCATCCTTTCCTGGATGCTGCTGGACCTCCCAACCTCTCTTTCTCTCCATCTTTACTTGCGCTGCTTCTGCCCGTGTGACCGTAGTGGGCGGGGCCGTGTAAGGACAGGCAGAAAGGGGAAGTAAGGCGTCGGGTGATCTTCTCAACACGATGCGGGGAAGAAGTACGAGAAGAAGGGGGAGCAGGAGGACAATGACAAAAGATGGCACTTACAAGAAGAAGAAGGAGATGAAGAAGAACGATGAGTAGAAGAAGCAGAAGAAGGCCAAGATGGGGAAGTAGTGAAAGCACAACAAGAAGGAGGCAAGAAAGGAGAACAAGCGAGACAGGGAGAAGAAGAAGAAGTAGGAGAGGACAAAGAAGGAAAAGAAGTGGAATACCTCCTGCAAGAAGGAGGAGGAGAAAATGAGAAGCAGGAAGAAAGGATGGATGTATGGATTGATGCATGCATACATGGATACATGGATGGATGGATGGATGGATAAATGGATGCATGGATGGATGGATGGATGGTTGGGGTAGTGTGGTTAGTCAAGCACAAGAATCTTTGCAAAGATTCTTGTGCTTGACTAAGACGGACTTTTGATTGACACAACGAAGGATGGCCTTCAGGAACATTCGGCTTGTGTGACTTCCTGCTCTGATAGGCCGCATGACAAAAATCTACTTGATGTGAAGCACATCATCTCTTCTCAGCCAAAATAAATAATCTTATTAATTTGTCTTAACAATTGCTGGCTCAACATGCATCTTTTGATACCGAGTCACACACACACACACACACACACACACAGTGTGTAGTTTGTATTGCGTCGCAAGCATCAGAAAGACAACAATACTGATTGCTGATTGAGGATGAGATTTGAAGCAAGTGTGATGTCTCACTTTGCCAGAGAAATGAGAACTAGCATGGCGTGTTGCTCACTGCGCTTGCACACACACACATACACACACGCACACACGACAACATGACAACTTTGGTTGTGCCCCCGCAATTTTCTGCCACACAAACATGTTTTAGGTTAGAAAAAGACGCTGCTGGCGTGAAGGAAGAAGCGTGAGGGGCGAGCTTGTGGAGCATCAAACCTCCTGTGGTCCATCTGCGAAAAGTAGCGTGCGTCTAATTAGCGCGCGTTAAAAATAGTAGAAAATGGTACGTGCATGTAGATCACAGGAGGGGGCATGGAAGCGTCACGTAGCACAACTTGTCTTTCAAATGCATGTTTTAGGCTTTTTTCATAAAATAAGTACCACACCAGGAATAAATATGTTCTCCTTTTTATCTATGAATTTATGAATGCATCTACAGTATCTATCTACATAATTATTTGTGCAAGGGTGTACAATTGCTTGATTCAAATCTATTGTATTTTTTTATGAAATGATAAAAAGACATATCATTTCCAGCCTTTGTAAAATGCTTTTGAAAGGATGATTAAATGTACAGTATGTGCTGTACATCTACTAATGTACATATATATATATTATATATATATATATGTATATTGTGCCAACGCAAAACACGAGTATGTTGTGAAGGGTCCCTTGCGGTAAAAAAAACGCCGATGTGTTATATGTTATGCATCAATATCCGAAGTTTAATACCCACACGGAAATGCTTTACGTGTCTCACGGTGCTGCCGTGTTGTCAGCATTCAGACCTCTTTTGCTGAAAACCCACGTGGGAATGTTTCTGTCAACAAAAAGACGAGCCTTCCGTGCCGAGACGTGATGGGCCTGCGAAGGCGTCATGTCAACAGATTAGGAACCACTCCAAGTCATTGGTGCTGCAAAAGTGACTATAGGGGTGTTATTTTGTATCTAAAAGGCTCCAATAATGTTAAAAGGAAAGTCACAAACAGGTTTTCTATGTTTTATGTTCTCATATTATGTCCACAATATTGGCTAGCAAGAGTGTAAAGGTGACTGTATGGGTGTTATTTCACATCTAGAGGGCTCTAATAATGTTAAAAATCCTATTTAGAGAGTTGTAAACAGGTTTCTTATAATGTCTACAATATACAGTAAAAGGAGTGTTAAAGTGACTATAGGGATGTTATGTCACATCTAGAGGGCTCAAATATTGTTAAAAATCCTATTTTGAGAGCTGGTTTTCGTAAAATGTCTACAATATACAGTAAAAGGAGTGTTAAGGTGACTATAGGGGTGTTATGTCACGTCTAGAGGGCTCAAATAATGTTAAAAATCCTATTTAGAGTTGTAAAGGTTTTCTTATAAGGGCTCTAATAATGTGACATTTAGAGGGTAGGTTAGTAAAGAGATATGAAAAACATGTAAAGTATTGCTTTCATAAATGAGGAATCCTACTTGGTGCAAATTGACTTATGACAGTCGGGTGTGCAATGAAAATAAAGCGGTTTAGGGATGTCGGCATTTCTGTCAGATCCACATTGACGTGGAAAAAGGAGCAGGAAGAAGCAGATCTTATTGAATTCTCTCCCCTTTGGCTTTCCGCCGCACAGCGATCAGGAACGAGCGACGGAATACACACAATCCAGGGTTGCTGGTTGGCTTCCGCCATTCCATTCCGCGGCGTCTCCGCGTTACGCCATCAAAGTGCGGCCTCCGCACGTCCAGAACGTTCCAGGCCCAGCTGGTGGACGTGCACTTGGAATAACACAAATGTACTTTGTAGATTCTAAGCAGGACATGTTTCATATTTCCATGCATCAATAATACATCACAGATTCTTTCCCAAGCACTTTGACTTGGGCAGATAAAATAGGCGAGTTTTAAAAATCCTCTCCAATGATCAGATATGTGCTTTTCCCAGCAGAAGCAAAGACGCTGCACACGACACTCCGTCTTTGCCGGATTAGTCTCTTCAACCCTGGCACTTTCGCTTTCACTTTCATGTGATTATCACCATTATTATTATTATTGTTGCATATTAAGCATAATAAGGTCATGGAGTGGCCCAGTCAGTCTCCGGACCTTAATCCCATAGAACATCTGTGGAGGGAGCTGAAGGTTGGAGTTGCCAAACATCAGCCACGAAACATGAATGACTTGGAGAGGATCCGCAAAGAGGAGTGGGCCAAACCCCCCTGAGATGTGTGCAAACCTTGTGGCCAACTACAAGAAGCGGCTGACCTCTGTGATTGCCAACAAAGTACTGAAGCACCTTTTTCAAAGGGATCAAATACTTCTTTCCTTCATGGAAATGCTAATTCATTTATAACTCTTTTTTGTCATTGTTGTCTCTCAGTGTTCAAATAAAGCTACCATTGAAATGATAGACTGATCATTTCTTCGTTAGCGGCCAACTTACACAATCAGCTGGGGTTCAAATACTTTTCCCCTCACTGTATGTGTGTATTATGTTTATCGTTATTACCACTACAAATAGATCCTATTTAACATCATTACTACCACTACAAATACGTGTTTTAGACACACGGAGTATTTCCAAAAGGAGTATTTTTGCAAGGATGTGATGCTGTGAAGTAAATGCAATCAATATTAATGAAGGTAATAAAATGTGAATGTGATATGATGTTTATTATTTGCAGAAATAAACATGCTGTGCACGCAGAGATGAAGAGGATTTATCAGCTTTGGTGGATTTTCAACTTCTTTTGTTTTTTGGCTGCCAAACAAACAGCGAGAAGGCGAGCTAAGAGGCGGCGTGCAAACTCCGTGCAGCGGATCAGATGTTGCGTCATGATAGTGTTGGGATTTGGCTGGCGCCGTGTGCACGTGACGTGCACGTGTCTTCTTCTTCAGCGGGGAGATAAGATGCAAGTCGGTGGAGTCCGTGCCACACGGATGTGAAGCACTTATAAAATACTAAATATTACTTTAGTCATTCACAGGATTGCCAAATCCTACAAAGAAAAAATTGTTTGTAAAGCCAATGGCAGACACTGCTATTTTTTTGAACACGCCCCTTTCACCTAATTGGCCAATTGCACAGCCTTAAGAGCGTGCATATCATGAATGCTAGGTCTTGTTTTCTGAGAATCTACTGCACCTACTGGTAACCGGTTTGCCATGTAGTAATAAAAATATACTAATAACCTCATCTGGTTACTGCTATTATTTTCAAAACTACTGTATATGATCATAAATCAAAAGTTTAGTATTGATTATTTTCTTATCAACATGAATATTTATAGAAATGAATAAACCGTGTGTTTGCTACTACGAGTTGTCTGTCGTCTTATGAATACGCATGCGTGTTGTGAGCGTAGCTCGGGTGACGCCTGTCCTCTTTAGCACGTTTGTTTCACTTAACATCCAAACTTTAGCAAATATTTGGGCCTCGGCTTGTGTTGGACCTTCTGGAAGGGCTTTTGGATGTTAACCAAGACACGACTGGCGACACTCCACAGTATGCAGCGTGCACGGTATGCAGCGTGCACGGTATGCAGCGTGCACGGTATGCAGCGTGCACGGTATGCAGCGTGCACGGTATGCAGCGTGCACGTAGGAAAAGCAGCCAGGAAAAGGCATACGCAATAAGGAAGCAGCCTCATTTCTCTATGATTGGCTGGCCTTCAGGTGTAGAACTTTGTATGGCTTGTGGACGCAAACGTCCTGTTTTCCCTTAACCTCCTCCGAAGGTAAGGGTGTCCTCACTTTTTCCTCCAGCCGGGGCCACATAGTTACAAATGAATATTCTGCAAATGTAGATATGCTAAGAAGTTATAAAAACTTTGTCATACGAGTAAAAAGGAATATTACTTACATCAACTTTTTTCCCATTTTGACTTGCATTTGTTTTTTTTAAATAATTATTATAATGTACACTTTTTCTGCAAGCAAACTTTTTGGTTTAGCTTGTTTGTCGTATTATAACGTAAAAAATAAAATGTTTTCTTAAGTATTTCAACTCAATGCTGCTAAAATGAAATGCTGAGTGAAGGCTGCCCTCCGGTCACGCCTGTTCCAAAAAAGTCTTTAAAAAGAAAAAAAACAGAGCATGGAGCTGAAAGGAGCTGAAATTAACCTTCTTAGACCCAAAGGTGTTCTTTTCTGGCACATTTCTGGCATGAATGGCAAAATGGGGGATTTTGGACAAGGTAACGTACAGTGGTGTGAAGAAGTATTTGCCCCCCTCCTGACTTTGGATTAGTTTGTCACACAAAATGTTTGTGATCATCAAACACATTTGAATATTAGTCACAGATAACACAAGTAAACACAAAATGCGGTTTTGAAAGGAATGTTTTTATTATTTAGGGAGAAAAAAATCCTGTGTGAAAAAGTAATTGCCCCTGCACCTAATAACGGGTCGGGCATCCTTAGCAGCAAGAACTGCAATCAAACGTTTGCCATAACTTGCAACAAGTCTTTTACACGCTCTGGAGGAATTTTGCAGAATTGTTGTCATTCAGCTTTATTTGAGGCTTTTCTAGCATGAAGCGCCTTCTTAAGGTCATGCCACAGCATCTCCATGGGATTCAGGTCAGGACTTGGACTAGGCCACTCCGACGTCTTCATTTGGTTTTTCTTCAGCCATTCAGAGGTGGATTTGCTGGTGTGTTTTGGGTCCTTGTCCTGCTGCAGCACCCAAGATGGCTTTAGCTTGAGTTGACCAACAGATGGCCGGACCTTCTCCTGCAGGATTTTTTGCTAGACAGTAGAATTCATGCTTCCATCTATCCCAGCAAGCCTTCCAGGTCCTGAAGCAGCAAAACCAGCCCAGACCATCACACTACCACCACCATATTTGACTGTTGCTAGGAAATGCTGTGTTACTTTTACGCCAGATGGAACGGGACACGCAAAAAGTTCAACTTTTGTCTCGTCAGTCCACAAGATATTTTCCCAAGCCTTGGCAGTCATCATTTTGTGTTCAATGATGTCATCTTTGACTAACAGTTAACTCTTTTTTATGAGCAGAAACATTTAAGTGTGACAAACAGTCAGGAAGGGGGCAAATAGTTTTTCACAGCCCTGTATGTATCACGGGGCTTTTCTTGCTGCAAGCCAACTTCAAATACAACATCAACACAGAGCTCAGATGTGGTCCAATGAAGTGTCCAGCTTCTCCTGGTACGTACAGTATACGGACCACCGGGCCTAAGAGGGTTAAAGAAGGTGTGGGAGTGTTGGGGGTGATAATGAAAACAGTCCCTGAACCGGATTCCCTTAATCACTGCATGTCCCTCTTTCTGTTAATTGGAGATAATTATAGGATTTTAATTTCCTTATGTAGGTTAAAGAGGAGAGTGAGGAGATGAAGACAAAGTTTATTAACGAGCCAACAAAGTCGCTCGTCACCCACAAACCTTCCACTCGGCTCCCTAATCACGTCTCGTTAGCGCAACAAGGCTCGTTGAGTGAAGCGGGAAATTGACTAAACAGCAGTTTCGATTAGTCGCCGGCCAGCCGAGCGTCACATCAGCCGCTAAACATTCTCACCAGCTTTTTTATTCCCGATCCATTATTGAAACACACGTCGGCACGCGGGAGGAAAATGCTGGACAATAATTCATGAACGTCGACCTGAAAAGACACTTTTGTGCTTGTATAACCTCGGGCCTGATGTGGGCCAAAAAATAAATACATGAATAAAAGAACGACTTACGTAACAGCTCCTCTTTGATTTGGAGCTTTCACAGGCATGAGTCAGTAATAAGCATACTGCACCAATAGCACGGCTTTATGGAATCACGGGAGGGCCAAAACTAGAAGGAAACGCGTGTGGCAAAGAAGCAATAATCCAAGGAAACATATTCTTTTTCCATTTTGTCTTTCATTTTCTGTACTGTCTTTGCTTTTTTTCATGTTCTTTTGCTTTTTCTGTATTGTCTTTGCTTTTTTTCATGTTCTTTTGCTTTTTCTGTATTGTCTTTGGTTTTTTTCCTTGTTGTTACTTTTTCTGTATTGTCTTTGGGGTTTTTTCATGTTCTTTTGCTTTTTCTGTATTGTCGTTGGGTTTTATCATGTTGTTGTTGATACTTTTTCTGTATTGTCTTTGTTTTGTTTTTTCATTTTGTTTTGCTTTTTCTGTATTGTCCTTGGGTTTTTTCATGTTGTTGTTGCTTTTTCTGTTTTGTCTTTGTTATTCAATTTGCTTTTTCTTATTGCATTTACCGGATGGCTCGAGTTGGCTATGGGTGGGTCTTTCATTTGCAGGTATGGACTAGGGTCCATAGGTGGACTAGTCCTAGTGTGGACTAGAGCCATGCCTGATCACATGATTCCTGCTTGCTGTGGCTATGTAGTAGCTATGTTTAAATGTAGCTCTTAGCACAGTTCCCAGTCCATTGATATCATTATCACTATCACCATACTTTGCGAAAACATCTTGAACGATGGAGTCCACATGGAAGCTGCTGTGAGAAGTGGTTGACAGCCCGGGTGGGACTGGTCACCCTGGCAGAAAGATGTCAATGTATTGTCTTTGCTTTTACTTGCTTGCTTGAGCCAAGCGGGAAAGGCAATGAGAAAAATCAAACAAAAAAGACAAAACAGGAACAACCTAACCGTAACCCTAATCCTAACCACAACCCCTATCAATAACCTAATCCTAACACTAACCATAACCTAATCCTAACCATAACCCAATCCTAACCCTAATCCTAACCACAACCCCTATCGATAACTTAATCTTAACAATTACCTAATCCTAACCCTAATCCATCATTAAATTATGTTTACTTAATGCTAACATTAGCCCTAATCCTAACGCAAACCCTAACCATAACCTAATCCTAACCATAATTTAATTCAAACACGAGCCCTAATCCTGACCATAACCCCTATCAATAACCTAATAAAGTCTCTATCTATCTAATCCTAACCGTATCAGATATACATAATAATTTGGTTTTATTAATTTTCCAAATATTTCGGTTTTCTCCCATAACATTTGGACTTTATTCCTATATTATAAATTTCTCCCCAACTTTTCTTTTCACTTGACAGAAAATAACTTTTTTTCTTTATTAAAAAAAAAATAATTATGTAAAATTACAGCATCACACCACAAATGGCCCCCAGGCCACACTTTAGACCAGCCTGCCCTAGACTTTGGTCTAAACCAGACTGGGACAAAGTCGTGGACCATATTTTACACCTTCGAATTGACCCTGATGGTTTCCAAATTATTTTTTCAACCTTTAATATCAAAGCTTCTGCGATGACCGTAAATCTTGAGCTATGTAAATGAGTAATATACAGGTAATGTTTGTACAGTACATAACCCAGCCCTCTGGCCACAACTCTAACCCTTCTCCTAATCCTAACCCAATCCTAACTCTACTGTAATCCTAATCCTAACTCTACCCTAAATCTGAAAATTTCTATATATCTAAAATTTAGCTACAGTATCTGTCTAGCTCTAACCCTAACGCTCCCTACCCCTAATCCTAAACCTAACCCTGACTCAAACCCTAACACCAACCCTAACCCAAACCATAACCCTAGCCCCAATCCTAACCAAAACTCTAACCATAGCTCCAATCCTAACCCAAATCCTAACCCTGGATCAAACCCTAAACCAAGCCTTAACCCTAGCTCCGATCCTAACCCAAATCCTAACCCTAGATCCTACCCTAACCAAAACCATAACCCTAGCTCCAATCGTAACCCAAACTCTAACCATAGCTCCAATCCTAACCCAAATCCTAACCCTGGATCCAACCCTAACCATAACCCTAGCTCCGATCCTAACCCAAATACTAACCCTGGATCCAACCCTAACCCAAATCCTAACCCTGGATCCTACCCTAACCAAAACCATAACCCTAGCTCCAATCCTAACCCAAACTCTAACCATAGCTCCAATCCTAACCCAAATCCTAACCCTGGATCCAACCCTAACCATAACCCTAGCTCCAATCCTAACCCAAATCCTAACCCTGGATCAAACCCTAACCCAAACCATAACCCTAGCTCCGACCCTAACCCAAATACTAACCCTGGATCCAACCCTAACCCAAATCCTAACCCTGGATCCTACCCTAACCAAAACCATAACCCTAGCTCCAATCCTAACCCAAACTCTAACCATAGCTCCAATCCTAACCCAAATCCTAACCCTGGATCCAACCCTAACCATAACCCTAGCTCCAATCCTAACCCAAATCCTAACCCTGGATCAAACCCTAACCCAAACCATAACCCTAGCTCCGACCCTAACCCAAATACTAACCCTGGATCCAACCCTAACCCAAATCCTAACCCTGGATCCAACCCTAACCCAAACTATAACCCTAGCTCCAATCCTAACTCAAACTTTAACCGCAGCTCCGATCCTAACCCAAATACTAACCCTGGATCCAACCCTAACCCAAACCATAACCCTAGCTCCGACCCTAACCCAAATACTAACCCTGGATCCAACCCTAACCCAAATACTAACCCGGATCCAACCCTAACCCAAATACTAACCCTGGATCCAACCCTAACCCAAACCATAACCCTAGCTCCGACCCTAACCCAAATACTAACCCTGGATCCAACCCTAACCCAAATACTAACCCGGATCCAACCCTAACCCAAATACTAACCCTGGATCCAACCCTAACCCAAACCATAACCCTAGCTCCGACCCTAACCCAAATACTAACCCGGATCCAACCCTAAACCAAATCCTAACCCTGGATCCAACCCTAACCCAAATCCTAACCCTGGCTCCAATCTAACCCAAACCATAACCCTAGCTCGTCCTACACAGCAAAAGATGATGATCTGAATGGAGCTGGCGATGATGAGGAAGTGACTATGATTTTGGTGGCGTTCTGTGAACGAGAGGCGGCTAGGAGAACAAGATGGTTGCGGGGCAATCATGACAAGGAGCCATCAGAAAATAGTCTCATCTGGAAGATGAAAGACGTGAAGTCTATCTTTACATCACAACATGATGAGGGCACACTGGTTCCGGTTCTGGAAGAGAAACACGTCTGAGGAAGCATCGTCCCCTCTCGTCTTGTAATTGAACTTTTTTTTCTATGTACTGCACCTCGTGTGTTGACTTCCACGTATGCATTTGTGTTGCCATAGCAACAAGTGGTCTTTCCTTGCATCCCGATATCCGGCGATGTCATGGCGTCCGTTGATGCGGCCTTCAAAAGCAGGCTGGTCTTAATCTGTCTCCAAGTGACTCTTCAACCCCAGAATGCCTTTCTCTTCCCGCTCTTTCTTCTTCGTGGCTTCTTTTATCGGCGCCAAATCCAAGATGTCAGCCCGCCAAGAAGTGAAGTGTTTGGGAGCCTCAGAAGCGGCCGCCGGGCGCACAAGAACTCCCCCCCCCCAGCATGTGATGTGCTGCTCTTTAATTGAGCGGCGGCGTGATGAAGGGGCGGCGGGCGGCTAGGGATGCGGCGCAGCGAGGAAAGTGATGTTCCTAGATGTGCACGACAGCAGTGGGAGGGCTGTGATGAAAAAATAATGATGCTAGTTACATTCTATTAGAGGAAATATGGAGGACGCCCATCAAGTCCCCCTGCTACACTTCCCCCTTAATATCACCATCATCATGGAACACCGCTGCTGCTGCTTCTGGAATTCTAGGACAGCGCACGCACACACACACACATGCATGGTGCCTCCATATGAGTATCTACTGCTTTAATGTATTATTTATCACATTGCACCCAATCATGTGTTTTCTTTTGCATTTGCGCTGCTCTTCATGCACATGCTGACTGTGGAAGTGTGATCTGATTACACTCGGAGCTCCTCTTGCAAATGACAAAAAAGAAGTGGCACACTCTAATATTCATGGTCCCTGCAGCGCCACCCGTGTACCACGCCGTCACCCCACAGCCGTCCCATCCATCGTCCGCCTCAGCCGAGGGTGTAAAGTCAAAATATGCAGACATGAAAGTTGTAGATAGGTAGTTTATTACGAGAAATGTACAAATCTAATTGTAATCTAATAACGTTGTTTCCGAGCTTGTTTCCGGTGAACGTTTGCCTCCGCCAAGGCTGCCCTTTGTCACGATTCTGTTCATAATCTTCATGGACAGAATTTCTAGGCGCAGTCAAGGTGTTGAGGGAGTCCAGCTTGGTGACCTTAGGATCTCGTCTCTGCTATTTGCAGACGATGTGGTCCTTATGGCCTCATCAGGCTGTGACCTTCGGCTCTCTGTTTACCGATGGATCTGCGTTCCCACCCTCACCTATGGTCATGAGTTATGGGTCATGACCGAAAGAACGAGATCGCGGATACAAGCGGCGGAAATGAGTTTCCTTCGTAGGGCGGCTGGACTCACCCTATCTCTTAGGAGCTCGGCCATCCGGGAGGAGCTCAGAGTAGAGCCGCTGCTCCTTCACATCGAGAGGAGCCAGTTGAGGTGGCTCGGGCATCTAGTCCGGATGCCTCCCGGGCGCCTCCCTGGTGAGGTGTTTCGGGCATGCCCGGTCGGGAGAAGGCCCCCGGGAAGACCTAGGACACGCTGGAGGGACTATGTCTCACAGCTGGCCTGGGAACGCCTTGGTGTTCTCCCGATGGAGCTGGAAGAGGTCGCCGGAGACCGGGAAGTCTGGACTTCCCTACTGAAACTGCTTCCCCCTTGACCCGTACCCGGATAAGCAGAAGAAAATGGAATGGAAAATAAAATCTACACAATCCTCAACAGGGTATGTTTTATTTTGTTAGCACAACTAGACAGGATGTGGCGCTCTTATTGGTAAGGCTGGACGTGGTTTAAAGAATAATCGTCCTTTTTCAGGGATACTTGCACAGCGTAGAGAGACAAGAGGAGACAAAGTGTCAATCAATCAATGTATCAATATACAGTGGCACCTCGGGATACCAATTCCCCGGGATACGAAAATACCTTGATGATTTGTTTTGCTTCGGCTTACAAAAACAATTCACTTTTTGAAAATGTGTTGATCTTACCAAAACTTGTTTTTTTTGGAATTTTCCGGATTTCCCGTATTTTAAGGCGCATGCTAAAACATCCGTTCTACAAAAAAGGCAACGGAAGCAAAAGAGTGGGTTTAGGGGGTTTCCCTGTATTTGTACCCCTCTTCTCCCACAAATCCATTTTCTGCATCCGACAGCTCGGCAATTTCACCGTCAAACATTCCGGGTTCCCTGTCATCATCGTCGGCCGTCCAGCAATGATGGCGGCTTTCGTGAAAGCTCGGACAAGAGTTAAAGCGGATACCTTAGCCCGGGCATCCGCAATCCATTCCCATATGCTGGCCTACCTCTCCCGGCGCTCAACAAACCAATCAGAGAACATCATGTCATTCATGATGTTCTGATGATGATGTTGGGTAAGAAACTTTTAGAATTTTAACTCAATGTACATTCTATTTCCGGTTTTATTATTACATTACATTTGTATTACAATACTCGTTATGTATACAGTATTACATGTGCAGAACAGTGATTTTCCTAGTAGGAGGGGTCTTCCGGGTCAGTGGAACGAGTTTTATGTCAAATTTATGTCAAATGCTGCTCGGGTTACAAAAAAATTCGGCTTACAAAAATCCTTTGGGAACAAACTAATTTCATATCCCGGGTTCCACTTTATAGATCGGGCAAAATGATCAAACTTGTTTTTAGTTATCGTTTTCAATTGATTAACTAATTTGACTAATTGATTTATTGATTACCATGACAGGCCTAACAACTTCTATTTTATTTTAATGTTATTCTCGACTTTATTCACATAAGAATTACGTTTCCACAGCTCGTCCTTGGGCAGTGTCACACCCGGGTCCCCAGGTCCTCGGCCCACCATATATATATATACTGACAGTTGTGGTCCCTAAACATGAGTCTTATCTGCAGTCGCCTGGCGAATGTCATTTTATGTAGACATGGTCTTTCCATTGCAACTATTTTGTCTGTTTGTTAGCGACTGGATTTGCGGTGGACTTCCTGCCAACCCATGCGCTGCTAAGGGATTCTTATCTGTCTGCAATGGACTTTCCACGTGTCACACGAGCAACCTCTAATTTGACTACTTGGCCTGTGTTTGACCCGTGTCCGGCGCCTATGCCCGAATTCAAGCAGCAAACGATCACATTCTAATTATATACGATATCATATTCTTCACCAGGGATGTCCCCTCCAAACTTCTGGATAGGGATTGGCTGCCAACACGCTGTATTTTGAAGATTAGACAAAATCGGCAAGATCGGGCCAAAAACGTTTGTAACTCCGGGCCAACGTGGTAGGTGCGGCTCAAAGCTGGTTGCCACTCGACTCCCGCCACCCGGATGAAGAAGCAAACGCACCTCGCAGACGTAGTTGGATATTTCATGTTGGATACTCGGCTCCCTAGCTACAGCGGTAGTTCCTCCTCAGTGTGCTTGGACTCCTTTGTCATGGTGCCGGGAGCTTGTACAGGAAGCGCTGCTGGTTGTTCTTACTAGGGACCGTCAATAAATTACTTTTCCGTTGAAGAGAGTTTGTCAAAAAATGTCAGATATTTAAATCACACCACAAATCGATCTATAACCATGTGAAATGATGACTCCTACTAAAAGTATTTTGTATGCCCATTTTAGCTTCTATATGGACCTCTATTGGATCCGAGACACTGAGAGGTTTGTTACAAAAGCCAAATATTGTTGCTCAAGGTGTGTAATAAAAAAGTTAATTCAGTAATACTTTGGTTACACTACTTTTAATGCTTCGAAGAGTTGTTTTTGTAACCATATTCAATTCCACAAATCCACGTTTGTAAAGGAAAAAAAGGATTGGTACTGGATCAGATCAAATCGACTAGACGATAAAAAATGGGATCCGATGGGAAGCCAGTAGAGTAAATATTGTGTGTGCGTGTTTTGTACTGCTAAGTGTGGATTGCTTTGGTTTCTCGTCTCAAACGTTTGCATACGTCCCAGGCGGGCAGGTGTCAAGTTGGGTCAGAACATGCGAGGACCTCTTAAGGAGTAAGTATTTTAACCTTCATCAAAAAAAAATCAATGCCAGCAGGTGGTGATGGTACCCACGCTTGTGCCACAGGAAGGGGGCCATGTATCGGCAGACCCGAGACCCGAGGAATGCCTCTTATTTTGCACACGTGCCTTCTTTTCATACCCGAATGCTGCCAGGTATGACGTACGATGCCATGCTTGCACACGAAAGTAAAGCAAAACCTGGCAAAGCTGGCAGACCAGGGATGAGGAGAAAAGTCAAAGCGAGAGAGAGTAAGAGCAACTTTCTCTCCTTTTCTCTGTCTGCCAGTGTCTCTCGCCCCATCCGTCCTTTCCCAGCTGCAGGCGAGATGACGAGTTGCTCTTGTTTTAATTATGCAGAGGCTGTAGAGCAGGACAGGACATGTTTCAGTGTCGCCGCCAATTAAGTGCCGTCACCCCGTCAGGGCACTACCAGAAAAGGAGAGGACGGGGGTTGGGGGGCACAGAGTGGAGAGAAAATGTGTTCTTAACCTGCTTCACGGCATTTCTGTTTAGCTGAGAGGACTCTTGCGCCGGCCTGCGGGCAGCCATGTTTGTGCCCCATCAACTCTGCCCAGTGACAGGTCATGTGACCAAGTACAAGAACCTGAGCTTCTTTGGCGTGGCTGACACAAGTCAACACCGTAATTCTAACTACGGTGGACCGTTTTTCCAAGCTGGCTCATTTGGTGGCCCTTCTTAAGCTTCCCTCGGCTCTTGAGACAGCGGACCTGCTCGTCCACCCCGTTTTCCGCCTCCATGGCATCCCGCTCGACGTGGTCTCTGACCGGGGCCCCTTCATTTGCCTCCGCTGTCTGGAAGGCTTTTTGCAAGGCGTGGGGGGCGTCCCCCAGCTTGCCCTCTGGCTACCATCCCCAGACAAATGGTCAGGCGGGGAGGGCCAACCAAGATTTGGAGGCCGCCATCCGCAATGTGTGCCACCAGCAACCGGCCTCGTGGGCCCTTAAGCTTCCCTGGATCGTGTATGCCGCAACACCCTTGTGTGCTCGGCCACGGGACTTTCTCCTTTCCATGGAGCCTACGGGTACCAACCTCCGGCCTTCCCCTCGTTAGAAGCGGAGTCTGCCGTACCTTCAGTGACGGCCCAACTATGTCGTGCTCGCTTGGCATGGCAAAGTACCCGGGATGCCTTCTCCTGGTTGTCTTTGTTTCAGATCCCCTGCACCTGGCGGGAGGCGGAGCTGCTGGTGGCACCTCTTCCCAGCCAGTTTTTTAAACTGAGAGCATCCAGCTGGCAGACGTTGGTTTGCCTGGTTTCATGATTTTCTGGCTTTCTGACTTTGTCCCCGCTTGTTAATTCTGCGCACTCGTTTCTCGTTTAGTTCCGTGCTAGTTCTGTTCAGGTGTGCGCGCCAGTCAGGGGCCGGCTCATTGTTTCTTTTCCCGTGGTCCGTGTTGCCTCGATTCTGTTTTCCACGCTCCGTGCTACTCCCACGTGACTACTGTTAGTCGTTTTCGTGTTTCCAGTTGCTTCCAGTTGCTTCCAAGTTCCTGCCGCTGCTTCGCAGCCTCTTGATGAAGGATTCCACCTACCTTACCGGCCTGTCGTCCAGCTCTCTACATCCTCGGGGTCGTTCCACCACGCCTGGAAGACCAGTTTGTAACAGTGAGGGGTTCTACTTCCTTGCCACTGCCTTGCTAGGAAGTGTTGTGAGGCAGACCGGGTCTTCTCCAAAGTCTCGATAGGCCTCACATTGACTTTGCAGCATTGATCTGCTAAATGTGCACATTCACGTTGGCGTCCATTAAGGAGGCAACGTGTCAGATGGATAAAGAGGCAGCTAGCGCGTTGCAGCGGCGGGCAATTACCACTCCTCTATCGATAACCATTCTAATAGACTCGGAGCCCGCTATTTACATTAGGGAGGTGGTCCTCTCCCCATATTGACTTTCATAAAATATATGTGCACTGGGTTACATTTAAATCAATGAAGCCGTTTGAAGAGAATTATCATTAAAAGGCAGCTGCGTTAAGTCGCAGCAGCAGGAAGCAGAGGAGGAGGACGGAGCAATCTAGCACGGAGCCCTAAACCAACATCATTTCCTGCACGGCTGCACCCGCACACCGAAGCGCCCTCACCGCCAGCCACCAACCCAGGCAGTGAGAGGAGTCGCTGTGTGCGCGTCACATGACCGTCTAAGCGTGGACTCACCTCTCCCACCACCATGAGATGTCCGCTCATCGCAAAGCCACGCCACGATCACACGGCGCCACTGGCACGCTCTCATTTGGCATCACCTCTGCTACAGAAAATAATTACATATTTTCTTTTTGGGACATATGAAACGTTCAATCCGAGCTGTTTTATATTGTTTAGTCATGAAAAACGCACATGAAAAAAAGAGCACTAAAATACAATATTTCAATTTTAAAAAGAGCATTTAAAAGACAAATATTCACATAAGCATCTCTGAGTTTACTCAGCGTGTTGTTTAATGCTAAAATAATATGTATTTGTATCTTATTTAAACATAGGATTTCATTTTTATTTTTCTAATAATTCAATATGAAATATAATGAATTCATCAATTATTAGCAGTTTAGGAATCATGTAATTCATTTACATTATGGCTCCCAGACTCATTCTCATGCATAAAATAATATCTCCACTGGGACTTGAAGAAACATACAAAATAGACCTTCTCATTTGGTCTCCCGACACTCAGCAGCACGAAAGCAGGACAGCAAACTCTTCCTGTTGACTTACAGAACAATAAAACATTCACTTCCTGTTCAGTGCAAAATAAGCGCCATAATGGAAGCCCGGCAGTGTTAACCTGGACTGTACCAATGAGAAGATGAGCACATTTTTTAGTTCTTCATTATGATCATTGTAGTCAGACAGTACTATATCAAATATCATAAATAACACAAGAATCTACATAAAAGTATGCATAAATGGAGGACACGCATGTCAACAAAGTAAAGGTGGGCAGTGGGTAGTTTTGCTTTTGGTTATGTTTATGTAAGTATGAATGTGAGTGTGAATGTTTGTTTGTCTGTATGTGCCCTGCGATTGACCGGCGACCAGTCCAGGGTGTACCCCGCCTCTTGCCCAAAGCCAGCTGGGATAGGCTCCAGCATCCCAGTGACCCTAATGAGGATAAGCGGTACAGAAAATGAATGAATGAATGAATGGTTATGTTTATGTCTGTATGACAGTCCAAGCGGCAAAACGGGAGCCTCCATGGAGTGGAGTGGAAAACCACATGTTCTGGACCCTGAGAGGCTTCCAAAATGGTAACCTCCCAAGTTATTCCTCAAAAACCCAACTGGTCTTTTACTTTGTGTCCAAAGAGTCAGTCAGCCCACCCCACATGACACCATTCTCACATCCTCCTGACCTTTCACCCCCACACATCCCAGTGGCTACCATCAAAGGAGAGTCACGTTGTGGCCAATCCACGTCCCATCAGCTCGCCATCCAGGTAGCTGTCGTTAGCGCCGGCGCCCCCGCTCATTACCAAAACGCCTGCGGGGAATGTGGAACCCTGAGGTCTGCCGCCCGCTCCCTCGCACGGACCCGTCCCCCGGCGTGTCACAAACAATGGCGCCACTCTATCGCGGTGATTGTGCGGCAGGCAATTACGTGAGTAAACCCGGGCCGCGGATTGGACTCCGCTTGTGTGCTTCTCGTCTAAATGTCGTTAGGGAGTCGCCAAATAAACAGTTAACGGGGTAATTACACGTCTGCAGCCGCCTCGCCTCCAAGTCGCATTCCAAGCACAACCGGCGCTCGGTCAACACACAAAGACGCCCCCATTTACGATGGTAAACACAAGCGGCTGCCGCATAATGGTGTCTTTCAAAGGGCCGTCTCCAGCCAATCAGAGGGCGGCCTCGCAAACGAGGAGGCACGGCGGCGAAGGAGACAGACCGCAGCTACAACTGCTACAAAGTTTGCCATAAAAATACGCAATTCCAAGTTGTTTAGCTGCAAAGGGAACTTTGTACGCCATAAAAAGAACAACTTTTTCTGCTCTTTGGCTTGTTTTGGACCCCGAGGTTCTACGATGGCATCGTTATTTGCTGGCCAATCACGAGGATGACTTCGTTCATCAGTCAAGCTTTACTTTACAAACTATACAGCGTACACGTGCACCGCTCATTTTTTTGTCTTTCAAAATAAATGCTATTTGGGATGCTGCTTCACCATGCGCATCAGGCACGCACGCACGCACACGCACGCGCAGGCGCGCCAAGTGAGATGTCGTCCCGCCAAAAAAGGTTCATCCTTGTGCACCTGACTCTGCGGGACCCGACCCGCTGCTTTGCGTTTCACAGGGTAAAAGCTGAAGGTGTCCACGCAGCCGACGCCATGAGCTGCGCCGGTCGCAACCCGGAAGCCGTCGGAGCAGCGGGCGTTCCCGGAGGCCTCGGATGGCATGCTGGCAGCCGGAGCAACTGTCGCTGCCAAGCGGAGAGAGCGGGAATCCTTTCTCTCCGCCGCCCTGCCTGCCGTGGACTCACCTGCCGTATGCAAAGCTTCAGGGTCATCTTGGAAAGAAGAAAGGACACAATGGAATGACGTTCTCCGGAAGAGGGTGCCAACCAAGCTTTTTATGGAAGGTGGAATCCATCTCGGCTGGTTGACAGCAAAAATACAAACAGAGGTTTCGGCACAGAGCCCTGCGGCACACCTTTCCTCACAAGGACGACACATGAACCCACCAGCAGTTGGACTTCCTGCGTCGTGTGGACAGACGGCCCAGGAAGTCCTATCTGACACTTCTTCATTGAATAAGGCAAACCCAATATACAGAACTTCCTGTCATAAAATAACTTTTCCAAAAGTAGAGATGTAAAGAGAAGTAAGTAATTGTTTGCACCAGCTTTAAAAAAAAAAGATCTCTGGGCTGCAAATGGCCCCCAGCTTGCACTTTGGGCACCCCTCCTGAATGTGGGTGTGGAAACAACCTACACACGGCTGGGCTGACACGAGCATCCATCTTGCTTTGAGTGCTGAGCTCTCGTCCACTGAGATGCCACCTAATAAAGGAAAGAGCTGATTAAAAATGGTTCTGTTGCTGTAATCTGGGTCCAGACACATTTCCCATCCCGATAGTAGCGTAATAGTGGGGGCGGATGGATCCCGTGCACGGGGTTCTATGTTGTGGACCAAGAAACACAAACACAGGAAAGAATCGCGGGAAGATGAATGCGTTATAATGATGCATATTTACATCAGATGCTGCTTTTGTTGCGGCCGGGTCGCAGAGGTGGCGCATCTGAGCCAAGGCTTATCTTCCAACGCGAGGCCTTATCAGCGGCGTGGCTGCGGCGGGATGAGCGCGTATCTCCTCGCCGCAGAAAGCAGGACCCAAATTTATAATCGTAATTCATGCATTTTGAAATCAATGGAGTTTGGAGGAGGGCTGACTCAGGAGTTTGTGTGTGTTTTCCTGGAAGTAGCGCTCGTCCCGCTCATAGCCGAAGTGCTTTGTGCTCCTTTAAGTTGTGCATGATACTTCTTGCCCGACCGGAGGCTTTTAGCAGCTCATTTAAAAGAGTCTCTAATCGGGAGACTAAAGAAAGGATTGATGGCAGTTTAAGATGAATGACTTTCCTCAGCGGCTCAATGCGTGCAAGCTGCTGCAGCCTCAATCACGCGGTTCTCCTCCACTCCATCAAGAACCAGAGAGCTGCTCTGCAAGGCGGTTCTACGAAGCTCTTGCAGGAAACGATGCCGCGGTGCTTGGTTCCTTGACAAAACATCACCTGGTTTTATTTGCACAATTCAACATGCCCGGAAAGATCAAACTGCAACCGACCCCAAACACAAACATCTCCTTGACGACAAGTCCAAAAACGCAGAGCTTCTCAAACAGTGGGGCGGGGCCTCCTGGGGGATGCGCGGTGAAGGGTCGGGGGGCGTGAGAGGCTGGGAGCCCTTTCAACGTGAGTGCAGACCTGCCAACATGTACAGATTTATTGTACTCAACGTGCAATTTGACTCTTCTCCATTTCGTTGCTTCCTCCTGGTTGGAGTTTGGAGTTCAGTCTGTACACTACAGACAAATAAATGCGTATGTCAGTTTCTCGGGAGGGTTTGAAATTGGGGGCGGGGCGTGAAAACATTTCTGTCCGTTGGGGGTATTGCCAGAAGAATACCTGAGAAGCACTTCCCTGACCCGCGGAACACCGCTCAGAGCACAAAGACTCAAAAGTGATTCTTCAAGACCCAAATTCCTAAAATGTATGGCCTGTTTGTGGTTTTCTGGAGTCTTTACTCGTTCCTCTGATGGCAACTCAAAACTTGTGGAACACGTGAACCTGGAAAGCTGCGAGAAAGCTGTGGTTCCAGCATGTCAGTAGAAGATGGACTCAATCCTGATTGGACGCTGGCCAACAGCTGTCTCTGTTCATGTCTTCTGGTTTCCAGGGTTCCAGATTGGGCACCCAGAAACTATCAATTCCGGCATTTGGCCGGCTGGATTCATCTCAGATGAGTGTTTGAGAGTTTGCCAGGTCCTGCGCAACGCTCTCTTTCTAGTTTTGTGGTGGAACCCGAGCCCGAGGACGCTCACCTGCCCCGCCGTCCTCCACTGAGGAACAGAAAAGACATGAGGGGATCAGGACAGCGAGGCTGGCTGACCCTCGAAGACGCGACAGACGCTGGACAGAAAGACGCCGAGAGGACCTCGGCGAGTAGGAGAAGTACCGGCGCCATCATGTTCACTTCACTCAGACTTTTCACTAAGGAATCTTCAGCGTGGGACAGGAAGTGCCGATTTCCAGCCCCGTACACAATAACGGTGAGGGATGTGACGCGATGATGGCGTCGGCCCAGTAAACACACACAGGGCAGCCTCTTCAGTGGTTAAAGTCCCATGTTCTGGAACACTTGGACTTCCCACTGAAATGCGGCAGACCAGATGAGTGCACCCGATGACAGCAGCGTGCCGCAGTATACATTATTACACGCTTATTACTTATTATATACGCTTATCTTATTACATGTTATTACACGCTCCATGTCTTATTACATGTTAATACACGCTCTATATCTTATTACACGTTATTACACGCTCCATATCTTATTACACGTTATTACACGCTCCACATCTTATTACACGTTAATACACGCTCCATATCATATTACA
This sequence comes from Oostethus manadensis, assembly GCA_024372805.1. Classification (NCBI taxonomy): domain Eukaryota; kingdom Metazoa; phylum Chordata; class Actinopteri; order Syngnathiformes; family Syngnathidae; genus Oostethus; species Oostethus manadensis. Next base: position 5,528,475 of record QODF01000009.1, on the reverse strand, counting down.
CGTTATTACACGCTCCATATCATATTACATGTTATTACACGCTCCATATCATATTACATGTTATTACACGCTCCATATCATATTACATGTTATTACACGCTCCATATCATATTACACGTTAATACACGCTCCATATTATATTACACGTTATTACACGCTCCATATCTTATTACATGTTATTACACGCTCCATATCATATTACACGTTAATACACGCTCCATATTATATTACACAGTAGCGGTGTGAGAAGAGCCACACGCTGAGCTGTTACTATTACACTTCCACCACGAAGAAATGTTACTACGATCAAAATGCTCAATCACACTCTGCTAACAACCGTTCCACCAGCCTGCATTATTTTGACATTAGAATACTGCGGGAATAATTACATCCTGTCAGGTGACAAGAAATAGAAAGAACATTATTATTATTATGAACAAAATCGGAATTGCACAAATGCTTACATTTGGCAAAAAAAGCAACTTTATACAACATAAAAAGTGGTTATTTTACGAAAATAAAGTTTCAAGCAATTGTCAAGTGAGCTAGGTAACTGGGCTCTGTTCCACCCCAGTGAGGTACCAAACCGAAATGGATCTAAAGGCTCCGTCTCTGCCCAGATAATGTCGGCAACATACTGAATATGTATTTGTGTGCTGGTACGGATGTACGGTGTTATTGCATCGACTTTCCATGTGTTGCTACGCGGTGAGATGGACGCCGCGAGAGTAAAGTGTAAAAGCATCTTTCACACCGGAGGAGGCGCGGTCTTTGCGGCTAATGAGCGCTTGGTCTTCTTGCACAGCACCAACTTTGCGAGCAATGATTCAAATTGGAGGCAATGGTCTCATCCGCTTCGTACGACCGACTTCTGGGACTCAGCACCTCCTATTAGGTCGCTGCCTTGGGGCAAGAGGTCACCGCGGTGTTTAATTAGAAGACACCGCCGGCAACATCCACACACAATACTATGAGGAGATCCAACGTGCAGCTGGGAGATTCCGCACAGGCAAGTCACGTGATTGTGTTGCGTTCAAGTGCCACTATTGGCGTGATGAGAGTCTTCACGTCGCTAATGTGGGTCACTGTTGATGGATGGAAAAGATATATTTCTCTTCCTTTTTAATTCCACCTTTCTGCTGGGAAATAACGTCTGTGGACACAAAAGAAGCTCTCAATATTGTCGCGGCTCTGTTTGCTTGGCAGCGTCATTATTCCAGATATGACCGCCGCAAGAGCCCAGAGGAGGTAACAGACCCCTCCCAGCTGGAAACACTGATTGCATGGAAGCCAGAAATAAACAGGAAGTCAAACGAGGAGTTTGCCTTTCACTCTACTTTTACTTTCTATACCAGGAGCCTCAAACTCCTGCCATGGAGGGCCGAGACCCTGCAGGTTTTCCTTCCTGCAGGTCACTACAGCAGGGGACTTTATGACCAACACCTCACCAATTAAAGCACCTGCTTCAGTGGAAACCTGCAGTGTCTCGGCCCTCCATGGCACTCTTCCATACTTTGAAACAAGGTGCCTTACTGCCACTCCTGGGCATTGAAGTACTGCTTAAAGAGTCGTTGATGGTCAGAAACACCACAACAGCTGATGGGAATATCCAAGTAATCAATGGTTGATTGCTCGCAACTTCACCAAAAGGTGCTTCAGCGGCAACAGAAAGACTCGCATCCAAGATTTTGGTCTTGCTTGGACCAAGGCTGAATGTTTCGTTTGATGGTAGACAAGATGGTTCAGGAAAGGCCTGAGCCACATGAGAAGATTAGTTTCATTTCAGTGTATGCAAAGGGGTTAAACTAGGGTTGGGCATCAAGTCTGGAGCATCAGTGGGAACCAGGGCATTCCGATTCTCCTGGAATTGTTCATTTCTTAGGTTTTGATTCCTAGTTTCGATGCCTAGTCTGCCAACCTGAAGGAATAACACCCTATACACCATGCAAACATTTATGAACGTATCCATCCATCTACTTATCCATCAACGTCTTCTTCTGCTTATCTGAGGTGGGGTCCCGGGGGCAGCAGCTTAAGCAGAGAAGCCCAAACTTTCCCCACCAACTTTGTTTACCTCCTTCGGTGGATCCCTAAGCATTACTGGGACAGTTGGAAGACCTAGTCTCTCCAATGTGTCTTGGGTCTTCCCTGAGATCTCCTGCCGGTCGGACGTGCCCTAAACACCTCCGGGTGTCCGGGAGGCATCCTGGGCGGATGCCCGAGCCACCTCATCTGGCTCCTCAAAGTGGCGGAGAGGAGGTTCTACCCCAAGTTTCTCACCTTATTTCTAAGAGGGAGCACTGATTTTGGCAGCTTGTCCTTTGGGTCACTCCGCAAAGCTTGTGAACATAAGTGAGGCCGGGGAGATAGATCGACCAAGAAATTGGTCCACGCGTTGCATCTTTCCCTCACTCGTGGACCTCTCTAGAAACTTTCATGACACCGCCTCTAAAGAGAATCGGAATCATTCCAATTGGAAATGTAAGCTCCAGCCCCAAACCCCCAATAAACTTCTTGTTATTTGATGAACCGTGTTGAGGTCATGCTGGGTGCACCAGGATTAAGAAGCAAACAAGAGACTTCATGAAGGAGAAGCAGGCGTCTTTGTTCCTGCTGGATGAAGGTTTACTTGAGGGACAGGAGGACGCAATGGAAAGAGTCACACGATGAAGGTGAGAAGCAGGCATGTTGTGCAACACGCAAGTATGAGGACTTCTCTGCAGGTCCTTAAAGATTGACAGAAAGTGTTGCTAATAAGGTGATTCAGTAGTGAAGGAATGGGCCCGGACCAGCGTTTATTGGTTTCAGCCTCTCAGGCGGCGTATCAGCAGCTCCGTGCGTGATTGATGATGTCTTCCTTTCATCAGAGAGGTGATTCATCACCGCTTTATTTTGTAGCATTTCAGGTGCTTGCGACGCTTCCTTTGCAATCAGAGGGAGATGAGTGATGCGTCTCCTTTTCTGGCAGCCTCGTCACATATTTGATTCGGGAAGAAAAGAAATTAGCGCACCACCGCGAGATCTACGTTCCAGTCGATCAGACATTCATCACGTGTTTGGGGGAAAGTCAAGTCAGCGCCTCTTGACCGGAAGGACCTCATATGACGTTTCGACTTACAACATTTCATTCATGCATCCATTTTCTATGCCGCTTATCCTCATTAGGGTGGCAGGGATGCTGGAGCCTATCCCAGCTGGCTTTGGGCGGGAGGCGGGGCACACCCTGGACCGGTCGCCAGCCAATCGCAGGGCACGTATAGACAAACAAACATTCCCACTCTAAGGGACAATTTAGAGCGGCCAATGAAGCTAACATGCATGTTTTTGGAATGTGGGAGGAAAGCGGAGTACCCGGAGAAAACCCACACACGCACGGGGAGAACATGCAAACTCCACACAGAGATGCCCGACGGAGATTCAAACCCTCAACCTCCTGACTGTGAGGCCAACGTGCTACCCACTCGACCACCGTGCGGCACAACATTTCACGTGGCGTTGTTTTGTTTGCTGTAGTCATCATGACCTCTTTACCTGTTTGGTGCTTGCGACGTTTCGTGTTACGGTCTTTTGTTACCTGCTGTGTTATGTTTGCAGATTACAATGCACACCTTCAAACGCCATAGCCGAGTCATTCTGCACAAACACAAAAGCAGAAGCAGGTGTGTGTGTGTGTGTGTGTGTGTGTGTGTGTGTGTAAGACTACGACGGCGGATGATTACGAATGCTGAGTCGTGCATTTCTACACCGAGAAAGGACAGCGTCGCTTTTGTCTTCTGGCGAACTTTTACCCTTCATTACGTCTCTCAGGTGTGGGGCAGACGCTCCTGCTTGCAGTGTCAAGAAAAGGAAAGTGAAAAGTGAAATGACACTTTTGGTCTGAACCAAAGTATTTGGTGGGGTCTCGGGTACGTGCCGCCGGGGAAAAGAGGCACCGCTGTTCCGCGACACCCACAAATATGAACAAAAATACAGCCTCATTATCGCAGGACAGACGTTGCTTACTAAGAGGAAAAAGGAGACGGACACAGAGTTGTTCATCTTTATGTGTGCGCTCTTTAAACAAACAGACCACACGCACTCACGAAAGTAAAGATCTTCTTCTTCTCCTTTTGGCTTATCCCTTCAGGGGTCGCCACAGCAAATCAATTGCCTCCATCTAACCCTGTCTTCTCCAGCACCAACTACCTTCATGTCCTCTTTCACTACATCCATAAACCTCCTCTTTGCTCTTCCTCTAGGCCCCAAAACTCAGCATCCTTCTACCAACATATTCACTATCTCTCCTCTGGACATGTCCCAACCATCTCAGTCTTTATCTCCAAAACCTCTAACATGTGCTGTCCCTCTGATGTGCTCATTCCCGATCCTGTCCATCCTGGTCACACCCAAAGAGAACCTCAACATGTTCATCTCTGCCTCCAGATTATCTTGCCAGAGTCAGCAATGCTTTGTTTGGTCACTCTTGCAGTGTCACGGAATCACAGGAGTGGCAAAATTAAAAGCAAATGCATGTAGAAAAATACACGTCATGTCATATTTTCCATTTTGTCATAGTTCTTCCATGTTTCATGTCTTTTCCATTTGCTTTTTCTCCTTGCATTTACCGGATGGCTCAAGCTGGCGAGTAAAAGCAAAGGCAAAAGAAGGTCCGGCCCACAGGCAGAATGACTTTGCTGTGGGCGGGTCGCGGTTTTGTCTTTGAAACGGAAATATACTTTCATCAAAGGCTGATTTCTACAAAACTCGGGGTGTGCAAAAACCAAAGTACCACTGTAGTCACTGCCAGCTTCTACAACATGTTAACGCAAACGTCTTCCAAACCCAGTCACTTGCCTCTACCGTGGCAAGGTTCTGGTCCAGTTGTTCATGTGGGGATGTGTAAAGTGTCTCCAGGGCCTTTTAGCCACACGAGGATGCGCCTGGTCTAAAAGTCCAGACTGCAGTCTCTTATTTAACGCCGCAGCTCTGACCCCGACGGCCCATTTAATCATATTTATATTCAGACCAGAGGAGCATCTCAGGGTTAAGCGGCACAGAAGCTCCGCAGTCAGTGGTTTTATCTCACGCAGGCAAAAACACGCTGACCTTCCTCTGTGCATTTCCAAGTAGGAGTGTGCTTCATGACTCAAAGTTCCCGTTATTGACTGAACACTCCAGTGCTCTTGTATTCATTTAGCCTTGCTAACAAGCTGTGTGTCTTGTATTCATTTGCCTCTGCAAACAGCCTGGAATGTATTCAATATGTTTCTGCGTTGGCTTTTATATTTCACTGTGAGGCACGCCCGCACACATAGAGTATGCACGCAAGCAGGGTAACCAGGGAGTGCTGCAGGAAGGCAAACACAGCAGTATCGACCAGACCTGGTGCATTTGCATTAGTGCCCACACTTGATTCGCATGGACGCCGCCCGGCTGGAACTGTTCCCTGCAGTCTCATTTCACTGAGGGCCTCTGCAAATTTACAGTCAGCCTCCCCATATTAAGCAAATGAAACAGTAAATTTGAAGGCGCTTTTTGCTCTGAAACAAGGTTAGTCCTCAGTCAGGAGAAGGATTGAGTGCTAAATGAACCAGATTTGGCCGCCGAAGACCAGGTCGCCCGGACACCCGCCCGCGACCACTGCCCAAATCACACAGCACCGGACCCTTATGCTTGCTCTTGCAGGTGGTGGGTCTGGGGGCGGGAGTTCCCGTGGGGCTTCTTCGGGCTAGGCCCGGCCAGGCCCCACGGGTGAAGGGCTGGCCACCAGGTGCTCGCCTGCGAGCCTCTCCCCCAGGCCTGGCTCCAGGGTGAGGCCCCGGTATCCCACGTCCGGGTGAGGTGCGCTCACCACTCTTGTTGTTTTTCATAGGGGTCTTCTGAATCACTCTTAGTCTGGCCCGTCACCTAGAACCTGTTTGCCTTGGGAGACCCTTCCAGGGGCATAAAGCCCCCAACAACATAGTTACTAGGATCACTCGGGCACTCAAACCCCTCCACCGCGATAAGGTGGTATTTCACGGAGGGGGACCGCACTCACCCTAAGAGAAAGGGTGAGGAGCTCGGCCATCCGGGAGGAGAAGAGTTACCCGAGAGGAACCGGTTGAGGTGGCTCAGACATCTAGTCCGGATTCCTCCCAGGTGCCTCCCCGGTGAGGTGTTTCGGGCATGCCCAGTCGGGAGAAGGCCCCCGGGAAGACCTAGGACACGCTGGAGGGACTATGTCTCACAGCTGGCCTGGGAACGCCTTGGTGTCCTCCCGGTGGAGCTGGAAGAGGTCGCCGGGGACCGGGAAGTCTGGACTTCCCTACTGAAGCGGCTGCCCCCGCGACCTGGACCCGGATAAGCGGAGGAAAATGGAAATGGAATGAGCGTCCCCGCTGTAAAACTATCAGCGCAATGGATACCTCAATCCTCCCGCTCGGCTCGCCTCATTTTTTTGCCCCAGGGTGGTGTGCTAAATAAACCTGAGAGCGCCGCACAAATGGATGCCGGATCCGAGCGCCGTCTCCTTGGGCACGCTTTTGTGGCCGTGGCACAGGAATGCATTTGTCCGGACATGAGCGGCAATTTCAGCCGATTAGTGAGTGGACATTAAACGTCTCTTGGCGGGCAGAACCAACTCACTTGGGCTGTGAGACAAGGCTGTTGGTAAGTAAAAGAACCCGATGCTAATAATCAACCGCGACTCATTCTGATTCCAACAAAATGCATCTTTTATGGGCTGATTACTTCCACAAAACGCACAGTTTGCATAAATCCAGCAGCACCACTGCATTCGTAAACAGAAGCGCCGCTTCTCATGGACTCCTTTCTTTCTCCAGCTCGACAGAACACCTAAGAAGGTCTCATTTCATGAACACCGGGGTCCTTGTTAGAAGCACTTCAACGACCTGTGACTTTCATGCCCTGGCAAAATGGATTGAAGTAATAAGAACTTTACGCCAAAAGCCATTACTCATACACTCTGTGGTCGCATGCTGGTTGTGGTGGTAAAACATCTGGACCTTCTGAGGGAAACATGGCCGTCCATCCATGCCAACGAAGACCACCAAATGATTGATGCACTTCCTGTAACTTCTACAGTCTTTATCTTTGCAGACCAAATGGTTAACGCGTTCATTGCACTCTTTGATTTGCGTGCTGGGCGCGCCCCCCGTCACGTGACCGCGACCAACCAATCCCGGGACACTCCACAACGTTGTGTGCTACAGGTGTGTTGCTTTGGGTGTCATGTGTGGATCGTGTGACTTCTTTAGAGTAAGTGTACTGGTTCTAAACTCGTAGGAGCCCATTTCTACTGTCCACTGTTGGCAGAGAGAATTACTGTGCTCTTTATGACCTTCATGGAGTTTGCAGCTTTGGTCTGCGCTTAACTTGGTGAAGTTAATTGCAAGCTGCGTTATTACTGATGCACTCTACTTCATCATATTACAGTACACGTCATGGTTCTTTGATTAACGAACTGAACATTTCCTATATCTGTTGTACAATTAGGTGACAAAGCATTTGTTTCTAATGAGAGTTGCATTGTTTTAGGACATTGCTAATTATGGATTATGAACTGTGTACACATTTGATTGATTTCAATTGGTCCAGTTTTATATTTGTTTATTATATTCAAATATATATACAAGTATTTGTTTAACATTTATACACCTAACACTCCTTTCCGTTTATACACCAAGTATTTGTTTCACATTTACATATTACAACATCCATGTATGTTTATATACCAAACAGTAATTTAACATTGAATATTTTTACACTTATTTTCATTTAGTGGACAAGGAATCAGGATTTGAACTGCCAACCCTCCAGTTATTGGATCATATCATTTATTGAAAAAGGTCATTTGAAAATCATTCAAGCTGGTTCCATAAAAGCTGAGCAGTTTTATGTTTTGCATTTGGATTCCTTCCTGCACCCAAGAGGAAACCAACCATCGCCTCCAAACCAAAGTACGTTCCAGGCCGGGATGACAGAGTACCATTACACACCTAGTGCCCTGAATCCGACCGGTGACCAGTTCAGGGTGCACCCGGAGTCGGCCTGGGGGTCTTAGCTAGTTACCTACAACTGTACTGGAATGTTTGAGTCCATCCACTTTCTTGCTCTTCATTTCTTCATGGCTCGCTTTGGTTAGAGAACTTTCCTGCAGTGTTTGCATTGTTTGCTTTGCACTTCCATCCAAAAAGACGTGCAGTTTTCCCTGATGTGGGAAAGAAAGGCATCCCATTGGAACAAACGGATCAATCGGATGCTCCGACAATAAGCAGCTTGTGTCCAAACGATGCTTCCTCTGCCTGTCTAGTCATTGTTCATCAGCATTCCAGTTCTCCGCCGCGCAGCGCCCTTCTGTCGTTTAGTGCCGCCTTTGGAAGTGACGTGGCAGGTTGGAGGTTTTCATATCTGCCACGCAGACGTTTCATTTCCCCTCAGAGTTTGCCATCAAGCCATTTTAGACGGATCGCTGCTTGCTTTGGTTCCAGTCGGGTTCACCCGTTTTTCTTTTGTTTCCCTCGAACCACAAACACCAAAAAACCAACAAATCCCAGCTGGCTTTCCATCTCAACTGGAGTCTGTAGGTAGAACACCATCACGAGGGACCATCACGTAGACACCATCACGATCACCATCACCATCATGATGGTAGAACTCCATCACGAGGGACCATCACGTAGACACCATCACGATCACCATCACCATCATGATGGTAGAACTCCATCACGAGGGACCATCACGTAGACACCATCACGATCACCATCACCATCATGATGGTAGAACTCCATCACGAGGGACCATCACGTAGACACCATCACGATCACCATCACCATCATGATGGTAGAACTCCATCACGAGGGACCATCACGTAGACACCATCACGATCACCATCACCATCATGATGGTAGAACTCCATCACGAGGGACCATCACGTAGACACCATCACGATCACCATCACCATCATGATGGTAGAACTCCATCACGAGGGACCATCACGTAGACACCATCACGATCACCATCACCATCATGATGGTAGAACACCATCACGAGGGACCATCACGTAGACACCATCACGATCACCATCACCATCATGATGGTAGAACTCCATCACGAGGGACCATCACGTAGACACCATCACGATCACCATCACCATCATGATGGTAGAACTCCATCACGAGGGACCATCACGTAGACACCATCACGATCACCATCACCATCATGATGGTAGAACACCATCACGAGGGACCATCACGTAGACACCATCACGATCACCATCACCATCATGATGGTAGAACTCCATCACGAGGGACCATCACGTAGACACCATCACGATCACCATCACCATCATGATGGTAGAACACCATCACGAGGGACCATCACGTAGACACCATCACGATCACCATCACCATCATGATGGTAGAACTCCATCACGAGGGACCATCACGTAGACACCATCACGATCACCATCACCATCATGATGGTAGAACTCCATCACGAGGGACCATCACGTAGACACCATCACGATCACCATCACCATCATGATGGTAGAACACCATCACGAGGGACCATCACGTAGACACCATCACGATCACCATCACCATCATGATGGTAGAACACCATCACGAGGGACCATCACGTAGACACCATCACGATCACCATCACCATCGTGATGGTAGAACTCCATCACGAGGGACCATTCCATTGCTCGCTTGCTTTTAAATGATGTTTCTTTTCATTCCTAACTCCCTACGTCTCCGGTTATGTACAGGGTAAATCTGCATTCTTCTCCTCTTGACCGGAAGCCGCCTGGTCAGGCTTTGAGTGTTGGCTCACCGCCCGTGAAGCGGGGGGAGGAAAGGAGCAGTGATGGTAGGGCAGGTCTTGAGCTCCCCAGAAATGTACAAATATCCACATTGCCAGCGTACTGGAGTTTCCTTGGGAAGCCCATGGAACATTACACAATGCTTCCTCGCACATGGGAGAAAAAAAACCACTTCCACACCAGCGCTGAGCAGCATCACGTTTGCTATAAATTAGATATGAAGAAAACACCCAAAACAGCAAATCAGACAGTCTGCCTTTCAGCACGCAATATTCAGGTGTACTTGTAATTTCTATTATTTTATTTCGGAACTATCATTCTTGCAAGAAATGAACACGAGAGGAACGTTCCCCGTGGGCCGAGGCATCCGCCACCAGTTTGTCAAGCCCCTGATTTCACAAGGAACTCTACTGCATGGAAGACTAACTTCTCGTACTCGCCCGTAAGTCCTTCCAGAGACGTTGCTTTGGCAGAAGAGATTTGCCCATACATCATGGAACATACACAACAAATTGGAGAAAAATAAAAAAAGAAATTCTAATAGGGAGTTGCTTTTCAACCACCCTGTCCACTTACATGATACGGCCATTTGCAAAATACGCTCGGGGAAGCTGCCAGGCTATGGTAAACTAGCAATCAGCTGCAGAGGATTCTGAATGACGACAGTCGCAATGCTGCTCAACCACACAATGCAGGAATTGATGAAAAAAAAGTTTGACTCACCGCTGGGTGGATGTTCCACAGAAAACATCACTGCAATATTTTCTGCTGAGCTCTTGGGGTGATTTCAGTTGGCCGGCCATTTGTGGGTAGGGGCTCTCACTGTGGTTTGCTGGGGTCCTCACCGCTGGTGCACAGTAGAAATGTTTAAGCACTCACTCTGGTAAAAAACAGAGACAAACAACCAAATGTGAAAAATGTGTGCTTTATACACACTGTGGTGTGTGTGTGTGTGTGTGTGTTCACCGACACTTTGCTAACGTAGTGAAAAGAAGCTGCTGGAGATTAACAGACTGTATCTTCTCAGGTAAGATGCACACACACACAGTCAGGTGGCTTAGGAAGCTTGATGGCGTTTGAGACATCCGTCAGCACAGCAGAGGATGAAGGGGTTTCTATTTGGAGGAGGCCGTGAGGACTTCCTGTCAGGCTGACATTTTCTTGTAATCACGTGCTTGTAGTTGGTCAATAAAATCCACTTCTTGATGCAGCCTTGCCCCCCACCCAGGCACCGACCTCTCCGACCTCTCCACCCGCTCCGGCACAGGTTCTTCCCTGCGCTAGGAGTCCCGACGGGGATCATTAAAGCTCCGGTTACGGTGAAATGGCCCCCGTGGGGACTTGGCCCGTCCCGCGCGGCGACTTCGGCGTGTCTCACCGAGTCGCTGACTCGTGCGTAATGAAGCCAAGGGCGGGAGGAGGAAGGAACTTCACTCCTGCAGGTGTGAAAGCGTCAGTGGAAGCTGAACACAGCACTTCACATTCAAGCCAAATATTTGCAAAATCTCTCATTTCATGTCCAATTCCACTCGCCCTAATCAGGGTCCTGTTTTGCACATTCCCTGCAAACGTGCAAAACGTGTGTGCATGCACAGAGAAGCAGGCCAGCCCGAGGCAAGAGACGCACTCGCTGCTGCGATGGCTGACAACACGTAGCAGAAAGAGGAATCAACATTCAACAGCAATTGAAGTCATCACTCCGCGGTGGTGTCATGCTACAGCTGCCGCCTTTTAAGGCTGCGGCCCCGAGCTTAATTCCAAATGAGAACGGATGTAAGGCCGCAGTTTGACCGGGGGGACAGCCGTGCACGACATCGCCCGCGAGGCCGGTTGGGTGTGAAAAGAAGCACAACCATCACCCTTGGACCAGTACACTGTGTACACTGTGTATACTGTGTACACTGTGTACTTACTGAGTGTGTGGAAATTCATCTCCCACATCCATTATTGTCATTTTTCACTTAATACAAATAACAACTGCAATATTCACCCTTGTCTCCTTCTTATTGCGGAACCATTCTATCCATTAGCACTAGCGTCAACATTTGCACTGCGGTTTATTTTACAATTATTCGACACTTTTTGCATGTATTTTTGGATTAAAACATTGCAGTTCACTACTTTCCACCAATATGGGTTGCTCCTCCGCTGCCATTATTTAACTTAGCCCCTCCTCTTCTGCTACCGAGTCAATAAGGCAGCTATTAGTGTCCATCACTGCACACTCACCATTTTGAGTGTGCTCAATACAATATCCGTAATATATTATAATGCGAGTACTTTGTAAGTAGCCGTGTAAATACACATAGGCCTCTATGTAGTCAAAAGACTGAGGGTATGTACACAAGTGTGCACTTATGCACCCAAAATACTAAGTGTACATATGCAAGTGTGACGTGTGCACTAAAATGATTAAGTGTAAGTATGCAAGTGGGCTCTTGTGCACTCCAAAGACTAAGTGTACATATGCAAGTGTGACGTGTGCACTAAAACGATTAAGTGTAAGTATGCAAGTGTGACGTGTGCACTAAAAAGATTAAGTGTAAGTATGCAAGTGTGCTCTTGTGCACTCCAAAGATTAAGTGTAAGTATGCAAGTGTGAAGTGTGCACTAAAAAGATTAAGTGTAAGAATGCAAGTGTGCTCTTGTGCACTAAAAAGAGTAAGTGTAAATACACATGCACACTTGTTTAGTCAAAAGACTGAGGGTAAGTACGCAAGTGTGCACATATGCACCCAAAATACTAAGTGTACATATGCAAGTGTGAAGTGTGCACTAAAAAGATTAAGTGTAAGTATGCAAGTGGGCTCTTGTGCACTCCAAAGACTAAGTGTAAATACACAGGCACACTTGTTTAGTCAAAAGACTGAGGGTAAGTACGCAAGTGTGCTCTTATGCACTCCAAAGGGTAGGTGTAAGTGTGCAAGTGCATGAAACCAAATCCAAATCCGTTGTTTTTGCCTTTGGATTTTTTCCACTTCCATTTTTAACATACTTGATATTTTCAAAGAGCACAGTAAAAAGTGTCCAGCGAGTGAAAATGAGAAAAGATGGTACCGGAACGATGCTGTTGTGAGGAACAAGTACACCTTTATGCACAGTGTACTTTTCTTTGCTTGTGAAGTCTTGCATCTACCGGATATTCGGCAGTATTTGCACTGCTCTTGTTTCTTGTACGTACTGTGTACAATATAGTATTCCCTTTTGCATTGTCCCTGCTGTTTCCAACAAATGATACTCCGTGATGGCACTTTTGGAATGATGTATTGTACAGAGGGTGACAGGGTGCTGGTGGTACACCTGGCAACACCGTTTGGACTCCACCTAAGCCAGGGAAAGGTACACACAGTCGCTGCTTTTACGGGACGTGTTGTGTGACGTGTTGCCGCGGGATAAAAAAGCGCGCTGCGTGCAGGAAGGTGGCGACATGAGCGCAGCCCGGCAGCTTAAAAGCCTCATGAGGTCGCGACCTGTCCTAGACCCTGAAGAACGGGGTAAGGAAGGCGTAGTGCATCCGCCGACAAGGACTCGATGGGCCAGGTGAACATTTTTTACAGCGTGCCGCGCATGGCGCTGAGCTGAAAAGAGGAAAAAAGTTTTTCTGCTTGGATTTGCTACAAGGCGACTTTGGAGAAAAGGGTGAAATGCGTCGTTCTCCACGGTGAAGCGTCTTCAAAGCGGGCCTGTGTGTGCCGTGGAAGGGGGGGGGGGTGCTACGTGTTGAGGATGTGGTACATTTGAATACAATAACATAAAATAAAGCTGCTTGTCACACTCAGGCAGACCTTCCCTTTCTGCGGAAAGCCGCTCGACGCGGTTACGGATTTACCAAATCCTCCCGAGACATCGCTTCATTGTGCGGACGCCCCCCCAACACCCCCACCCCCATCAGTCTCGAGGTCCTCTCTTTCCTCCCCACGCAGGAAGTCGGTTTGCAGTTGGAGCTTTGAAGCTTTTGGGGATTTCTTCCAATTTGCCCCCCAAAAAGTCAAACAAAAAGATCAACTTAGACCAGCGTTGAAAAAAGATGGGATGCAACTTTGATATTTCGTAAAGCCCCACGTGCTGACAAGTTATGCATATTTCACCTCCGCTTTCTTAGAGAGATGAACAAAAATATATATCATCAAATATATATTATGAATATTAACTTCACTCTTGGCTCTTTTGGTGACAAAAGATTCCAACTTTCCTCCTAAAGAGTTTTGCTTTGAAGTTTGGGCCGTCGTGGTGAGCGTTCCTCATGTCCGAGTCTGGAGAAGCTGCGATGTAAACAGTCATGAGAGTCCACTAGATGCTTGGAATGCAAGCTTCTGTACAAGCACAAATGTGCTGTTAACATCCATCCATCCATGGGGTATGCTGGAGCCTATCCCAGCCTACTCGGGTGCAGTTCTTCTTCTATTCATATTTTCTTTCATTTTCAACGTTCTTCTTTCCATGCACGGAATAATTATTATGGACTTCATTCCTGTAAATACATTACAACTTCATTTGTTGAGAACTTTTTTGGCCTACTTTTTTCTTTAATATTTAAACCGTGATGTTCTTCCTCATCTTACTGCCAATGATCCCAGGAGCTAAGTTGTCGGGGGCTTTCATGCCCCTGGTAGGGTCACCCATGACAAAGAGGTTCTAGGGGAGGAACCAGACAAAGAGTGGCTCGAAAGACCCCACGGATGAAAAATACAAATGGACCAAGTTTTTCCTCGCCCAAACACGGGTCACCGGGAACCCCCTTTGGAGCCCGGCTTGGAGCACGGTGCCTAGCTGCCGGGCCTGCACCCGTGGGGCTCGGTCAGGCAAAGCCTGAAGATGCAACATGGGTCCCCCTTCCCATGAGCTCACCACTCGTGGGAGGGCCCACAGGGGAGGGGTGCTGAGTAAGCTGGGTGGCGGACAAAGGCGGGGAGCCTTGGCGGTCCGATCCTCGGCTACAGAAGCTAGTTCTGGATACGTGGAATGTCATCTCTCTGGTGGGGAAGGGGCCTGAGCTGGCCCGTGAGGTGGAGAAGTTCCGGCTAGATGTAGTCAACTCACCTCACCTCAACGCACAGCAAGGGCTCTGTAACCAGTCCTCTCGAGAGGGGCTGGACTTCATTCCACTCTGGGTTTTGCCGGCAATGAGAGGTGACGGGCAGGGGGTGGAAATTCCTGTTGCCCCACGGCTCCAAGCCTTAAGTTCCTGTTCCTGGAGTTCCTTAAGGCCCTGGATGGGCCTGGTGGGCATGTCTTGGTTGACACGACTCGGCAGCATTGCGTGGTCATCGGGGGCGGTGCCCCTGCATCTGCAGACCGGGATGGAGGTCCTGCTTTGTAAGAAAGGGGACCAGAGGATGTGTTCCAACTGTTATGGGATCATACTCCTCAGCCTTCCTGGTAAGGTCTATTCAGGGGTTCTGGAGAGGAGCATCCGCCGGATAGTCAAATCTTGAATTCAGGAGCTGTGTGGTTTTCGTCCTGGTCGTGGAACTGTGGCCCATGCATGCACGGGAGTTTGCCCAACCAGCCAACATGTGTTTTGCGGACTTGGACAAGGCACTGGACCATGCCCCGGGAACAGACCACCTAATTCAGTTCCCTGTATGACTGGTGTCGGTTTGGTTCGCATTGCTGGCAAAGAGTCAAACTCGTTTCCAGTACTGATTGGACTTACTTTTATGGCCAGAATTTCTAGGTGCAGCCGCGGCACTGGGGGGTTCCGGTGTGGTGGCCACAAGATTGGGTCTCTGCTTTTTGCGGATGATGTGGTCTTCAACACTCGCGGGATCGGTTCGCAGCTGCGTGTGAAGCGGCTGGGATGAGAATCAGCACCTCCGAGTCTGAATCCATGGTCCTTGCCTGGAAAAGGGTGGAGTGGCATCTCCGGGTTGGGGATGAGATCCTGCCCCAAGAGGAGGAGTTTAAGTATCTGGGGATCTTTGTTCACGAGTGAGGGAAGGATGGAACGCCAGCTGGACAGACGGAGTAGTGCAGCTTCTGCATGGGTCCGGCCTGGTAACGCCTGAGGATCTGGTGGGAGGAGCTGGACGAAGGGGCCGGGGAGAGGGAAGTCTGGTCTTCCCTGCTGAGGCTGCTGCCCCTGCGACCCGACCTCGGATAAGCGGAAGAAAAGGGATGGATGTTCTCTTGTTAAATTATATTTTTAGAACTTGTTGAGGGTCCAGCTGCACTCGGGACGCCTCTGACTTGAAGAATCCGCGTCCGCGGGCTCACCTGATCCAGCAAGCAGCGGGAAGGAAATGATTGGAGAGAAAGCTGACATTTGGAGATGTTCTTGTGCGTGATGTAATGCTTAGTGCCATGCACAAGTGATCTGTAACGTTTCCCTCCAAACGGGAGAAATAAAAGCGCCTAATAAGAAAATACTTTCCTGAGGAAGAGAAACAATTGCGGTGAAAGATGGGAAGTATTCCCAGGAAGGGAATGATGCCGACAATAAAAGGCAAATGGCAAGAAAGCGTGTGGTAAAAACGGCCACGGAGCTTCTGGGGGAGACATTGTGTCAGTGCGCTTTAAATACGTGCAAATCAGAACCAGGCCTGAGAAGTGCTCAGGGAGCAGCGCCGTGTTTAAACATCCCACTAAATTTGAGTCCATAAACAGGAAATGACGGCAGAAGCAGCTTGGAAAGGCGTCCACTTGGGAAATCTTCTCTAATGGAAAGGCTTTCATTTTCCATTGGACGCCGCGCCAAACAGAACCTGCCTGCACCCGAGCCTGCCGCCGTCACCATGGACGCCTTCACCTGCTCCTCCGTGGGGGCGGGGCTGGGAGCGCCCCTCACGCCACGTGAGCGTAGGCGGGAGTCAGAAAGAAAGTAAGCCATACACCAACCCAGGAAGCTCACAAGGTAAGACACGCCTCTGTGCCCTGATTGGCCGAGCAAGACGTCACTTCCGTGTTACAAGTCAGTGGCAGAACACTGTAAAACATTTCCATGTATAGATTCAGTGTATACATGAAATACTAGAGAAAAACACTTTAGCAGCATAAAGTGGAATATAACATAACATTATGAGTACAAAACAACATTGAGAAAAAGTCATAATATTATGGGAATGAAGTCATAATTACGAGAAGATGAAAGTTGGAATATTTGGGGGAAAAAAGCAGAGACTGTGGGATTTGCAAACAAAACTTCCACATTTGCAAACACCAGCTCTTTTTTTCATTCATTCCTTTTCTATGCCGCTTATCCTCATTAGGGTGGCGGGGATGCTGGAGCCTATCCCAGCTGGCTTGGGGCGGAAGGCGGGTACACCCTGGACCGGTCGCCAGCCAATCACAGGGCAGACAAACAACCAATCAGACGCTAACGGACAATTTAGAGCGGCCAATAAGATGCATGTTTTTGGAATGTGGGAGGAAAGCGGAGTACCCGGAGAAAACCCACACACACACGGGGAGAACATGCAAACTCCACACAGAGATGCCCAACGGAGATTCCAACCCTCAACCTCCTGACTGTGAGGCCAACGTGCTACCCACTCATCCACCGTGCGGGCCCGTGCTTGTGAAATCATTATTATTTTTTTCGAATCCCCTATTTTCCCTTGCAACCCTTTTTCGCATGCAAATTTGACGGGATAAAAGATCACTTCCTTTTTTCCATGGAAGTGATCTCATGCGACCGAGGAAGAGGAAGAAGAGGAGGAAGCGGCGTCCTGGATGGCATCCAGACGGAGACGGGAGCTATGAGGAGGCGAGGCGGCGGACCGGAGGGCGCTAACATGACAGTTGGCAATAAATGGGAAAACTCTGCCGTTTGTTCCCGCCCGGATAAACACGCCCCCACGCTGACAGCAGCTCGGGGAGCTAAAAATAGCCAGCGCTTTAATTAGGTGACCCCGGCCGCCTTTCAGGGGGGTAACCGTCGCTTTCATGCTTCCTGACGTTTGTTGTCTCTCACACACACACACACATCAGCATGAACTTCCAGCACTGGGATACGGCACGTGGCCGCGCACCGGCGTTGTTAGCATCGCAAATGTTTCTCCTCTGGCCCGCCTCCATCGGCTCGATGAGATGCTCGTCAACGCGCCTTCCTTTTCAGCTAATTCAAAACGCCAACTAAACCTGCTTCCGATTTGTTCCTATTTAGACTTTATTCCCATAAGGGGAGAAGCTTTTAGCCAACCTAACGTTCCTCATCATTTTGTGACTTGAAAGGAATTTGTAGGAAGGGCCATTGGGCCAGTAAAAAAACGGCTACAAATGGCCCAAGTTTGGGTTCATTGCGCAAGAAGTTGCAGAAGGAGGGAAGAAACCAATAAAGATGGTGGAAGTTTCTTCTTGGCTGCACGGTGGAGGAGTGGGTAGCACGTTGGCCTCACAGTCAGGAGGTTCACAGTTCGAATCTCCGTCGGGCATCTCCGTGTGGAGTTTGCGTGTTCTCCCCGTGTGTGTGTGGGTTTCCTCCGGGTGCTCCGCTTTCCTCCCACATTCCAAAAACATGCATGTTAGCTTCATTGGCCGCTCTAAATTGGCCATTAGCGTCTGATTGGTTGTTTGCCTGCCCTGCGATTGGCTGGCGACCGGTCCAGGGTGTACCCCGCCTCCCGCCCAAAGCCAGCTGGGATAGGCTCCAGCATCCCCGCAAGGATAAGCGGCATAGAAAAGGAATGAATGAATGGTTCTTCTACTCTACCTTCCTCTTCTTCAATCAGTTGTGTCTTCAACTTCTTCAGACGTCCGGGCACACCAGGCCCCGCCCACAGGCCAGCCAGACAGGACGGGATATTTGTCCGCATCCCACGTCCGGGAGCCCAGGGAGCGCTCATGGAATATGATGAATCAAATGTTCATCCTTCATCTATTTGGCGGTTTGTCTGCGCCGCCTCCTCCCCTGGCCGGCCCGCGTCGCTTCTCCATTTGCCGCTAATATCTTCACGCCGTCCACGCAAGCCCCACCCCCCGCCGCTCTGGTCTAAACCGGAGCGGCTGGTAATTGAAGATCATTGTCTCTGCCGGCGCCCACGGGACCGGAAGGTCTCCGGGCCCTCCTCATCTTCACCACATTTCTATATTTTCCTTTTTGGGCGGGTGTTTGCCTCCCTGCTCTCCCTCCAAACTCCACAGGCCTTTTTGGAAATTGGATTTTGGTTTGAGAACGCCCCCGCCTCATTGGCAGCAATTTTCCTTTCTCTTCTCTCCCCTCATTTCAAAGCCGCCTCTCCTCTTCCTCTTCCTCTTCCTCTCGCTGCCCGCTGAAATATCTCCTCTCGCTCGGCCGCGGACAGGAGCTCCATTTCCCTGCTGATGGATCTCCCAGGCCCCGGAAAGAAAAGGAATCATCAGCACGGGAAGATCCTGCTTGATGTGGTACCCCATGCAGTACCTACATGCAGTACTTACATGCAGTACCTACATACAGTACTTACAGTACTTACATGCAGTACCTACATGCAGGACCTACATACAGTACTTACAGTACTTACATGCAGTACCTACATACAGTACATACATGCAGTACCTACATACAGTACTTACAGTACTTACATGCAGTACCTACATGCAGGACCTACATACAGTACTTACAGTACTTACATGCAGTACCTACATACAGTACCTACATGCAGTACTTACAGTACTTACATGCAGTACATACATGCAGTACCTACATACAGTACCTACATGCAGTACTTACAGTACTTACATGCAGTACATACATGCAGTACCTACATGCAGTACATACATACAGTACTTACATACAGTACATACATGCAGTATATATATACAGTATGTACAGTACATGCATAGAGTACGTACATACAGTACTTACACAGTACATACCTCGAGTACACACAGAACGTACAGTACATACATAGAGAGAAACCACATGCAGTACATACAGTACCGTAGTACTACTCTACCCCTTCCTCCTCCCCACAAAGCCTGCTCGTAGTGAACTCCAGGAAGCCAGGCTGACTTTTTGAAAAACGTCTCGGTCTTCACGTCCGTGGTAAAAACCAAAGAGCAGCTTTCCAAAAAAACACGAATACGTGTAATTTCTCTAAATATTATGAACAAGCTTATTAACGTGCAACATATTGAGGAAAAATAATGCAATTTTGGTAAGCCACTCATATGACAATTTTTTGCTGTAATCCTATTTCTAGTCTACTATGTGACAATAGGGGTGTTATTTCCTGTCTAGAGGGCTCTAATAAAAGTTATTATTGACATAATAATCATCATACATTTTATATGTAAGGATTTGAACAGTGCAAGGCAGTCCATGGCGGGAGAGAGTTCCAGAACGGCTGAAGGCTCTGCCACCCATGGTGACGAGACGGGCAGAGGGGGCGACCGGCTGGCGAGAAGAGGAAGAGCGACGAGAGCTAGACGGAGATGTGGAGAAGGTCAGAGATGTACTGTGGAGCCAGGCTATGGAGCGCTTTGAAGGTGGTGAGGAGAATCGTTGTTGGAGTCGTTGGAGGATCGGAGTGATGTGTTGGTAGGAGAGTGTTCTAGTGAGTTCTGATAGCTGTAGTAGTCCAGGCAAGACTGTGAACAAGCGTGGCCGTGGTGTGAAGGTTGAGAGAGGGACGAAGACGAGAGATACTACGGAGGTGAAAGTAGGCGGAAGGGCGGATGCGGTTGATGTGAGAGTGAAAAGAAAGATGACACCCAGACTCTTAACCTGAGGGGGAGGACGGATGGTGGAGTTGTTCATGGAGATGGAAAAGCTGCTAGATTTGGAGATGGGCTGCCTACTAGGAGGACTTCAGCTTTAGAGCTGTTCAGGCTGAGGAAATTGGATGAGAACCAGGAATGTAGAAGTGATGAAGAGGGTTTGGTGGAAATGGAGCGCTGGGTCTCATCCGTGTAGCAGTGAAAGTGAAAGTGAAAGTGCTTACGGAAGAGAAAACCAAGTGGAAGACTGTAGATGATTAAAAAGGAGAGGTCCCAGGACAGAACCATGGGGCACACCAGCGGAGACAGCAAAGGTGTTGGACGTATGTGATTCGAGTTGAATGTTTTGAGAGCGACCAGAGAGATAAGCAAGTGAACCAGGAGAGCTGAGCGTGGGATACACCAATGGATTTAGGTCTGTGGATGCTTTTTATATGTCTGGTTTTCTCGTATTATGTCTACCGTATTGGGTAAAAGGAGTAGAAAGGTGACTGTAGGGGTGTTATTTCCTGTCTACAGAGCTCTAATAATGTTATTTTGATTTATTTAGAAGGTGGGAAACAGGTTTTCTATGTCTAATATGTCTTGTTTTCTCGTATTATGTTTACCATATTGGGTAAAAGGAGTAGAAAGGTGACTGTAGGGGTGTTATTTCCTGTCTACGGAGCTCTAATAATGTTATTTTGATTTCTTTAGAAAGTGGTGAAAATGTTTTCTTTGATCACACTTGGAAAATCCTCAGTTCATCAATAAGGCGCCTTGCATCCTTTTGGATCTTTTGGTATGCGGAGGAAAAGGTTTGCCACCCCGCCCCTCCTAAGAAAGTGAAAGCATGTCCGCCTGTCATCGGGAGGAATAAAGAGATATGGTCATAAATGATATTCATGGGGTATTTCCGGCAAAGGTGTTTGTTTTGTAAGTGGGATGTAAAAGCGAGGACCAAACACGTACGGAGCGTCACCCGATCCCGCCTGCCTCTCCGTGAAATAACGTCTGCTGGCGCTCGATAAGGCCGCGGCTGTCTTATCAGACAGGAAGTCAACAGCGTGATAGCAACGCCACTTGTTCCCGCAGCACACTTCACTCCTGGCTAATTACCACGTGACACCCGTGTGTGCCGACCCCGCCTCTTTCGCCTCACGTGACGGGACTTCATTTGACGGCGGCCTGATTTCCTCCCTCCCGCCCCCCAGCAGCACCTCAGCTGTGGAGTCGTGGCGCACGAGGTCAGGAGTTAGCTTGCAAAGTAAGTCCTGGCTGCAAATTCCAAAGCCTTTTTCTTCACGGCCTTTTGGGCCGCACGCTCCTTTCATTCCAAGTTTGAAACGAGCTCCTCCACCTGGACACCGTTTGGAGCGAGGACTACCGTTGGTGGGACAAAAAAGTCACGTGTTGCCCACAAAATATCTCATTCTTCACTATGTGGCCCCCTCCCTGGAGGAAAAACCTTCAGACCCCCTACCTGGGCTAGTTTGTTGCGTGGAAACTTGTAGGAAAAGCGAGACAGTGAATGAAAGACGGGCCAAGGAGAAGCGGGGAAAAGGAAAGCGAGGCTTACTGTGTGCTGTACTTCTTATTCAGACACAGTCCTGGTCTTTCTTTCTGGTCCGCCGGGCTCGCACGGGAGGCTGGGTGCCCCCTGCAGGTAAGGGGAGTAGGGAGCAGCTCACCTGTCGGCAGGTGCAGAGCGAGCAGCAGGACATCCTAAACGTGCTTATCTAATCTCCTGTCTCCTAATGAGCCACCGAGACGTTTGCAGGGGCCGTTGGGTCCTTTGTGTCGGCGGGCCTAATTACATGACCAGCGTTTAGTGGGACCGGGATTTGGGTGGGACAAATGATCCCGCCTAGGGAAAGTGGTGGCTCCTGTTACCTTTCCTTCCCCCCCACCCGAAAACACAACATCCTCATTGTGGCGCTGCCAAGGAAGGGGCGGAAGGGCGTGTTAGAAGCGGGCACACTCTGTTCCCTCAAAGGTCGTCTTCTCAGGAGGATTAAAGCAGGAATCTCCACCTGGGCCCTCGCTTCCTTTTCTCCTCACGCAAGAACTTCTCCTTGTCTTCATCTTCAGTCTGGAACTTTACAGGTAGGTAGGTATGTAAGTAGCTAGGTAGGTAGGTAGGTAGGTAGATAGGTAGGTAGGTATGTAAGTAGCTAGGTAGGTATGTAGACAGGTAGGTAGACAGGTAGGTAGGTATGTAAGTAGATAGGTAGGTAGGTAGGTAGGTAGGTAGGCAGATAGACAGACAGATAGATAGACAGGTATGTAGGTAGCTAGACAGGTAGATAAGTAGGTAAATAGATAGGTAGACAGGTAGGTAGGTAGACAAGTAGATAGGTAGACAGGTAGGTAGACAGGTTAGATAGGTAGGAAGATAGGTAGGTAGGTAGCTAGGTAGGTAGGTAGACAGGTAGGTATGTAGGTAGGTAGACAAGTAGATAGGTAGACAGGTAGGTAGACAGGTTAGATAGGTAGGAAGATAGGTAGGTAGGTAGCTAGGTAGGTAGGTAGACAGGTAGGTATGTAGGTAGGTAGACAAGTAGATAGGTAGACAGGTAGGTAGACAGGTTAGATAGGTAGATAGATAGGTAGGTAGGTAGCTAGGTAGGTAGGTAGACAGGTAGGTATGTAGCTAGGTAGACAAGTAGATAGGTAGGTAGGTAGGTAGACAGGTAGATAGGTAGGTAGGTATGTAAGTAGATAGGTAGGTATGTAAGTAGCTAGGTAGGTATGTAGGTAGCTAGGTAGGTATGTAGGTAGGTATGTAGGTAGCTAGGTAGGTATGTAGGTAGCTAGGTAGGTATGTAGGTAGGTATGTAGGTAGCTAGGTAGGTATGTAGGTAGGTATGTAGACAGGTAGGTAGGTAGGTAGACAGGTAGATAGGTATGTAAGTAGAAAGGTAGGTATGTAAGTAGCTAGGTAGGTATGTAGGTAGGTAGGTAGACAGGTAGGTAGGTATGTAGACAGGTAGGTAGGTAGGTAGGTAGACGTGTAGATAGGTAGGTAGGTATGTAAGTAAATAGGTAGGTATGTAAGTAGCTAGGTAGGTAGGTATGTAAGTAGATAGGTAGGTATGTAAGTAGCTAGGTAGGTATGTAGGTAGGTAGGTAGGTAGACAGGTAGATAGGTAGGTAGGTAGGTAGACAGGTAGGTAGGTATGTAAGTAGCTAGGTAGATAGGTAGGTAGGTAGAGAGGTAGACAGGTAGGTAGGTATGTAGACAGCTAGGTAGGTATGTAGGTAGATAGGTAGGTAGGTAGAGAGGTAGGTAGACAGGTAGATAGGTAGGTAGGTATGTAAGTAAATAGGTAGGTATGTAAGTAGCTAGGTAGGTAGGTATGTAGGTAGGTAGGTAGGTAGGTAGAGAGGTAGGTAGACAGGTAGATAGGTAGGTAGGTAGACACTTTATTTTCTTTCTCAGGACTTTAGCGTTAATATTTTGAAGGCCAGAAGTTGCTTCCATCCGACCTTCTGCGTTGCTTTCATTTCGTGCAGAGACCATGTTTGCCGTGGCGTCACGTCTCATTACATGCAGGATGAAGGCAGCGAGGAAGCAGGGAAGGAAGGGAGTGAGTGAGCGAGTACACCTCCTCCTTCCTCTGCTGTGCAGCGTGATGAAGACGCATCGGACGCTTTGGCGCATTCATCAACATCACCTTAATGAAGAGATCAGAGGCGGAGATGCGACGGCGTTCTGAAATATGACGCCATTAGCCGCAGTCGGCTTCCTGCACAAACAGGAAGCTTTGACCCGCGGCATTTAGCTTGTTTACCCCTCAAACCCCAAGACCAATAAATGAGGTGGAACTGATTACCTGCCTGGCCACACACACACACACACACACACCCCGGGAAGGGAAGCTCACGCTGCCGCCTTCGCGGTGGTGCTGATGTTAATAAAGTGTCATCGTGTAGAACCGTTGTGTCACGTTGTGTAACTGGGTTTGGGCCTTGTTGAACAAAGCGCGAGCAGGGAGAGCACCAATCCATCCCCCTCTCCAGCACGATGAGGCGAGCGTCTCATCCGGGAGGCTGCCTTCCGGCCGAATTGAGCCGCCATCATCAAGACGCTTTCAGCGTGAAGTTGAAATGAATCATTTCTTTTTTTATTTCAATGACAGAGACAGATAAGTTAACCTAACATCAAAGTTTTTCACTAGCCGAGCATCGCTAAAGCTAATTAGGACGGTGAATAAACCTCCCCTGAAAACGACCCGGTGGCCCCGCCCTTCCCCGGACGGACGTGGACGTGGTCCAGCGGCACCGCCAAGCTAATCCTCCATTCTGGAGCTTCAGCATAAGCGCTTGGCAGCGCTGCTGGGAATGGTGGTGTGCACTCAGTCGCCTTCTTACAATCCACCTGGTGTTCGGGACGTCCCGCTACGAGACACTGTGGACGCCGGTGCTTCTCTGGGATGATTAGAATTCTTTTCAGCCCTATTGGGTTTATTATTAGCATTCCGTGCGTTTCATCACGTTTTGGGAGCTGGCATGAAAAGTTTGCAAGCACGTCAGGCCAGGTGATAAATGTGGTACCTGCAAACCTATACTGTACATACATACATACATATGTATATATATATACTGTATATACATATATATGTAAATGTATGTATATTCTTCATTTTTAGCATGTTTGCCGGGCTTAAATGTTTCGGATGATCAAAAATATGTAAATATTAGTCGATGACGACAAAATGCAGTTTTTTTAAGTACCTTCATTATTAAGTAATAAAGAGAACCCAAAGCCATGCGTGAAAAAGGTGTGGAAAGGATAATAAAGCCATTTCTAAAGCCTTGGGACCCCAGCCAACTACAGCGAGAGCCATTATCCACACAAACAGTCAGGGGCAATAAAAGTTGCTAACAAGAAGTCTTGTTTGAGTCTTCCAGAGTTTAAAACAGAAGGCAGAAGTAAAAAAAACATGAGAATGACTTCATGTGCTGCTCGTCTTCATGGAACTGAGAGTGTGTGCGTGTGAGAGAGAGAGCGAGCGAGGTCGTTACATGTGATTGATGTGGCGGCGGTCTAAAATGTTGCACTTCATAAACGCTGCCGTGGCTTCCGGGGAGAGATAACGAGAGGAAGAGGAGTGGGATGGAGACGGGCAGATGGGGGGTGTTGGCTGGGAGAGTGGGGGCCCCCCCGGGGAGGGTGAATGATGGCGAGGCGGTCTGGTTTTAGGGAGGCGGAGGAGTCTGTTTTCACTCTAATCTGTTTACTCTGCAATTTGTGTTTTCACAGCGAGTCCATTCATTCTGCTTAACCTGACACTTCACTCACCCACAGGAAGTGCGTGCGTGTGTGCGTGTGCGTGTGTGCGTGAGATGGGGAGAGACAAATCTCATTTAAAGCCACTTTTGTAGCGCCGTGATGTGTGTGTGTGCGTGTGTGTGCGCTCGTTGACATCAAGTCTCTTTGTCATATTATGCTGATTTGGGCATGTGGCCCACGCCTCCTCTTCTGTCATTGGAAGCGCATCTTTTCCAGCGCGTGTGCACACGCGTGTGTGTGCGCACGCGTGTCCATTAGGCGGGGCTGTGACTATTCTGCAGCAAAGCCGTTAGCGCGGCAGCTAACAGACCTCACCTCCTGCTGCCCGCCTTGGCCGTGCAGTCTCACACACGTGCACACCCACGTGCACTCACCTACGACTTTTCATCCCACGCGGTCATGCTGACTGTTCCTCCACACGATCAGCGCGGTATTGATGACGTGTTATACGCACGCATGGCTTCTAATCCAGGGGAGTTCAACGTGCGGCCTGCAGCTCTTTCTGGGTCCTAAAACCGGCATTTAGCCAGGAATCTATCAGGAAGTCGGGAACGGCGCAGAGATGAGAAGAAAGGAAGTTTACAACAATAAAGTTGACAACAAAACTGTTACGGGAAGAAAGGCTTAACATTACAAACAAAGTTTCCTGAATGAAAAAGCGGGAATATGATATGATTATGACAAGACACCAGGAAACGCACCGTACGTCTTAAAGAGTGTTGAGGACTCGACTTATTGATGACCATAGTGTGTGTTCCGTAGTGTCGAAGCAAAGGAGGCGGCCTGGGCGGGTCATGAAGTGAGCAGGAACAAGATTTCCAAAAGTAAACAAGTCCACCTTCCCGGTGCGGAAAGGTCCAAACAAACGCACTCCTTTTGGCCCGAGCCCGCCTCCAACCTCCTGGGTCGTATTTATATTTAATGCGGCTCCGTGACCGCGCCGGCCTGTTCCAGAGACAAACGGCGGCGTAGCTCAGGGCGATGGACATGGCGGGGCGGTGTCATCCGAGCAGGAATCAAAGGAGAGCTGAGGGGAAGAGACAAGGTGAGGAGGCCCGTTGGGCTCGGCGCTGCCACAACAAGCGCCGCTCTTTGAACGCAGTGAGCGCTGTCAAAACATCAGCAGGTCAGAACAGCGCCGCTGTCAGCGGCTGCTGTGGACCGGGTCGGGTGGGAGGGATGGGCTCGCAAGCGCCGGCAGAATCTTCATGTGCATCCTTCACTCCTTTGCCGACTGACAGCTGCCCGCCGCATCAAAGGAGACCAGCAGAACCTCGGGTCGGGCCTGCAGGGTTGCCAAGACCTTGGTTTCAGATGTGGTCTGTGCAATTTGGGTGGGCTGCACAGTTCTGGCGGATGACAGTCCGTCTGAGCATCAAGAAGATCCAATCCAATGTTTTCCTGAGACTTTGGCAAGTTTTATTTGGATCTTGTGCTGAATGGGCTCAGCAACAAAAGGCTGGGGCGCGACCCTGTCTCAGGTGCTGGAAAGGTCATCTCCCAAATGAAAGGTATCAGGTTCTGTTGCACATTTGAAGAGATCACAGCAACCGCTCTTCAAACCGGACGGGAAGAGTACATCTGGTTTGGCCCACTTTGCCAGGCGGACCCAAGGAGCTTCTATAATATAGCAGGGGTGTGGCGATGCTAACATGCCGCACGTATATCCATATGAATAAATCCATGATGGCGTATGCCTTTGTCTTTTCAACTCTTATTTCACGCACTCGTGACGAGACGGGAAGGAAATCGCATTTAATGGCATTTCCAAAGATTTTAGCAAGAGGAGCAATCAATCGCATGGATTTCTCATTTCAAAATCGTGAATTAATCGAGAACTATTTTGGTCTAGTTGTTGAGAGGCTGAGAGACGGCCGGCGTAGATGGATGACTCGGCGGACATGGACGATGGAATGGTGCAGGAAGAGGGGGTAGTGTGCCGCGCTCTGTGGGGGTCTTATGGGGTGAACAACTCACCAGATTCTTTTATGCTGACAGCTGTGAAACTAGTATATGACAGTTTACAGTATCATTAAAACACACGCAAGCCAAGCCGTTGTAATGCCAGCACTGGAGAGAGCGATTAGCAAAATCCCATCCATTTCTGGAGACAAACCCTGTTCTGCTGCATTCTTTTAGGACTTTTTCATTGTTAGGATGTCAGCACCAGCCCAGATTCAAATCATAGCATATCTACAAGCTGTGTGTGTGTGTGTGTGTGTGTGTGGGAGCAGATAGAAACAACAGGGTGCTTTAAGTGTGAAGTGCGATTGCTCTAGTCTGTCTCCACACACCCTGATCCAAAGTGGACTTCCACTCCCCAGCAGACATGCTAGTGTTTTGCTCTTCAGCATCAGGTGGAAAAGAAGTTTGCTGCAGCAGCTTATCCGCGCTCATTGCGCCCCCGCCCGTCCCGTGAACGCGGCGGCGTGACAGGCTTAACGGCGATATGAGGGGATGTGTTATCTGCTCAATTCCAAATTCATAAATCTTTGAGATCAGATGAAATTGAAGCAGCTTGAAAAGCTCGGGGGAGGGAGATTGACACGTCTGAGTGGCTCGGGGGTGCCGCGGCGGCCGCCGGCTGCATGCTAATGTAGCATCACACATGTGTTTGTATGTACTCCCCAGTCAGTATTGCGGCCCATATTACCTGCTTATGCATGCATGCATTTATGCATGAGAGTCCACTTGTGTGCTGATCCACTGTCAGCAGGACTTTTACGTTCAGTACATCTTCGTCTCATCTTTGTTTCCCAACAAAAAGCATTTGAACCCAGAAGAAGCCTCCGCCATTTGTCCTTAAGGAAAAACCAAGGTGGACATACCACACGTTCAAGATGTCAGACTAGGAAGTCAAAGGGCCGTTTACTCCCACTTTCTCTCCGATGAGAGTCCCGCCAGCCTAACGGAGAAAAGTCGTTCTGGCATCACTGCAGACGCCGCACCATCCGCCTGTCCGGCCAGGATGCCCCCCGGAACCCTCCCTGGGGGAGATGTTCAGGGCAAGTGGGCCTGGTAGGAGGCCTTTGGGGACCTGCTGGAGAGTCTGTGGGGTCGTTATGGAGGACCCGAAAGGATATTTTTTGAAAACGGCTTGCAAAGTGGGAAGATCTGAAAACACCAGCTTGTTGTTTCCGTGTAGACAAGCAACCCACTTCTTTCCGAATACGTAGCCAGGGGAGGAAAATCTGGGATTCCTGCTTAGGCCGCTGCCCCGCGACCCGACCTCGGACAAGCGGGAGAAGGACGGATGGAGAAAAGGTCTATATCTCTCGAATATCTGTCTGTGTTCGCATCATGCATGCACCTTTCAGGTGTGGCAAGTGTGACAGGTGCTACTTGTGCTGGCTGCAACAAAAGGCCACACATAGCTTAAGTCTGAGATTTGGTGTGAGATGCGGGAGCTCTTTGCCTGCACATACAAAGATTCATTCATTTTACGTCCTGCGATTTATTCATCTTGTTTTCCTCCATAACCCCCACCCCAAATTGCATCAGCTGCCCCTCGCTGGGTGCAGCCGCCACGCGCCGCAAACACAAAACCAACTGCATCTGCTATCGCTTAGCTTGGACTAAGAACAGGACTTATGCGACCGGTGCGTCTTTTGATGCAATTATTGCATGTGACGGCCAGGAGGAGCAAACATGGCATTGTAGCGAGCGCCGCGGTGGCGGCGGCGGCGGCGGCGGCGGCGGCGGCGGCGGCGGCTTGTCTTCTTAGCCGTGAGCTGACAAAGCTGACTCATCATCATCCTCATCTTAACCTTTTGATGGAGAGGTTGAACCACTTCCTGTTGTCATGATGGCAACATGAAATGTATCACCAAGCAGCACCAATCGATCATCGCCATATGTATGCATGATTGACATAATTAACATAATTAAACCCCGACCATAACAAATAACCACAACCCTTATGACAATAACAATCACCATAACAACAACCCTTAAAACAATAACAATCACCATAACAACAACCCTTATAACAATAACAATCACCATAACAACAACCCTTATAACAATAACAATCACCATAACAACAACCCTTATAACAATAACAATCACCATAACAACAACCCTTATAACAATAACAATCACCATAACAACAACCCTTATAACAATAACAATCACCATAACAACAACCCTTATAACAATAACAATCACCATAACAACAACCCTTATAACAATAACAATCACCATAACAACAACCCTTATAACAATAACAATCACCATAACAACAACCCTTATAACAATAACAATCACCATAACAACAACCCTTATAACAATAACAATCACCATAACAACAACCCTTATAACAATAACAATCACCATAACAACAACCCTTATAACAATAACAATCACCATAACAACAACCCTTATAACAATAACAATCACCATAACAACAACCCTTATAACAATAACAATCACCATAACAACAACCCTTATAACAATAACAATCACCATAACAACAACCCTTATAACAATAACAATCACCATAACAACAACCCTTATAACAATAACAATCACCATAACAACAACCCTTATAACAATAACAATCATCACACCCACAACCCTTATAACAATAACAATCACCATAACAACAACCCTTAAAACAATAACAATCACCATAACAACAACCCTTAAAACAATAACAATCACCATAACAACAACCCTTATAACAATAACAATCACCATAACAACAACCCTTATATCAATAACAATCATCATACCCACAACCTTTATAACAATAACAATCAATAACCACAACAATACCAATAATAACCGTAATTCCAACAATACCAATAACCAAAAACCATAATCATAACCACATCTTGGCCTGACCACGGTTTCAAGATCTTTTCCCGTGTTACTTTGGCGTAGATAGGGCTACCAGTCCCAGTTGCCAGGGATGCTGTACGGAACTGTTGGAACTTGTTCATGTTGTTTGGTTAATCAATGTTCATTTAAATGTTACTCATTACTGAATAACAGACGACGCACTTTGGTCTTTTGGCTGTAGTACGTGTTCTGTAAGTCACGTGCATTACCATAGATTTCCTATTCCGATACTAAATCAAAGGATTTTGTTATTGTTGTTTGGATTTTGTGACCCTCCAAGTTTACTGAGATATTTCAAGATAGCCAAGTTATTATACAAAAACAAAACGACAAAATCCTGTCAAATATGTTTCCTCGACAGGACCATCCACCCTGAACCTTTTTTCAAGAGGTGGCTTGTAAACGGGATGGGCCGGACCCGTTTCGGCTCAGTCCGCCCCTGTTCCTCGACATGTTTTGCGCAACACAAAAAGGTGGCAAGAATGCAAAACCAACAAGGTCAGCAAACCCAGTCAATCACAGGAAAATCTCCAGCTT
This sequence comes from Oostethus manadensis, assembly GCA_024372805.1. Taxonomy (NCBI): domain Eukaryota; kingdom Metazoa; phylum Chordata; class Actinopteri; order Syngnathiformes; family Syngnathidae; genus Oostethus; species Oostethus manadensis. The sequence continues at coordinate 5,497,378 of QODF01000009.1, read as the reverse complement.
GACCAACCGAACTATTTTGAAAGCACAAAAGACTTCCTGCCACCGGCATCAGCTTGTAACAAACACATCTGGAAAAGTTGGACCAGCTGGACTGGAAAGCGTTGCCATTGTTGTCCATGCAGGAGGCGCTGAGGGCGGGACTTGTCCTTGTACTAAGTACCTTGTTGGAGGTCTGCGCTCCACAGTCAACACTTTCATGCACTTTTGGCTCTTAAAAGGGCCAAACATGGCCGCCTGTCGGGAGGCGCGGCCCCGATGGAAGCCGACGGTCGCTGTTAATGTGACAGGCATCACAGAGGGAAGACGATCCGGCACGCCACATTAGCTCGCTCGCTCAAAGAGGGCCAGGCGAGGCCTCCCGGGACGGCGGCTTCGGTCCCCGGTAATAAAAGGGTAATTAGCCACCCCCCCCACTCTCATCACGGAACGACACCCCAAGAGTCCGCCTCCCGCCTAATTCCATCATTTCCCCCGACGAATGTCAGAGCAAAAGAGAGCCTGTCAGGGGACGGCGGCGGCGTCATGACGGAAATTACTGATGTTCTCAGTCGTGATGAGAAAAAGACAACCCGGCGCCCCTCGATAGACTCTTCATTCTTTGGGACGTGTCAATCAACCAGCGCGGCGGCTCCATGAGAGCACATTTCCCTGCACTGGTCTTAAACGCCACTTTGCTCCCGTGCCAGCCAATCAAAGACCTCCTTCCGCTGGTCCGGCGCTCGCAGACAAACACAATGCCGCTGCGACCGCAGGCGGGCACCAGCAGAACCCGGCTCACAGGTCCGTAACCACGGCAACTACGAAAGGGCCAACTTGTCAGGACCGATCGGGGTGAATTCCCGACAGGCGCAAAGCCAGACGCTGGTGGCAGGAATCTTTTCCCTTCCGTTTGTCGTCCGTGTCGGGAAGAAGGAAACCGAGCCGCACCAATTTCACCTTTTGCATTTCGGAAACGGACTTCGGACCTCATCAAAACGGCGCTGGTGCTTTCCGATGTCAAATCAGCGTATCTGGCCGTGCCGGCCTTGTGAGTCTTCTTTTCCTTTTGGTTTATCCCTTCAGGGGTCGCCACAGCCAATCAATTGCCTCCATCTAACTCTGTCTTCTGCATCCTCTTCTCTTGCGCCAACTACCTTCATGTCCTCTTTCACTACATCCATAAACCTCCTCTTTGCTCTTCCTCTAGAACTCCTAACTCAGCATCCTTCTACCAACATATTCACTATCTCTCCTCTGGACATGTCCCAACCATCTCAGTCTGGCCTCTCTGACTTTATCTCCAAAACCTCTAACATGTGCTGTCCCTCTGATGTGCTCATTCCTGATCCTGTCCATCCTGGTCACACCCAAAGAGAACCTCAGCATCTTCATCTCTGCTACCTCCAGCTCTGCCTCCTGTCTTTTCCTCCTTTCTCCAAACCAAACAACATGGCTTGTGAGTAAGGATACAAAAAACAAACTTTCTTCCACGGCTTCTTTTCATCTCGGGGTCACATTTTTAGGCAGGGGTGTCCAAACTCAGGCCCGTGGGCCTGTAGGTTTTTTTTTTATTGGCCACGGCACATTCCAGAAATATCCAAAACTGTCATTCTATTAGCAAAACGTTGAAACATACAAAAGTTGAAATATTATGGGAAACAAACAGAACAACAAATTCCATTTTGGGAAGTTAGTTGTGGAAAATGACCAAAGTATAATTTTACAGGAAGAAGTCATACAAATCTTTTGGCGAGAATAAAGTCAAAAGGGAAAAAGTATTCTTATGAGGAAAGCATGGATTTGTAATATTGTGAGGAAAAGGAATATTATTTATAGAGTTGAAAATAAATACTTTAACACAAAGGAAGGATTTTCCGGGTAAAAACGGGAAAAATATGATGGCAATTAAGTTCTAAATATGAAAAGAAAGTTGGACTAAAAATAGAAAAATCTGATGGAGTCCAAATATGAAGAGAAAAAAAGGTGTATTAATGGTGTCATTTTCATAAGAAAAATGTTATTGTTTAAAAAGAAGTCCTTTATTCCGATTTTATTCCGATTTGTCACCCGATCGGCATCCGGAGCTTTTCCCGTTCCTGTCAGTCGTTCTCGTTAGTCGGATTTTAACGAGAACAAGTCCACATGTGAGGAGAATAATTTGTGAGCGGGAATATTTTCCAAAGTCCAAATATGAAATGAGTAAAATAACGACGTGAAAGCGCGAATGAGGAAAAAACGCCATCCTGTTTACTTCCCTGCGACACTTCCTGCGGCGCTGATGCCCGTCCTCTTTACGCCACATCATTAACCAGCAGAACCCGCCTCGCCGGCTGTCACCAGCGCATCTCTAATTCACCAACACGCCGTTGTGTTTGGGAATGTAGCGGACCGCCTAATGAGTCCGGGCCGGTGGAGCTTCCGGAAAACTGCACAAGGCAGCCCGGCGTCTCCCACGGACAGTTTTCGGCTAATTTGATTGGCTGGCCGCTGGTTTTAACGACGCCTCATTCGGGACGGCATAATTAGCCGCGCTGCCGTGTTGGGCTTGCAAAGTCTCCTTTGTGTCCTTTTTTTTTACCAGCACAAGCAACAAACTTTCCCATTCTTAGGAGCTTCGGCTTTTCCAGCCCATCTCTGCACTTTCCTTTCACTTTGCCAACTTGACATTTGCCCTCTCGGATCCGACATCACTTGCAGAAATACCCTACATAGATGGTCTGATCCGACGTAAGAACTTCTGCATGCGGCCAGACCGGCGACAGACTTTGGGTCAAGCGACACAATGTGGCTAATTTGGATTCATTGTTTTCACACTAAGTGACCCGCGGCCCGGTTCTGTACGCTTACACTGCCTAGCGTGGAATTGGTACACAATCTCTGACAGAGCAGGAACACGCATGACGGGGTCGGTCTGGTGTATTAGCAGTACATGCAATACTTTCTACATGTGTGGGATATTAATGGCTTATTAAATATGTCCATATGGTACATTAGCGGTTTATTAAATAGGATGTCAATCTGGTGTATTGGCAGTACATTCAATAATACTGTATGTACATATGGTACACAGAAGTACATTAAAATGATGCAAATATGATACATTAGAGGTGCATTGAATAGTGTATGATGTAATTGTGATATATTAAATTTTCATTAAATATGGTACATTAAAATGATGTAAAGATGATATAATAAAAGGTACATTCAACAATATGTAAATATGATACATTAGAGGTACATAAGATGTCTTTTTGGTATATTAGAGGTACATTACATGACATAAATATGAGAAGTATAACAAACAAGAGGTACTGTACTTTAAATTGTACATTAGAAGTATGTTAGATATGATGTGAATATGGCACATTATTAATACATAGAATATGACGTAATTATGGTAGATTAGAATTACATTAAATATGATGTATACATGATATATTAGAGGGATATTATAAATATGAGGCACATATTATAACTTAGCAGTACGTTAAATACAATACATTACATTCAATATGATGTATGGACACAATACAAATATGATGTAAATGTGGTACATTAGAGGTACATTATAAATATGATGTAAATATGATGTAAAAAGGTACAATAGAGGTACATTAATATATATATATATATATATATATATATGTGTGATGATATGTATGATGTACATTGTAATTAATATGCAATAATGGTGAAATGTTTTCTAAAATAGTTTCTTTCTGTGTTGGCACTTAGTTGTGTAAGGTGTGTAGTTGTGTGTGTGTGCGCGCACATGCAAGTGGTTTCAAGTGTAGGAAAGTGAAAGTGAAATATCGATCACGTGAAAGAAGAAAGCGTGAGGTAGGAATGGTGATTAAGTTGTAAATCCAAAGTGAAGTGGACTGAGACCAGCTCCCAACGCCAAGGAGAATCTACTTAGCATGGACGTCTTCGCCCCAGGCGGTGGCCGGCACCGTGATCTGCTTCTCCCTCCAGTCAACGTGAAATTCAGGCCGCCGTGTGCGCGTTCTGGCAAACAAATCCTATTCTCCACATATTCACACGCCAATCAGCGTCTCTCGCCGAAACGGAGCCGGGCCAAGATTGGCTTTCTTGTCCAGAAAGAGATTGTGGTGATTACCTCCACGGCGCTGCTGATTGGAGATTGATCGCGGTGTGCGATTAAACAAGGCTGCCGCTTTTTTCGGTCTCCTGCACCGGCAGCCAGCCGGCATGAGGACGAGGACCAGCAGGGAGCTTTTACCCTTGCTCTCTGAAGTACATGCTGTATACAGTAGTGCATTTATACACAGTACATTTCACGTACTTTGAATGGAAAACGACATGACAAATACGCTACATCAGGCCCTTCAGTGGCGTTTTTCTAGCTTCTTTTCAATGAAGGCGTTCAAGAAATAAAGTAGGGATTTGAAATATTTGACACCCAATTAAAGCAAGACCATCGTTACATGGATTAAAAACGAGCTTTAACGCTAGAAAAGAAGCTTTTGAAAATGATACGCCGCCATTTTGGGGAAGCCATATTCTGGTAAAGTCACATGACTGTAACATGGCAACTGTTGGGGCCGCCCCTTTTACAGGGCCAGCTGCGAAATGACTCTCAGGGACATTCCACAAGCAATTATAATGCCAGCACTGGAGAGAGTGATTAGCAGCCAGTGGAGGTTTTGTGAAGTCCAATCGAAACCTGCTTTCTGAGAGGTGGTACTCTGGGTGTATACTTCCCTTTTTTTGTTCTTTAGGATGTTAAGCACCAGCACATCTCAGTTCAATCTCGCCACAGACTCTTTTTTTTTTTTGCAAAACCAACTTGTCGGCAGATAAACCGGTAAGAGCAATGACCCGGTGACGGGTAAAAAAAGGGTAAAAACTACTGATAGTGAATCTGCTTCTCAAAACCCATAGGACACTGAGAACCGATTAGATGGGTTTGTGCACACCTGGAGGTAAAAAGGCGTGGCGGGAATGAGGATGTGAGCAAGCTCCTGTTGAACTATCTACTACCTCATCAGGAGAACCAGAGTCCAGAGGGGCCCCAGCGAGGTGCGCTGTATTCGGGCCCGCGCTCCGAGCAGCCGCTGTGATGCCACGGAGGCTTCTGGCAAACCTCTTGCACTTTTCAGAGGCCGCGGCGCTGGCGTTTGTGGTGGCTGATGGGGTTTTTCGTGTGCTTCCTGCTTTTCCCTCATCATGGAGCGTTCGGTCCAACTGGCACGGAAAATGTCTTCCGGGGAAAGTGAACGTTTGTTTACAAGAGCGCTCCGGGGAGTAAGAACAGGCCGTTAAAGTCACAGGCAGGTTTTTAAAAAAGGAGCGCTTGATTTGCTCACCAGTCTCGCCTCATTGGAGTGTTTTTCAATTCTCGGATCTATTTTTTTATTGGTATGACGTCATAATTCCCTCATACCATAATAGTTATGGTGCGCCCCCCCCCAAAGGAGCACGTAGGACGATGTTGTGACCAGTCGGGTATTCTGGGTTTGGCGTCTCCTGAGAAGTAGAAGATGGCGTGTTTGACGCAGTATGAAGTGGAATGTAAATAATGGCGAGTGAAGGCAGGCCAGCTCTCACTGCTCGCCGCCTCCAAAGCGGCGAGGGAGGCTGCCATGTTGGAGCGGGGCTGGCTGCGAGCTAGGCGGCGCCGCTCCGACAGCATATGGAGCTGGGCTCCAGAGAAGTTCAGCTCATAAAACATTCAAGCCTCGCCTCAGATTGGGCGCCCAACGTCCTCAGCGAGGCGACCGCGGCCAAAGACAACGAGAGGGAAAACACGGCGCCGCTGTGTGACCTGTGCCCGAGGACGCCCTCACGCGGGAACCCGTCAAGACCTTTAGGATTCGCTAAAGGGTAGTTTGACTGCGGCAGCTTCAATCAATACTGCAAAGACACCCAGCGGGAGCTGCCCGGCCTGCCGGCGCACGGATGTTCTACCTTCATAAGCTCATGTTTACGGCCAAATAAACTCAATCTTACAACAGCGCTAACCTGATCTGAACCAGAAAATGGAGCCACACAGCTGGAAAATCTCTCAGCGGGCTCTCACTGTCATACGGCATCAGCGAGTCGGCCTCAGTGGAGCGCCGCAGCGCCGTGCCAAGATGCCTTCCCTCTCCACAACACCATCAAACATTTATGGCTGAACTAAAGGCTCGTCATCATCATCATCCCGGCTATCATCCTGCGTGGCAGCGCCGGCGGACCCCTCTCAGGGCGGACCCGCACTAGGCCGAGCGTATGTCGCACATTTGCACCGCGACGGGGCACCGATCGGAGCCCGAGCACTTCCCCTCCTTTGGAGCGGCGCGGCACGATTCCGTGCTCATGCGCCGCGCAGCCGGGTCAGAGAATGCCTGTGTTCTCTTCTGTCAGGCCCCCCCAGGGAGCGGATATTTTTTCTGGGAATATATTATGCATCGTCTGTAGGAGTGGAACGTGCATTTAAATAAATCATCAGCTGTCGTAAATCACTAATCACTGGCATGCATCTCCAGAGTAAATTAGCATCCAGCTAGCACATTTGTTTAGGTCCATGGAGAAGGTACAGTAATCCCCCGTGCAGGGCGGTTAATTGGTTCCAGACCCGACTGCGATAAGTGAATTACCACCATTTAGGATTCAATAATATTATAATACTATTTGTATTATTATTTCCATAATTATGGCATAAAAAAACTGTTTATGATCACCCTTTTTAACATTACTAGAGCTCTCAAGACATGAAATAACACCCCTATAGTCATTTTGTATGCAAGAATACTAAAGAGAATACTTTGCTCAAGTATGCATTTCCCCCCAATAAAAGTCCGTATTCAACCACAAAAAAGTGACCGTTCATATAGTTATTCTTTTTTTGAAACTTGCAGTACGGCTAGGGAGTGACGATTGACGTGGAACCGCAATACTGCGAGGAACAACTGAATGCGTATCTAATGGAAGTTATTACCGGGCCGCCTGCGTGAGATCCGTTTATTTGCCGGGGTGGCCATCAGCTCTGCTCTTAACAAATTTAAAGATTCTTTGTTTTGAGGCACACAAAATAAAAGAGCACAGACTGTACGTTACTGTACACACTGGTACAGTAAACAGACCAACAAGATATTGCAACGTGCAAGAACCCGTACGCCGCACATCTTCTCAATACTGATGTGGCATCGCTCATTATTGTACCGTACCATCATCACGCTGTATATCAATCATGTACTGGAACTAATGGTTGGATTTACATGTCGGCTTGACGCACACCAGAGACTGTGTCTATGCTGCGCATCAACAGAGACAAGATTTTGAAGGGCTGCTGCGAGACTGTGGATGATCTCACGCCCAGTCTGCCCCAACCTGTGGATTTTATTACATGAGGAAAGAACCCAAAAGCAGAGAAAACACGTACAACACGTACCACATACATAAATCAGGCGTGGCAATGGAAAAGACTGCTCCCTGGTCAACCATGCGGTCTATTCCCCAGTGCAGCATGACGGCGCTGGCATGAAGCTGTACCCTCAGCGCAGACGGCCGCACTGCCAAGGGAAAGGCGGCAAACACGCCGGCAAAGCAGCGAGCCCGAGCCTTTCCCGAGCCTCTCCAGCAAAATGGGAAAACCGCGAGTGAGGAGTATTCCCGTGCGCGCCATGCTGCTTCTCAGCGTGAGGTTAAACGCCGCACGTCTTCCACGGAGAAGTGTTTCATCAACAGCAGACCTCTGATGGCACAGAACATGTTATGCTTCTACGTCTCCATTATTCACGCCCGGCCCGCCTTTGATATGCCAGGCCTCTGAAGGATTTGTCCGGTGCGAATCGCCCCACCGAGCCCGTCTGAAGGTAAACCCGATGAGTCGCGGGGGAGCGGCACCGGCTTAACGCTGATGATGTCAACTCCCTGAAAGGCTTTCATCAGCCGGCAACACTGAAGGAATCGTCTTAATTCTTTTCATGATTTAGTCATCCCATTCGGACTCAAGTCAAACGGATCAGAGGAGACGTCCCGTCCTCGTGTTGCTGGGTTTTCCCCCGCCGCGTTTCTTCCATCGGCAGCCATTATTTCCTTTGTCTCACAGCTTCAGTGTCGTCGTGTTGAGGTCGGCTTTTCTCCTCCCTCTCAGGCTCCCGCCGGTTCAGGACCGGCTCGAGATTCCCAACTTCCCTCCGCCTGGCAATCCCATCACGCCGCCCATCTGGCTCTTCAGCCGCCACTCCATTCTCTGCTTATGTTTGTTTAATACTCGGAGGGGCTGTCTGCCCGGGATTGGGTGTCTGAGGTGCGATGCTGGGAGATTTCCAATTGAGAAGGAGAGAGGAGAGGCCCGGTCGACGGGCGACCAAAGTGGTTTGGACTATTTACGGGCGAGAGCGCTTGGCCAAAGTGGAATGGAAACTGAAAAGACTTCAGTGGAAAGCTGGGAATTCATTTTTTGAGTGAAATTGCAGCACAGTTTGCTCCAGCGTGTTACGAGTGACAGCGTCCAGCTGCTTGGTGCTTACCTAATACCCGCCGGTTTTCCTCTGAGCCACATGCCCGCTTGGGATTTGGGCCGATCCAGACGGCGTTTACGGATTTGTACATAAACACTTGCTTCTTTCCAGGCCTCGTGTTGGGTCTAAGCCCGGGGCTCTTTATCCTCCAGCTCTCCCTGTTTCGTGTGTCTGTGTAGTCCCGGGTCATCAGCCTTTCAAAGTTCTGTGTCGGAGTTGAGCGTGCGGCTGTCCGGCAAAGTGGGGCGGGGTTTTCTGTTGAGTGCTCGACTATTTCTTTCTCGCCGCGAAATAAAGCAACATGGACATTGGTACCGGAGCAGAAACTAATCGGTGGGTTACTTTTATTGCAAATGTTGACCGGAAATCGGTGAGGAAGGCGGCAGAAAAGGCTTAAGAAAGAAATGACTAATTGCCGGGGAGTCCGAAAAGGAAGGGAAAAAGATATGCCTTCAGGCGTTGCGGCTCCAAATGGGTATTCATTTGGTGAAAACGGGCCCAAGTGGCTCTTTTGAAGCTCAAGGCTGCTCAAGGCACCTGGTCTAATCTGGACAATTTTCCCTTGCTGGGTTTGCAGAGCAAAGAAAAAGCCGAAGAGTCATCTTCCTCCCTACCTGCTGTTGCAATTAAACGCCTCATCTTCTGTCCTGGTCCACTGGAATGCCAAACACTGCTCAATACTGACGTGAAACTTGGTTCCTCTTACTGGCTTTTCCTTTTATTCCTTTGAATCGGTACTCCTGTAGTCCTTCTACAACGCCTTTGGGGCTTCTTTCACCGTGGGAGCCCACAGCATTACGCTGGCAAGTCAACACCGCGTTGGTAAAACGTGGTTATTGCAGTCCACAGGTTCCGGCAGCCTTCACTGTGAAAAGTAACATCTTTCGGACTCTAAACCCGCCGGTACAATTCCATCGTCCCCATTCTCTCTTGCCACATCCAATATGGCGGCGACGTCGACTTTTGTTTCACAGCTCAAATTCGGTCAATTTGGTCTGCTACTCACTAGGCCCGTGAGCCCACGTCAGGTTCACGATTCCCTTGCGGCGTTGGCAGTGAGGTTCGAGTTCCCCAGTTTGAGTTCTCATCCCAGCGCAGACAGGAACAGGAAGTGGAAAGGAGAGTTGATTTGTGGGAAGGAGCGGGTGCTTTTTCAGCTCGCCGTGTGACCCGGTTTGCTTTTTCATGTAGCTGGCAGCAGCAGGGCAAGTGAAGAGTTAAAAGAGTCCCGGTTCCGCACAAAACTCCATACTAGTGACGGACGGGGACCTGCTTGCTACCATGTTCTCGCACCTGCAGGTTTTATGACTTCCCGCTTGCTGTGGCAGGTTGGCGCTCCCGCCTGCACCGTTCCTTTCCCACCGCAACCCACAGCAGATGTTGAGTGTTTATTTTCCTGCGGTGGCGCATGCAGATGAGAAACGCTGGCAAGGCTGGAAAGAGAAGCTTCCCGCTTGACGTTGCTAAGCAATCTGCTGCACGGTCGCTGTCAGTGTTGCTACCGGACTTGCAGGTTTCCATTCCAGTCAAGGGACTCGACTCGGACGTCATGGTCTTTGTGAGTTTGACACCCGCTGAGTTATTTCCTCGGAGGTGAGTTCAAGCGGTGGTTTGGGAGCTCGGAGGGGGTGAGGTGACAACCAGCGCCTCGCTGAGATGGCAGGGGTCGGCAGGGTCGCCAAAGCCGCCGCAAAATGACATCTCGGTTCTTCCCCGCGTCCCGCCGTGGCTCATTTTGCCGGCTAAGTGCTTCAGAAGTGAAATTCTCTGCTCTCCGTCGGCCTCGTAACGACACTCAGCTGTCGTTCCCCGAGGAGCGTCACTCAAGCTGTCACCACCGGATTGATCCAGCCCACCAGATTCAAAGTGAACATCTCCAAAGTGCAGTCAAACTTTCCCAAACACGGCCATGGCGGGGATGCCGCCCCCCGCGCCCCACCCACGGGGGGGATTGCCCGGTAACCCACTCGCCATCCATCAGCGCGAGGCGGCGGCTTTTGCTGGGATTTCTGTGATCTCGCTGCCGTCAGCCTCCTCTGATTCAGCCCTGGCTCCGGTCCAGACACTAATGACAATTGGCGCTTGTTACTTTTCTGCAGATGTAGCATCTTTTGGCGCACGGCGGCAGACAGTTAGCGGCCGCGACGAGAGTCTCCAAACTGTCACAAGGGAGCAAAAACCGGGAGGGAGCCCCTGGTCAGCGTTTTGAGTGGAAGTGGGAGGGGCTGCAGGCCCGTTTTAAAAGGTCCCGCGGTGCTTCCTAAACACGCTGGACGAGCGTCGGCTAACGAGCGCTTTAAGTAGCCTGCCGGCGCTCTTTAAACATCCCCGCCATGATGCAAAGTGGGCAAAAGAGGCGGCTTTTACAGGCAGCATATGGCGGCGGTGGATCTTCCACTGATGTACTGTCACGGGAGCCCCCCGCCCCCCCGCACCCAATCCAGATGTCCGCGTTTTCGCCTGATCAAGTTGTCTCGCCACTTCCCAAGTCGGGGTGCGGCAGCAGTCTCGCTAAGGACCATCACGGTTATGCTGATGGCGCTAATGGGAGAAGACAAAGTTGCAGGTGCACCAATTATCCAGCCGGGAGAACAACGACTCGGCATCTTTGATCTCTTTCTCTGCGCTCCTTTTTTCAGAAGATTCCGAGACGACATTAGGAAAAAAAGTTCCGGCTTTGAACATTCCCACCTACCGGCGCAGGCTTTCATCATTTAATCATGCGAGCTGCTCAAAGTCTGTCAGAAGAGAATGTTTGACCTCTTTGGCTGTTTTCTCGCTCGCGCCTCCCGTTTCTGACAAAAACAAGTCAAGCCTTTCAAGGCACATTCGAATACTTCCGTCCCGAAGACCACCTCTGGACCGGCAAATGTCCCGATCCTTACCCAAAACCCACAGCGCGTGCTCAGACGTCCTCCTACTAAGTTTACTTCAGTAAAGTTTCGCACGTACACACTAACTGAATACCGCACTAAAAAGTATACTTGAAGGTATTTGAGCTTGCAAAAGTACACAACATATATCATGCGTACTATCATGTATGTACTTGGTACTGTGTATGTGCATGCCTGTTTCACTGCCAAAGCCAGGGCTGGAATGCCGTCCCTCTGGCACAAGTGGAACCAACAAGTACTGCCATTGGTTACTGGTATGTACCACGGTCCCTTTTTACTAATCAAGTTTGTATTCATCTACTTACTGTAGTCTTAGACTTTTCAGTAAAGCCAAAGACACTTCTTCAGTTTTAGCACCTGAATAAACGTCTCTTTGCGAGGGTATTCTGGTACTCCTCCCACACTTGGCGCTCCTCCCAACACTCGGCGCTCCTCCCACCAATCGGCGCCCCTCCCGACACTCGGCGCTCCTCCCAACACTCGGCGCTCCTCCCACCAATCGGCGCTCCTCCCACCAATCGGCGCTCCTCCCACCAATCGGCGCCCCTCCCGACACTCGGCGCCCCTCCCGACACTCGGCGCCTCCTCCCACACTCGGCGCTCCTCCCACACTCGGCGCCCCTCCCACACTCGGCGCCCCTCCCACACTCGGCGCTCCTCCCAACACTCGGCGCTCCTCCCACCAATCGGCGCTCCTCCCAACACTCGGCGCTCCTCCCACACTCGGCGCTCCTCCCAACACTCGGCACGTTTACATGCAGAAAACAACAGAATAATTGCACAAACGCTAGCTTTTCAAAGTCAGATTATCGTACCAAGTTTATGCCTGCGCAAACACGCGGGTGCTGCTGGAGCGGGGCGGGCGTTCTGCGCATGCACCAGCCTCAGGGTGGGATGCAACCCAGAATTGTGCCCAAGTGGGTTTTTAGCCAAATGTAAGGACCAAACTTGAAAGTGAAACCAGGAAAAGCAACAAAACGAGGAGCTGTGACGCACACACGCGTTGTCAAGAGTCAAACTGCACGTTGAGTACAACGGTTTTGTACATGTTGGCAGGTCTGCACTACCTACCTAACTAAGTACTCCCAGCTCCCAGCGACACTTCACCGCAACCCCCTCCGGGGGGTCCGCCCCACTAATTGGGAAGCACTGACTTAAAGAAAAGTACAATGAAAAAAAGATGCCTGGATAAAGAAAATAAGTACAACTTAAGATATTGCATTTTCGAGACCAAACAAAGCACTATTATGACAAAATATTACATAATTACAACAATTTTTGTCTTTGTGCATTCATGTCTGCTTCTGTTGTCCAGCTGTCTTTGGATTTTGATAACAAAACAACATAATCATCTATACAGTATATACGGTATATGTTTATATACTTTTCCGCGTCACATGATACCTTTTTCATTAAAGGGTCCTGCAAATGCAAATGAGCCTCCGTGGTTGGATCTGACAAATCTTTAGGTAAAGTGGAAGTATTACAGCTTCTGCTTGGACATCAGCAAGTACTGCAGCAAGCATCCCTTTTTTTACAGGTTGGCTTGCACGGCGTGCAAAAGCACTTCCCATGATGCCTTGCTCACTGCCACTTGCAGGTTACACACGCATACGGCCAACCCGAACAGGTGGATGAAGAATCCTGTTCGGAGACAACGAGGCGTCATTGAAGGCGATATCGGAACCACAGCCGGATTTCCTCCTTTCACCCAGAGCAGTAAAACACCTCACCTCCAACATGGCCCAGCCCGTGGGCCCGCTTGTGCCATCAAAGAGGCCACATAAGTGGGCTGGAGGTCCGGTGGTACATCAGTGGCAGGCCACATCAAGGCGCTGCGCTTTTTAATTGGCTCCAGCAGGTCATCGCCGCTCGCCTCGCGTTTGTCAGACGTAATGTGCCCGACACGCATTTGGACTGGAATTCTGCCACACGGGAGTCGGCGGGAGAAGAAGAAGAAGTTTTAATTGAGGAGGAGTCAGGAGAGAAGAAGCCAGAGGATGACGGGAGGCGACACGCGGAGAGCACCAGAGTTGGTTTAAAAACATGAAAGGTGGGAAAAGGGGGTTTGCTTTTGGTTCTGACACCCGACCGGTCGGACTGAAAGCGGCCGAGATGGAGGGTGACTGATGGCGGATAAAAGAGGGACGGCTAATGAAGAGCTCCTCCAGCCTCATTGCTTATTGATGCGGCGCTCGCAGCGTCACCCCGCCGCCGCTCGCCCATCACGCCGTTTACAGGCCCTTAGCATAAAAGCCGTCACTTTTAAAGACTTTCCCTCCGCTCCGCTTCAAACGAGGGCCTTGGTGGCTTCAAAGGAGGAGGAGCTTGTATTGGACCTGCCATCATCATCATCATCGCGTTTTCCCGCAGCGGCGTCGCTGCAGGCTTTGATGCGGCAACAAAAGGCAGAACAGCCTCGCGATCGGCGGTGAAAGGGAGCGAGTGAGGGCGGTGGAAGCGAGCGGAAGGAAATTGATATGCAAACGAGGCCAGTTTAGCCCGCAAACGAGGAGACGTCTGACATTTGTTTTTCTGGAAGAGAAACTAGGAATCGATCGGATCGGCCGATTTCTGTCCCAATATGCCGGTGAATGCTTTTCCGCGTGTGCGTGTCACGTATCGAGGGCCCGCATGGTCGCCAGAATCAACGCTAGTCTGTAAAACACCAATGGTTCCGGTTTGGCAGCTTGACACAGACTACTCGGATCAAACTGTTGGATTTTTGGAATTATCCGCTTACCTTCCCATCTTTGAACTCCAAATGCGACTTTTTACCGCTGTGCCGTTTTGTTTTTAAAACAAACGAGCAACCCGCTTAGTTGGGAGCTCTTTTTTGTCCCACAGGAGAGTGGATATCAGGTTCACGCCAAAGGAATGGCGGCGGCGCAGCCATGTGGCCCCGATCCCTGCACACTGACAAACGCTAACCTTTCTATCTTAACTGGAACTACTCAACACGACTCGTTGGTCGATTCCAGTTCTGGTAACTGGGGGAGGAAAAGCGTATTAAGTTTGATAAATCAGCTTTTGTTCCATCCTTCCATTTGAATGTCTTGAATTGGAGCCTTTTGATGGCCATGCTGTAAATCTGCATCTTCATTTCATGGCAAATTCGACAACCAGGATAAAGCAGTATCCACAGTACAGAAAAATCCAAAGAAAAAAGCTTTTCATTTGAAAAGCTGATATAGCGTAGCGGTTGGGCGTTTTACTGCGCTACCTGCGGTGGTTACGTCCCTAAATGCACCCTGTCTAGTATCAAGCTTCTGGGGGTGAGTCTGCACCCGCCAAGACCAGAAGGTGAGCTGCTCATGTCCTCGTTTAGCAGGGCGGCTCCGCCACGCCCTTTTCCCACTCGACGAGTCGGGATGAGAGCAGGAAGAGCATCTCCCGAAAAAGAAACAAACAAGCCCGCTGTGAGAAAGCCGAAGACGAAAGTGTGAGAAAGACTTCCAGGTATTTCAAAGACAGACAATTCATTGTTGCATCACTTTGCCTGTGTGTGTGTGTGTGTGTGTGGGTGTGTGTGTGGGAATACTAATGACTGAATACGAGCGGTCCCAGCATCCTGTGTTCTCCAGAAAAAGGGTAAATTCACAGGGAAGGGGTGTGAGGAGTATCTTGCTTCACTTGCACACACACACACACGCACACACACACACACACACACACACACAC
This sequence comes from Oostethus manadensis, assembly GCA_024372805.1. Taxonomy (NCBI): domain Eukaryota; kingdom Metazoa; phylum Chordata; class Actinopteri; order Syngnathiformes; family Syngnathidae; genus Oostethus; species Oostethus manadensis. The sequence continues at coordinate 5,482,353 of QODF01000009.1, read as the reverse complement.
AATAGGGCAAACCTGTGACTCTAAAGCTGTTTTCATGGTGGTGAACTTGAGACCAGCAGTGTGGAGGTTTGATTCATCCTCCCGTGGAATTGGATTATTTCTGGATGTGCCGAACCACCATCACACACACACACACACACACACACACACTTCCTTTTCCCTCCTGTGTGCACGGACGGACACATGCAGTTCATCATGCAGAAACATCCCCCGCTCAGCGGTGGTGCCGGTGGGGGTGGGGGCCCCGGCAGCTTTTAAACGTCCCCGCAGTGAGAAAAGCATTCCGTGGCGTTAAGCGTGTTGCGGGATTTATGGAGGAGCCGCCGCACTCCTCCCAGCTGCGAGGACAATACGCTCGCTGCACGGCTCCAGCACTGAAATATCATCTCGCTGCCTGGTCAGGCTTTTATGTGAAGAGTTTGATGATGATCATTTGCAGACATCTCCGTTTGCACACACACACACACACGCACACACACACACACACACACACACACACGCGCACACACACAGCAGCGGTACTGTATTCTCATCCGGTACGAAGCCGCACGACCATCAGCAGCGCTTTACAGGCGCCCAGTAAGAAGGCAACGGATGAACCGGGAGAGGGGTGCCCATTATGTCCATCACAAAGGTAGTTTGGGTTGTTTGCGTAAACAGGACTTTGTGGATCAGTCAGCTGACACTAAGCTGCCCTCCTGATTGGCTCCTGCTGCTACATCTCCCAGCAACTGGCGTTCGGATTACTGGAAAATGTGCTCGTTGCTGGATGGCTCGCGCTGCATCATCACTCATTTCTTCTCTAGCAAACGCTACCGGGGCGTCCCATGAACGCCACGTGGATCACGCGGTCCTGCTCGGGTACCGAGGACTTATGTGTCATTAGACTTGAACCATTGCAGGATATCAACCACCTTGATGGCCAGAATGATATCAACATTATTTGCAGCGGGAGGTGGGTTGGGAACTCGGGCATTTTGAAAACAGCTCACACGCTGATATTGGGTCAAGAACAGAGCCTTGCGGTATGCCACAACAGCTCGTCATGGAACAACAATAAAGTCCTAAATCAACACAAAGTAAAGATTGAAGAATAGAAATGTCGGAGCTAATTCTGATTCCTAGAATCCACATGCTGGTTGTTGGTTCTGAAAGGGGGTTGGACTTGAAAAGACGCATTTAACGAGCAGATTCTGCGGGGAAAAATGTTGTCTTGCTGGAAATGACATAACATCAATCGCATCCGGTTGTTCGAGTCCCGTGTCATTGATGATACTGTCAAGTCGAGTCCAAAGTCATCAAGATTTTGACCCGGCTCTGACTTGGGTCCAGTGTTTTGGAATAAGGAGTAACCACCCCCTCCTCGCCTAGGCCGGAATAATTAATCACACTCCTGCTGCGTGCCCGTGGGTAAAATGTCAGCATCTTTAATCGGCGCGTGTAACTAATCCTAAACAAATGCCAGCTTCGGCCGCCGACACGGAACGTAGATGAATCATTGATCACAATAAGGCGCCGCCGTTTCATCCCCGCCTTGTTCAGCGGCCCTTTGGAGTGGACTCGCTTGCCGGGATGTACTTGTTTTGTGGTGTCCCCCTCCCCGGTGCTCCGTGCACAACGGTGCTAAATCAGCCGGCTTGAAAGGTATCGTTGGTAAAGTCGATAAAAAGCACCGCTAAAATACGAGCACTGCGGGGCGGGGGTGTCCAAAGTGTGGCCCGGGGGGTACGTGTGGCCCGCGGCATTCTAAAAAATATCATGTGACAAAACCATTTGCAGCGGAAACGGAAAAAACTAAAACAAAACGAATTTTACAAGAATAAAGTCAAAAAATTACAAGTTTTGGAAAACTAGGTTGGGAGGGGGGCAAAGCTGTCAATTTGTGCCCTTGAGCTTTGGGGACTGAGCCCAAATGCCGAAGTGAGGTTTCTCCGCAGGGTGGCTGGGATCTCCCTTAGAGATAGGTTGAGAAGCTCTGTCATCCGGGAAAAACCCGGAGTAGAACCGCTGCTCCTCCGCATTGAGAGGAGCCGGATGAGGTGGCTCGGGCATCTGGTTAGGATGCCCCCTGGAAGCCACCCTGGGGGCACGTCTGACCGGTAGGAGACCTCGGGGAAGACCCAAGACACGTTGGACAGACTTTGTTTCTCGGCTGGCCTGGGAACGCCTCGGGATTCGCCGGGAAGAGCTGGACGAAGTGGCCGGGGAGAGGGACGTCTGGGCTTCCCTGCTTAGGCTGCTGCCCCCGCGACCCGACCTCGGATAAGCGGAGAAAAATGGATGGAAGGTTGGGGAAAAAGTATTACAAGAAAAAGAAAACCTCAACAACTGAGATTTCATGAGAATAAAGTCAAAATATATTAAGAAAAATGTNCCCGCGACCCGACCTCGGTTAAGCGGAGAAAAATGGATGGAAGGATGGAAGGTTGGGGAAAAAGTATTACAAGAAAAAGAAAACCTCAACAACTGAGATTTCATGAGAATAAAGTCAAAATATATTAAGAAAAATGTCCTGAGGAGAAAAATGTATTTTGTCACAAGAACATCTCGGGGACGCCCAGCCGGGGCAGACCCAGGACAGGCTGGAGGGTTTATGTCTCCAGCTGGCCAGGGAATGCCTTGGGGTGCTCCCCGTGGAAGTGGAAGAGGTGGCCAGGTACTGGGAAGTCTGGACTTCCCTACTGAGACCGCGGCCCCTGTGACCCGGACCGGGTAAGCGGAGGAAAACGGAATGGAACAAACATGTGGTTTTTAGGTGGGTTCATATTAGGAATAGGTGGTTTCTCACGCCGGGGGAGTTTTATGAGGGCGCCACTTTGATGATGATGAGTTCATGCAACTGGAATGTTCTTTAGCTACACGACAAAGCTGAGATGGAAGAGATCAACGTTGGTAGCGCAGCTACACGTGCTGCTGGACTAAACAATTCACTAGTTGGCCCTCACTGGACCAAAGACCTTTGGACCCCCCCTGCTGGACGATACCGGGGCGGGGGTGCTGATGGGGTGCGCTTGAGCAGCAGATCAAGCGTGTTGCTTTCCAGCGTCATGATGAAATGGCTTGAAAGACAGCAAATTTGGTCCGTCTGTCACACACACACACACACACACACGCACGCACGCACACACACACACGCACGCACGCACACACACACACACCACGGAGGTTTCATTTCTCTTCATTGCCGTGTCCTGCCTTTCCTTGGCCAGGCTGACAGTCCTCCTTAGAGGAGTCTGGAAACATCTCAAACAGCAGATGAAATCATTTTCACCGCATGACGCGCTCCCAGACAAACCAATTGACTTGACGTGAGGGTTTTTTCCCGCCTGCAAAACGAGTCTGGCCGCCGCACGGATGTCGCCGAGCTCCAAAGGGACGCTCGTTCCGCGTTCTCGGAGTCCATTCATCCCATTTTACGTGCATTTAAAATGACGCTGATTGGCCCAGTGGGAGACAGCCGCTACAAGCGCAGAACCAGAAGTTATTTGTCGGTGATTGGCCCGGTCGGGGGGAGGGGTGCTGAGGACTTGTGGTGCTGCCTGGTTTTTTTCTTTTCATCCCCCCCTAGCCCAAAAACACACAAATCATTTATGTCCTGAAATGCGCATGCATGCATCTGCATGACACCAGCCGGTGCCCGGGAAGGGCGGTCCCATCTAGACTCGCATGTAGACCTGGATTCCTGTGGGGACACGAATATAAAAGCAAATGTATGTCCAGATGGAAGCATGGATGTGCTGCGGGGGGGGAACGCAACAATTAGAGCGGAAGGACGCCGACAAACACAAGGAAGGAGAGTGATTGAGGAGGACTTGACTTTCTGGCCTCTGTCAAGACCTCAAAATCCTCTTTCACACAAACGGATCCCACTAAATACCAAAACCCGCAGCAGCAGAACTTTTTTCCCCTCCCAACCCCAAGTAAGGAGGTGTCCCGATACTTATGCCTGATTGGATTCCATTCATCGTCCCACCTCTCAGTGCGGCTTGTTAGGAATGGAATATGTTCCACCCTGTTTTCAGTGAGCGCAGAAACACGTTGTAGCACGTTGGCCTCACAGTCAGGAGGTTGAGGGTTGGAATCTCCGTTGGGCATCTCCGTGTGGAGTTTGCATGTTCTCCCCGTGCGTGTGTGGGTTTTCTCCGGGTACTCCGCTTTCCTCCCACATTCTAAAAACATGCATGTTAGCTTCATTGGCCGCTCTAAATTGTCCATTAGAGTCTGATTGGTTGTTTGTCTATTTGTTTGTCTATATGTGCCCTGCGATTGGCTGGCGACCAGTCCCGGGTGTACCCCGCCTCCCGCCCAAAGCCAGCTGGGATAGGCTCCAGCATCCCCGTGACCCTAATGAGGATAAGCGGTATAGAAAGTGGATGGATGTCTGATATGTAAATATCATGTGTGTGGGGTGCTTGTTAGACACTCCTCCCAATGGACAGGGCTTATGGTAGAGCTTGATCCTTCATCAGAAGGAGTTCCATGCATCATCCACTACAAGCGCGGTTGTAGATAGTGCGAGTGGAGGAAGTGACGTGGTTGGTACGCGCAGATCGTGTGAAGGCCCGCTTGGAACGCAAGGTCGGTACTTTTGGTACAAGTCGGACGGACGTTGGTCTTACGGCCTTACACAACCGTACCCATGCAGTGACAGGGTGCACGGTGCACGTGCGGTGATCCTACTCCTTCACGGTCACCACAACCACCTTCTCCACAAGCAAAAACAAAAAGGCAGCAATTTGGAGAAGCCCACAAAACGCACGGCCAAAGAATTGCATGTCCTCTTGTGACCTCAGCTTACCAGAGACATAGCACAATCACAAGACCTTTCACTTGGAATCCGTTTATCTGCACCCACACACAATTTCCTTTTTCATCTCCGACAAGTGGTTAGCAGTCCAGCCCAGAGAAACAGATTGGACTTTGCTGAACCTTTGTAGGCTGCTAATCACTCGCTCCAGCACTGGCATTGCTCCTTCTTTCATTTCATTGTAAACTGCCCTGGAGACTCTAAGACTCAGTCCACAGCCCTTCGGATGAAAGAATCCGGGAAGGCTTTTACCCCGTAAAAAAGCCAATCCAAACAATTTAAAGGTCGAAGGGTAAACCCCAGGCTAATCCTCAGACAACGACGGAGTATTCCTGACGAGATGCTCGACTCCCGATGGCCGGGTTGGGTTCTTGTGTGCGTCTGTGGGAACGTTGCGTCAGAGCGAGGTGCTGGCATGTCAGCAAAGCTCAGGGAAGCGCCTGTCAATCCTGAGACACGAGCGACTGACCCAGCAAGTTCCTCTTCCGACCGGAGGAGAACGGAAGGTCAGGAAAGACGAAGGCGGGGGAGTTAGTACCAATAAAAGGAGCGATGGGGGCAAACAAGAACGTTGCGGAGGGTTTTTAAACGCAGGCTGTCCACTTTTGCAGCTGCGGTGATCGAAGTCTGCCTCTGAATTTGATTGCAATCATCAACGTGACGTACTTATTCATAGGACTCACACGGCGCGAGGAACAACTTCATGCTCTCCATGAGGCGTTCAGGCGCGCTGGTAATTGTGAGTGTTAGGCACTAATTGTTCTGAATGCTTGTTCGTGTACCTCCTACAATGGGTGTACCCCACCTTGGGAACGTAGGTTGTAAGTATTACTCTGCTTACGTGTAACACACCTCACCTCAGCGACCATTACAGCACCCGGGACCACGAGGCCTGCACTTGGGCTACTGGGTGTTGCACACGCTGCGGGTTCAAAGTTGTCCGGCATGCCTTTCTCAACTTAAGAAAACCTATTTGCTCGACAATCATCTCTGCACGTGCCGTAAACGTACAGTATACAACCGTTGCAGAAAATAAAATATATAACAACAACGAGCCCATCGACACCATTATGGGGCGCCCAATACCCTGAACTAGAAGTCACGTAAAACCAGAGCAAAAGTACTGCACACAGTACATGTCCCGCTCGGGCAGGTGGACATCACATTTTTGAAATCGTTTCCACTCACTTCCGCCTGGCAACAGGCGGGTGAGTTCCGCAACCAAGCTGCACGTTGGCTATCCCGTTGCAAGGCTGCGGCTCCGAAAGCACCGCAACTTCGGGCCCAAGGTGGAAAAGGATGATGTGAAGCAGTAGAAATGGAGCCAAGGAGGAGATAAGATGGAAGATTCGGGAGAAAAGGAGCTCCAGTTAAAGATGCGGTGGGACGAACACAAACCCATTTGGTGGACTGAAATGAAGATGAAATTGTGTACGAGGTGAACTCCGTGACCCCCGTGATAAATCACCCAGCATTCAGTGGAGCGTCCGCAACAGAACATCAGCGACACGCTCGCTGCTTTCCCGGCAGACGGATGGCGTCGTGGCGCTCCTTGCTCCTCACCTCGCCATCCATCATGCCGCGCAGCCTCACGCCCGCGTCCGTCACGCCGGGACTCCTTATCTTGGGAGATGAGTAAATGAATTGATATTGAAGTTGCGGTCAGCTGGCACCCGCTGATGGTATCGTGTGACATCCTCCGGACAAGGACGTGACGTCGCCAGAAAGAGGCGGCATGGAAATCCACTTCCTGTGGCTGCAGATAACCTCTCCTGGTGCTGGTTCCGTTTATTTTGCACACGTCCGCTCCCTCAATATGCTGCTGCCTCGCAGATAAATTCCACAACAGCCGGCAATATTTTGATGGGATTTTGTGGAGACGTCTTCTACAAATGTGGAATTATGCACAGAAAGGCAAAGATGTATTTGCAGCGCTGGAAACCCTACAACAGTGCGGCCCGCTAAGCCTTTTCATCTGCCCAACTTTTCCTCATTAGTTCTTTAAACCCAGACATCTTTTTTCCAAAACTTCCGGCTTCTCGGGACCGTTTGATATGATCACGTGCGGTTTGTGCACACCCGGAGGTAAGAAGGAGCGGGAAAAATGAGGCTTTGTTGATTTGTCCTGAGCAAATATGACATCCCTCCTAGCAGGAGAAGCACACTACAGAGGGGGAGGAGACACCTGCTGCGGCCCAGCAAGGTGCACTGTATTCGGGCACACGCTCCGAGCAGCCGGTGTGACGCCACGGAGGCTTCTGGCAAACCTTCAGGACATTCAGGGTGCCTCCCGGACACCCTAGTGTTCAAGGCACGTCCGACCGGTAGGAGGCCTCGGGGACACACAGGAGAGACCGTGTCTCTCAACTGGCCCAGGAAGGCCTCTGGATGCGCCGGGAGGAGCTGGACAAGGCAGCCAGGGGAGTCTGGTCTCCACTGCTTAGACTGCTGCCCCCGTGACCCGACCTTGGGCAAGCAGAAGCTGGACTGCCGGGGCAAACATAAGAGTGCTGCAAGACCTTGGCGTGATATTTATAAGCCATCATCTGTTCATACGCCCGTATGTGCCGCTCATGTCGCCTAGCAACATGCCAGCTGCATCTGTCACACAAATAAAGGGCTTTCATTTTGTTTGTTTGATGTAATATTTCGCATAAAGCGTGCATGTGATGTGCCAGCGGGGGTTCCTCCGTACGCATCCAGGGAAATGACGCACTACTATACGGAGTGGCCAGAACCTCACAGGTGGTTCTGATGGCACCGGGAGAAAGGAAAGGAACCACAACACAAAAATCAGGCTGGCGTTTCCAGAAAAAGATGTTGCCAGCCAAAGTGCTCTTGTCGAGGTAATTAAGTACAAATTCAATGCCAAGCTCAGCGCGGTCCAATCAGGCGACCATCTGGAGCTCATTGATCACATTTGCTGAACGTGAAGATCTTAAGGCGACGCGAGCAGCCTGAACTCATGTTTTATTGGCCGGGGAGCCCTTCCTTACAAGCGCTTTCTAAAGGCTGCCGTTCCTTCCCGCAAGGAAGCTGCTTTGGAAACGCTACCATACCCAGAAGCCCCAGCTGCTGGCACTCCGGGAAGAAGTCAAATAAAAGCAATTTCATAGCTGATTTGCAATTTGAAGCCTGCCAAAGCACCTTTGCTCTCAGATAACATTTCTCCTTTTGTCAGCACAAACGGATTACCGTCCTCCTCCACCCAAATGTCCCGGCTTTCCCCGGTCTCGCTGTCTCGCTGGCCTTTATTAGTCAACGTTGTGCATTCTTGAGCAGATTGCACAGATTCCTGGTGGAAATGAAGCGTTTCTAAAGGAACGAAAATACAAATACAGGCAGTTCCACACCCAACCACTATAAGTTGTTTCTGAATGGAATACCGCGGTACTAAAACCCGTTTGCCACCAGTAACATTGTTAGAGCTCTCTGGAGATGAAAGAACACCCCTATGGTCACCCTTACACACCCAATACGGTAACATAGTGAGAGAAAGGAAAGCCATATAAGACCTGGCAGACAGGACGTTGGGGTGGGGGTACAGCGGGGAGTTGAGCTATAAGTTATTATTATGCTGGTGATGCTGATTATTGTGCCTGTTTTAATATCATTTAAACTTGCAATAAAAGCTGGTTATTCCAGTCTGGTGCTTGCCTTGCCAAACAGTTACCCAGCGGCCCGTGTAGCATACTACATTCCGTTTGAATTGATGCTCTTATCTGCTACTCTGTTTGTGTTTGAGTTCATTTAGCCATTTTTATGCTGGAAAATGCTTAATTTGGGCAAGAGAAATGCATATTTTCTGACTAATAACAGACCGTCGACAAGCATTTATGAATTCCTTCTTGAAAATCCGGGATAGATGAAGGGAGGGATGTTAGAACTGAGGCATGAGCGTCCAAGGCGTTCAGAAGACGTGATCTGTTTTTTTATACACTGGTCACCATAGATGTCAGTAATGTTACATATGATTATACCACCACAGCACGTATGCTCAACCAAAAACTCTCCCGATGATAATCTGTGAGTCTATATTACTGTATGTCTTTGCTCTCCTATTCTGTCTTCTATTCTGTCTCCTATATTGGGTAATGGGAGTGTAAAGTGACTACAGGGGTGTTACTTTGTGGCTAGAGGGCTCTAATAATGTTAAAAATGTATTTAGAAGCTGGTAAGTTGGTTTTCTATGCCCTAACTAGGAACATATTCCATTTGTAAATAAGGAATCCTTCTTTGTGGAAATTCACAAATCCTGGCGGGGCCTGGAACCAATCGCAACACGCCAATGGTGGGTTTGTTTGCACGGTAGTTGTAAATGCAACGCAAAAGCACCCAACCCTTGGGGTGCACGTTTCATTCACATGCACGGCTTAACTTTTCCACCTGACTTCCTCTTGGAGCAAGTCGGAGGGAATTCTTAGTGTCTTGGAATTTTGGTTAATAACTAATCCACAATGTCAATTGACTTTTTTTTCCCGAGTTTATTGCCTCCTTCCTGCTCTTGGCGCATTCCCTACCTGCAGCTGTGAGAAAATATAGCCTTAGCTTTTTCTATCGCATGAGCCTCTTGTACATGCTGCAGAGATATAGAGCAATTCTTGAAGCTACGGGGACACAGCGGGACCAAATGATGCCGCATCCGCGTCACGGATGTGGGGAGAGCCGGTGTCAGTGCATTCCCGGGCAGGGAAAATCCACGGCGAGCGGACTTTAGTCGTGTCCTAGACGTATGCAAGTTGTTACCTTCTAATTCTTCTTATTTGTCCCGTGAGTAGGGGAGGATGCTGCACACGCTGCAATACCCGCTGCCAAAGCTGCACGGTGTGTGTGTGTGTGTGTGTGTGTGTGTGTGTGTGTAAATGTCACAGTCTGATTGATTCTTCCCCCTCTGATGATTTCATAGTGCGCTCTGATGTGCTGCATAGAAAAGTGTCGAGTGAAATCAAAGGCGCGAGCGGCGCTTTTACAAAGTTTGACAGGTGACTGGCGGCGGGATGATGACATCATCAGGGAAGGAAGTGCACTGTCGGCACTTTTGAACGTTCCCCGCCAGCCGGGCTGGCTGTGTGAGGAAGAAATTGAGAAACATCCGTCTGAACACGCAGAAAAGTCCATTCGACCGGTCCTAACGGCGCCTAAACGGGCATGATGGCGCAGTGAACACATGTCGTTACCTGCCGCACTCGTTAAAGCCCGGCGTCAACAAAAGCAGACGCGTCGGTGCCGTCGGACCGCCATCCATCACGTTTAAACGTCTCCTCCAGCGCGGAGGCCGGCACCATAACACGAGAGATTTACGATGCGTGGATGAATAAACAAGCCAACCTGTTTGGCTGCCAGCCATTTCCACTTTAGAGCGCCGGAGGACAAAACTTCACTCTACCCAGCATGCTTTGCAACATGAAACATGGAGGGGAGCAGTGACGGCAGCGACGCGGGCGCTGGTGGGATTTCTTATTTATCAGCTTGAATAAGAATGCAATTAGACATCCTGACTTTGGGAAGTTTAATCATTCATGGCGGGAAAATTGCTCCTTTATGTGCAATAAATATGGATAGATGGCTGCTGCGTGTGGGGAGCCGTTCTTCTCTATATGATCAGTCCCCTGCAAGCATAACTCACACATGAACTGGCATCCATCACCACCTCCTGCGCACACACCGTGCTCCCGTATTAAGCCCAATACAGTCAATACTGGGAAGACTTCGGAGACGCACCCCAGCAGAATACCAGCACGCTCAGATGCATTGTGGGTTTGCATGGCACGGAACCGAGGCAGTCAAGTTTACACATTTTTCAATGAATATTTGAATGATCATTTTTTTCTTGGTAGTCTATTATTAATATACTGTATATTAAAATGCAAGTCATATGTACTAAAAGTATGTCATATAAGTAATGCATGTAATGCATCCTCATTACATGACCCCTACCTTGCACTGCAAGTATCCAGCCATGGATGCAGAGTGAAAAAAAGTTCTCCCATTCACTGTGGAAGTGGTTAGTTTGGGACTTCTTACTTCATCTTTCTTCCTCATTCCGTTTGAAAGTCTTTCTTAAGTTTAGAAGACGTGACCTTGAGGCTAACTGGTTGGTTTGCTCGCTTGTTAGCTTGCTAGCTAGTAGCAACCTAGAGTCTCTGTAGCATAATAATGATGCAATCCGGTGTAAAAAAATGAATACTGGGAGTATAGACCCTAATGAGGATAAGCGGCACAGAAAATGAATGAATGAATGAATAATGTTGACTATAGGGGTGTTATTTCACGGCTACAGGGCTCTACTAATGTTAAAAAGCATATTTAGAAAGTCATTAGCAGGTTTTTGATGCTCTAAATATGAAAATATTCCATTTATTAACATTGATTTCTATATTGCTGTGTTATGTTCCAGCTCTGCTTTTTTGGTGCTTGTTTCTTTGCTGGTTGGGCTGTCCTGTTTTCTGTTTTGGTTCACGTCTTGGTTGTTGTCTTTTTCCTCGTTTAGGGGCAGCGGTGAGTGACAGGGCGTGGCCTGTTCACCTGATTGCCCTTTTCTTTGTTTGGGCCGGCGCATCAGGACTTTTTCTTGGCCCACTTTTCAGTTTGTTTAACAATTAATTGTGTCCCGTGTCCTCATTACCTGTGTGATCTCGCAGTCGGGTCCGGACCCACACAACTGCAATAAACGAGAGAGGACCGTCTCCTTAAGGTACGTCTTTCTGCAGCGCCTGGGTCTGCACTCCTATGTGCATGGCAGTAGACCACAAAACCGCAACAAGACGGTGTTGCATTTCCATGACTGACGTGTGTATAAAACTCAGAGACTTTCGGGAGGTTGACATTTTGGCCCACAACCTGAAGTGGGTTTTGAGTTTTGGCTGCTCTGCTTTGCTTTTGCTTTAGCGCCACCTTCAGGCACGGGTGTTTGGTGTCGCCGTCCCGAGAGGCCAAACAAACTTTGGCAACAAGAAGAACAGCAACGAGGTGGCGATGCAGCCCGGCGCTCCCAACAACCATCTTCTTCCTGCTCCTGAGCAGCCCAGGTAGACAGTTCAGCATCACTGCACTCCCAAACTTTCCTACTCGCATACTTTCACGTCCCAGGAGCCCCCCCCAATCCACAACACCCCCACCTGCCGATCGCTTGGCTTAAGCGGAGGTGCCGGCCGATTGGCCAACCAGAACACTCACCTGCAGTCTGCTCCTGCTGCCCAATTACCCGCAAGTCCACAGAGTCCTTCATTACCCGGGGGGCCCAAAGGCTTCTTGCGCGCCATCGACCTAATGAGCGCACGGACCTGGCGGCAGCACAGCGCCCTCTGACGCCTCAGAGGTGCACCCAAACGCAGGAGATGAAGCAAAACCATTGGAAGCCACGCGCTGCTGGTTTGCTGGAGCACCACTTTGGTGTCCAAACACTTTCGGATGCTGGATACAAAACATCTTAGCTTTGCAGCCGGAAAGCACATTTGTGTATTTTTCCGGGTCAAAGAGGACCCTTACCATCCCGACCCTGAAGGAGCAGCCTGCGAGGGACCAACAGTCCATTGTCCCACCCAAATTCCCCACCCGTGCCGTCGTTGGTGTTTGGAGGCGCGTTAAACACGGGAACGGACCACACGGAACCCACACCGCGTGAGCGTGTCTGTGAGGCGACGGCGTGCATGTTTTAAAGCGACAGCGCGCCGACTGTCCTCCCCAGGCAGCAGGCTCCAACATGGCAGCCGCAACACGGACCCAAAGCGACGCAGCTTGGCGGATCAAAGTTGAGGTGCGGCGGCGCTCACAAGCATCCTGGTGTGTGGCTCCTAAAAGGAGGATGAATAATGAAAAGGCTCCGGCGAGGACTCGACACAGACGGTAGCGTCGCAGCCGCGATAAACTCTCCCAGCATGCATCTGGTGTGTTTATCCCTGCTGCAGAGCAGAGGAGGAACAAGCGTCCCGATCATTCAATGTCCTCAACATCTGCACACGCTGCTTCTGGGAGGCCCGCATCTAGCATCCAAGAAAAGATCCTTTCCCGCCACAGGCACGCTGCCGAAGCTTCCTAACGCCCATAAATGCAACACGAAGAAATACTCGCTGCACGACAAAATGCTTGCTCGCATGTCGACTCAACGGGGAGGAAGCGACTACTTGGTGCTCTGGTCATGTGACAAAGGTAGCAACAGCGCATTTGTTCATGGCAGACTTATTGGAACAGAGACAGGATGGAAAAACCCAAACAGGAACATCCCGACCTGGTCTAGACGACCACATCTGTTATATCCACCCCTCGTCCGTCCAACATTTCTATGGCCCGATGCCACAGGTTTGAGCTCCATCCAACTTGTGTGACCAGATCATCTGATGACGTGACGCCCCATCCTTATAACCCTTTCTAGGAGAAGATCTTGTATCTGTACTTATGTATCTTTGTAAAGCAGCACTGCTAACCTTCTACGTGATCGATCGTATCATTGCTTCCCCCGCTGCTCCTCGGACCGAAGGTCACAACAAAGTATTTGGAGAGCGAGAGCAACCCTCGTCCAATGTCAAGGCAGTTGGGAGCACATCCAGCAAGAAGAGCAGTAGCAAGACACTCTGCTGTCATGGATTGAGGTCACCCCGCTCAAGAGGACACATGCACAGACCCGTCCAGAACCGTGGCATGTGTGGACATGTGGACTAGGCAGGGAAGTGGTGGATGGGTCAAACACTGAGATGGAAGCATCCTGCTTTGGGGATGTTTCGCTCCTGAGATGTGTGCTACCTAAAGGAAACTTCTCACCTCTGTGCTCGCCTACAAGACTTTCTGCACCAACTACTAAACCACCTTTTCTATTCACACCAAGTACTTACAGTATTTACCTCAGTCTAATACTTCTTGGTAAATGTCCATCCATGGATTGTGGATGGAAGTCATGTGTTGTGGGGGAAGTCCAGATTTTGTCCAGCTCCTTCCCGGTGGGCCAGTTGAGAGACATAGTCTCCTCAATGGTCTTCCCTGAGGCCTCCTATTGGTTGGGCGTGCCCTGAACACCTCACATGAAACCGTATCTCTAAGGGAGAGTCCAGTCACCCTACGGAGAAAGCTCATTTGTACCCACCATCTCGTCCTCACGGTCCTTACCCAAAGATCATATTCATAGGTGAGGGTAGGAATGCAGATCCAGCGCTACACCGAGAGCTTTGCCTTTGGGCTCAGCTCCTTTTCACCACAACTGGTCATTGCTGAGTCCGCACCAAACCGCCAGTCTGGGTCAATATCCATCCAACTTCTACGTCGTTGATCCTCACTAGGGTAGCGGGAACTCATCCCTGGTGACTTTGGGTGAGAGGAAGGGTACACGCCGGACCGGTCGCCAGCCAATGGCAGGGCACATACGCAGAAATAACCATCCGTGCACGTGGAGAACATGCAACCTCCACACAGATTCCATCCTAGATCTTCCACATCTCCAGACCGTGTGGCCAACAAGCTAACCACTAGGCCACCGAGTGGTGGAGTAAACGTCCAAAAAATCCCTTTCAGTATTTCCAGCAATCAGTCATGACCTTCACCCGTCAGGCATCTTGCATTGTTCTTTAACAAAGCATTTGGAGTTCTTGCTCTGAAACAGAACACAGACGCTGTGACAGAACAGCTTCAGCAGAACCCGTGCAGAATTTTGGTGGAAAAAGCCCTTCAGCTCAAAAGCAGAGAAGACCGGTGCCTGCTAGAAACCCCCGGAGCATTTCAAGCTTCGGAGTTAGTGTCAGCTCAACAAGGTTTGAACGAGATGTGACTGATGATGAAATAGACGCCGCTTAATGCGAGCGCCTCCACTAGACGTTGAGTTACGGCGGGCGTTCCTGTCACTCACTGACGGGCCGGCTGCTGAAAATACGACCAGCCTTCCATCTTAATTCGCGTTTGTTTAGCAGCTGATGCTCTGCCGGTGCTAAATTATCAGACGGTTCTTGACCTCAGCAGAGGAAGTTGTCGGCCGTGGCGGAGGAAGAGGCGGCACCGGCAGCCGACCTGCGCCGTCAATCATCGCCCGCTCACGTGCTCTGTGGATGATGACCACCCTGACCTCAGCTCCTCCTCCTCTGTGCCAGCGGAGGCTGGCGGCAGAAGGAAGGAGTCAGCGGCGAGGCAGGATGAATGTGTTTCGGCACAGGAGGAAGTGGATAGTCTGGATTTGACGGAATCAGTCGCCTCCGGAACGCCTGGTAGTGAAAATCCCTGCGGGATAAATGAAGCTGGCGGGAGTTTCCTCCGGAAGGGAGGCGGCGGAGGAAGGCAGCGCTCGGCCCGGCTCACATTATGAGCGCGGCACAAAAGGCCAAATATATTCCGTGGCACAAAGCTGATTAGCAGAAGGTGGCTCCCATTGTGAGCCAAACGACCCGCGCGGCTCTGCAAGTGATTTCATATCCTTTTCATTTAAGATTACACAGCAAGTGTGTAATCAGCTGATCCCTAATCATCAGCGGTGGGCCCTTCTGTGTTTCCTCCAACCTCCCGCCTCCGCCTGGCGACTTGTGGGCTTGGGAGGAAGACGCTGCGGAGGAAAATCACTTCCAGCGTAATCGCCTTAAGCATTCCAGCTCTGTCATCTGCTGCGCCGGCTCGGCCCGGATCCTCCAAAACCACCTGGTGGACTTCTGCTGTGAGGCAGCTCCTTGTTAGTGGGATCGGAAGCCCGTCCTATCCCCTGGTCCTAACCAGCCGTGCTGCTCTTTCTGGAAGGGATGGAAGTCTCCCCGTCACGTGACTTCATTTCAGTTTTCATGCCTTTATTTTGTCACACTTCCTGTTTTCTCCTGTCTTGTTTTCTACAGCCTTGACTTTCCCGGTTGCACGCTGGTTTGAGTTTAGTTGGAGCTTCGGCAATGTCTTCTACCATCTGTGCGATTTCTGGCTGCATGCTTCTTCAAGGTTCCTTTCTCCCGCACTGAACTTCATGCTTACAATGTTTACCTTCGCCCAGTTCCCGTCTCTGCATCTTGGCGTCCTTGCCACACCTAGTTCGCGCCAATACCTTCTCCATGTGGTGCACTTTTTAATCCGCCCTGCCCAACCTTTTTGAGAACCGAAGCTGAGTCAAAGCTTTGTTAAGAACTCGCAGGAGCGTGTTTCATGAAGATGCTCTCTTGGTATGGCAAGGTTCTGCAGAAAAGTCCGATTTGATTTTATTCTAATCTTTACCCCGTCATATTTTTGTTTGGCTGCCCCAGCAAACTCATTTAGAACTCGATGAGTTTTGTACAAAGGCTAAAATAACGTAATGCATACTTAAGACCTTTTCTGTTACTTTTATATAACTTCAATCTTGATCAATTTTGCCTTTTGGTGTATTTTCCCATCATTGTGTTTTATTTTTTATTTTAGCTTGCAAATGTCCACTTGGTTGCACGCCTCCTCTTCCACTTCCTCCTTGCTGCCAAGTGTGTTATTACATGCAAAAGATGTATGCTTTTCTGCCGCCTCGTGGTCGTTTGTACGGATTAAAAAGTAAAAGGATGCATCTGGAAGACGATTGTGCTTTGCTGCTCATGTCTGTCATGTGATCGATACGGCGTCAAGTCGTGACGTTTCAAAGCGGCGCTCTCACGTGGAACACCGAGCGTCAGCGCGTCGCCGCCCCCGAGGTCACGCACGCTTTCGTGCCAGAGCTTCCTCGGGGAAGCGTGCCGCAAACAAAACATGAAAGGAATGAGCAGGGAGGGACGAAGTAGAGCAGTCAGTCACTCGGTGGTGGGTTTTTTCATCCCAGCAGGGTATTAAGCGCCTCCTGCCGACCAGTCGTGAGGCTAAATGAGACCGTGGCGGTGAAAGGAGGAGCGATGGAAGAGGCCACCAAGAAGGAGAGATAATTTGTTCTCTCTGTGAGGCCCTCCTGGCTGGATTTCATTCTCTTAATGGCGGATCTAACCTGACCCGCTGACGGCGGGCGGAGGCTGGGCCGCGCAGGCGTAGGGGGCGGAGCAACAGATGCATAATGAATGAGCGAAAGCCTGCGGCCTTGCGAGAACGTAAGCGTCTTTTATGATGTAACAGCGTGGCTGGGATGATGTCAGGATAACATCTTGTTTATACTGGTTCCAAAACTCTGTTTGCCGCGCCCCCCTTTTGGAGATAAAACGAGTTACTAGGCGGACACAAACGTTGTGAAATAGAAGATTTACACAAAAAGACTTTGTAAATGTTTATTTGCATACCTTGTGTTCCAGTAACACACCTCAGTCTTTAGAGATCATTTAGCGAACGCCGCCGGCCCTGCGCCCCCGAACTCCCGTCCTGGGATGGTGCCCGGTGAGGAAGGTGGGGGATGCCGGGGGCCGAGCCGGTGTCGTGTCGAGATTTGCATGCCTGCCGAAAAGTGCGGCGCAACTCAGTTGAAACCAAAACTGTGACACGTGCGTTGAAGAACACACACAGAAACTTAAGAGTGTTGTTGGAACACTCGCGCTAAGTCAGTAGAGAATTTGAACACACCCAAAGTGGCAAAAAAATCCATAAACAGCCTCTGGGTCCCAAGGGAGAGACCGAAGTATCAGCTTGTAGTCCGAAAAATATGGTTAGAATGAAGTGTGCGTGGTAGCCCCGCGCCCCCCCGTCATAATGCTGGGTCCCCCTAGGGGGCGCGCCCCCCCAGTTTGAGTTAATCTATGGGGCCAGAAGCAGAATGCTGAGCAGGATCAGACACGTCATTCTTCAGCGTGCTCACTTTGGGGGCTCTCAGGGTGTCAGGTCCCGTTTCAAGGTGTCCCCCTTATGCTAGTCCCCTCCCCTGTAGGCGAACTACGCCATCAGCAGCTTGTCGGGGTTTGGTGAAATATGAGCCCAATAAGAGCACACCGCCGATATTAAAAGGAAGTGCTGGCAGAGATGGGATCACATCCTCCATGTTGTCATCTTCATCATTCCCGTCATGAGCTAAACGGGGGGTGGGGTGGTGGTGGTACACAAATAAGATGCCCCGGCAGACACATGTTGGGACTGGAGGGGATCGCTCATTCATCCCCAAATGTTATTTCTATGCAAATGAGTGCGGCCGGAATTAGAGGCGACAAATTGGAGATGGTCCCAAGTCCTGCCGGTTGCCACGGGAACCCAAATCTCATATCATCTGAGTCAAGCGGGGCAAGAAGCAGACGAGCCACCAGCCAAGAGGGCGGAAGAAGAAGCGCATGAACTACTTCAGCTCAGCGTGACGATCAGAAAAGTAAACGCTTTTAAAAAGGAGCGGACTTTGAGCGTGCTCACAAGACCGACGGTACCCTGCCGGGGCCCACTAGAACAACCTCACTGGTTATTCACGACAACCAATTAACAACCATTAATATTCACAAAAACAACCAAAATACCCAGCCGGGATGAGAATCGGCACCAAGTCCGAATCCATGGTTCTTGCCTGGAAATGTCTACACCGGCCGTGAGGTCCCGCCCCAAGTGGAGGAGTACCTCACCAGGGTGGCGCCCGGAAGGCATCCGGACTAGATGCCCGAGCCACCTCAACCGGCTCCTCTCCATGTGAAGGAGCAGCGGCTCTACTCTGAGCTCCTCACCCTATCTCTTAGGGTGAGTCCAGTCCAGCCTGTCTTGACTTGACTTGACGCTGGATGACAACAATTCTGCAAAATTCCTCATTGCAAGTTAACACGAAGGCTAAAATCCCTTTTCACGCAGGACCGCGCGGCTTCGCTTTTTCTCCCGTCATGGCAACAACTTTCCTCTCAAAAGTGCATTCTGTGCTGAGTTGCGGTTGCGAACATTTCCATTCCCTAGAAGGTCGGGAAGACCGAATGTCGTGTAAAAGATGAATAACGCCGGAGCGCCTGCCCTTTAAGGCTCTCATTTGTTGCTCCCAAAGTGTGAGCTGCTCTTGACGGATGCGTGACGTCGGCGGAATTTAATTACGTCGCATCAAACGAGCGACACGGAGGCCAGGCCGTGGGCGTGCACGTCGGGCCCACGCAGCGCGTCCATTCGCAGGCCGGGCCGCGCTCCCTTTGTAACATCGACAACGGCGGGGGAACTCAAGCTGCTTTGTTCCAGAGAAAATTCGGCACATGAAATATTTAGTGTTGTTTTATTTGACACAAATGCACACACATGCTTTCTTTTTCTTCCTCCCTCCCATGATTCCACTGGGCTCTCCTGCCAGGAAGCTCTCAGCCTGCAGCGCGTGGCCCGTCTGTGATAAAGACGCCGGGAAAGGGAAGGAAAAACTCTCAAAGTTTTATTTGGAGTTGCAGCTCTCCCGAGTCAGCATGCGGCCGACTTCTTATGAGATTAGACGCTTTTAGGCGGCCTCCTTTCTCTCCCGGCTAAGTTGGGCTGCAGCGACCCGCTGGGCTTTCACAGCGCCGGCCCAGCTCGCTATCTGCAGACCCTCAGAGCGGCGGGGAAGTGATCGTTGGAGAAAAGTCTGCTGTTTGCAAAGCTAATCAAAGAGAAAGGAGCCAGGAGCTCATTTTGCACCGCCTGCTGTCCAACTGTTAGGAGGCCTTCTGCTTTTTCCCCGAGTTAAATCCCAAAATTCCCAACATTGACCCCTTTTTTTGATGCGGCGTTAACGCGTGCACGTCTGTTCGACGCTTGGCCACACCGTAGTTTGAGGAAAGGGAACAAGTATGGAGCGGACCAGGAGAAGAAAGGGTACTTTTGTCTCTGAGTTGGGTTGTCACGTCTCCGGCCCGATTCTTTGCTTGGGTTTTGGGTTGCGAGCTGCACGTTCCCGGCAGGCGCAGCCGAGGACAGCTATCGGGGGCTTGGACATGAGCGAGGCTGGCGAGGGAATGATTTTTGACGCATGATTATTTTATTATATCCGTACTTCTTAGCGATTTCTGAGCATTTGTGCTGCTGCATTACGTGGTGTTTGTTTTCTACACCTTGAGCTCCATTTGTGTTGCCGATCAGAATGTTTACTAAACAAAGAGGTGCGTATTATCCGGTCTCGTGTTCGTACGCACTGCCTGGCCCAAAAAGGGGCCGCCTGGATGGAACTCAGCGAATAGGTGGTCAGGTCCAGGTTCTGCAACACCGTGTCCTCCAGGAATGGGGCCAGCTGACTACCTGGATATTCCGTCAATGGATTTCTTCTTCCCTGACGGCACGGGCACATTCCAAGATGGCAACGCCGGGATTCTCTTCCAAGCAGCCCTTCTTTTCTGTCTAGAAGGTGCACATATTTGTCCTGAAAAGTGCTTCTTCTCCTTCAGGTGTCGGACCTGAAGAGTTGCCGTTTGGTGCCGTGCGCTGACTCGGTTGTTTTCCCCGACGTACCGATCGCTCGCTGAAAACCACGTTTGCAACACCACAACCATCCAAGTGTGCGTTTCCTTCCACGGGTGTGGACCCGAGTCACGCGATGAAGACTCGCAACTTGACTTGGACTTTGCTGTCATCTACTGGGCTTTATTCTGATGACTTGAAAATACTTGCAATGTCCCGTACAGTAAAACGTTCGTTATTCACTAACGTGATCGTTATGTCACTTCCAGCAAAACAACATTTTTTTCCCACAGAACCGACCTCATTGAATGCATCTCTTCAAGTCCAGTCGGGTCTGAGAACCAACAACAAGCGTGCGGATTACATCATTCCTGAATGCCACGTCAGCCCGTCTTCTTCTTTTCAATGAAACAATTCGTTGTGTTGGTCCAACTGAAGAAATTGTTTCACAAAGCAGCGCTTGTGACCGTAAGGGTTGGACTCAACCGGTCTTGACTTGACTTGCAAAACCCAAGTCTGCTCACGACACCACCAATCCCATGACTTTGCAGTTCTGTCACACGGCTTACATGTGTCACATCTGAACCGCACACTTCCACTAGTTAGCGTGTTATTCTGTTCCACAAAGCGCTGGAATTAAGTTTCCATGCAAAAATCGCCAACTACTGGTCCGGCATGCACAACACACCCGACTGGATCACTTCCTGCTATCCTTAAGAGCGGCGCTGGTGTTTGTTCAACAATAACTGGTTAACTGGTTCCACCTTGAATCAACTTCAAAGTTAATAAAAAGCACAGAAAACCTGTTTATGACTTTCTAGATGCTAAACACATCATTATAAGAGGCCTGTAGACATGAAATAGCACCCCTATAGTCAGCTTTACACTCCTGTCAGTCATTGTTTACACCACATTGCAACTCTCAGACCTGACAAGCTAGAACGCTAGCCAATTAGCATTTCATGCCATCAGGTGGGACTTCATGCAGTGTTAAGGTAATGTCATGTAAGCTAAAGTCTTGATGCTTTGTGTCGTCACTGCCGCCTTGTGACCACAATACTACATATCACGTGTATTTCCAAATGTTTACCACAGAGAGCCATCGTTTATGAATTCATATCGCGAGGAATCGCCGCATGTTATTGTTCTGCTCGTGTGGCCGTCTCTTATTTTGAAGTCCTATTTAGCTCCAGGAAAGGTTTAAATGAAGATTCTCCGGTGCCGGACCCAAAGTGTCTGCACAGCGAGTTTTTCCGGAGCCAACCGCTTTGTGAGACATTCTTCTCCCTTCATTTGCTTCCTGCTGTGGAATGCTCTGCCTTTGATGCCGCTGCCTTTCAGAGTAAAACAAGACATGAATTTAACATCGCCGCTGTTTATCTCGGCCGAGGCCCGCGCCGCTTTCAAATGCAGAAAATTTGCCTCGGCCACGTCGCTGGGAACAATTTAGCAGTTCAAAGTGGTTTTAATGCGTCTGTGTGGTTGCCCTCAAAAGAATTTGCCAGCACTTTTCAAAGGCGCAGATACAGCGGAGGTGTTTGATGTTAATTCTTCTGTTTGAGCTCCCAACGGCACTCCCCACCATTTAACATCCATTTTTCATCAGCCGCCTTTGAAGAAGTTGCAGCGATCTCCACCAGCCCGTGGTGTTGCTTTGGCTTCGCCCGTGTCGTCTGTGATCTGTCCCGCTTCTTCTTCGTCTGTTCGCGCCTTCTCCCGGTCCTCCGACGTCGGACTCCCCGCCAGGCCACGAAGACGTCCAACCCAAGCGTTTTGGAGTGCGTCTGTGGAACCTGCATTCTTTGGTGAGGTCAGAGGTGACTGATGTGGGACCAGTTCTAGTTGTTCCCTGGTGAGCTGGGAAAGGAACGGGGTATTCCCCAAAGAAGCATAGAACTTTCCAAAATGTCTTGTTAAGGTGAAGATGGGAGATTCAGGAACAACTAACGACTGTCGGCCAACCTCTCGTTGATCCATTTTTGGATCCATATTGTGGTTCAAATCTGCTCCGTCTGCTCGTCACCAAGTTCATCGGAAGGCACTGCTGATGGATGAACTTGCTGGTGCTGTGAAGGCTCCCGGTGCTGATCAGAGTGCTGACAGTACCCACTCCTTTTTGAAATCATTCGGATCCTCGCCCTCACCTTTGGCGTTGGAACAAAATGCCAGACAAGTCACAGCATGTGATTGACAGCCGGCCTGTCAGTCATGGTCCTGGTGAATTTACGTGCAGTCATCCCACGAAGAACCCTGACTTGCTCCGACCCGCCTCTTGCAGCTCATTTATTGACGAAGTAACTCACCCCATGGCCGGCAGAACCATCCGTCGGCCCATCCCCTTTGTGCTGCTTATACTGGTCGAGCTGCGGACTAGCAACCTTCAGAGAGCAGGACCGAACCCGGGCTGCCTGCAATTCAAGGCAGGAGAGTCAAGGACTAGAGACTAATGTTTGCGGCCCCAAAATACCGGGATACGTACTGGGAATAACGCACATCAAGAATGAGTCCTGCCGGTTTTGCCAGAACATTTATGGAGTGTTCTGTTGCCGTGGTAGTTTGGGGGGAATGACTCTCTCCACTCCAGCACTCTTTGGCAGACTCTTGTCTCATTCCACTGCATCTTAGCAACTGTCGCTTTGCACCACAAATGCGTGAAAGCTGCCTCGACCCGAGAGAATAAATGTTTGGATTTTGCACCATCCCCTCAGATAAGAGCTGTCCTATCTAGTCTTTGAGCAAGAACTAATGAAGCCATCTTGGATGAGAGGTGGTCCGAGTAACTACCTGCAGATGCATGCAGGACTATCAGGTGGCATATGAACGCATATGCACCTGAACGGTATGGATTTGGCAGTAAGTTATGCTTAGCATGGTTTAGCATTAGTTTCAGATATTTTGCACCAACCTATCTTACTGTATTTACTGTAGCTAACTACCTATCTACCTTTGCACGTTGACACTCATGCCGCATTTACCTATCGATGGTGCAACATCAGGGGCAACTTGGGGTTCAGTATCTTGCCCAAGGACACTTGGGTGTGCTCACGGGAGGGCAGAGGATTGAACCAGCAAGTGGATACAAGTCTGACTCAGTATTGCTCGAATAACAAGACGAACCTAATGTAGAAGGTCCAACGGAAAGGTCAGGAAAAGGTCATTTTAGAAGTCAAAATATAATAAAACATTAGACTGAATGCCGTCCTAACTCAACAATGACAAACGGATAGTGCTGAAAAAGTTGATTGGTTTTTATTGAGGACACTGCTCTATGTGACTTTGAATTGTGTTGGCAAAAACCCGCAAAAACCCAAAACAAAGACAAAAAAGCAAAAAGCGTCTGACACGAGATTGAAGCGTGTGTGCA
Source organism: Oostethus manadensis (assembly GCA_024372805.1). NCBI lineage: Eukaryota > Metazoa > Chordata > Actinopteri > Syngnathiformes > Syngnathidae > Oostethus > Oostethus manadensis. The sequence continues at coordinate 5,458,984 of QODF01000009.1, read as the reverse complement.
CACAGCACTTCAAATTCCCGAGCTTCTGGTTGCTTACGTTCCAAAACTTAGCAGGCTTTGGACCTCGGGTTCCTGTGTCATTCTGTTTTTGGAATCCTTTTCATGCTTTTGGGAATGTGTCTTTGGTTACAGATAGTATTATACAGAGGAGTCGTACACGCCATGAATAAAACATTGGTTTTCTAAAACACTAATTCTTATAAACTTACTAAATAATATCTCTTCAAATTTCCATGGTGTAAAAATAACTTTAAAATCCCCGAAATGAAAGGATAAATGTGTCTTTTCTGCTGAGGCTACTGGACAAATGACTAACAAATATGAAATTATATTAGTAATATTGTGTCCCGCGCACTACCCTAATGCTGTTCTATTTATGGTAATGGTAGTGGTTTCATGTATTATATTATTTCATTTATTATATATATTTCATTAATAATTCATTTTCTATGCCGCTTATCCTCGTTAGGGTCGCGGGTATGCTGGAGCCTATCCCAGCTGACTGTGGGCGTGAGGCCAGTCAATTGCAGGGCTATTTATTATATATTTATTATATTATTTCTATTTATTCATATTGGAATGCAATACATGGTACAATACACTGTCCAAAAAAGTGTAAGAAGAAGCAAAGCTTTTTACATTTTTGCATCAGTTACATTTGATCACTTCCTTTACTCCAAACGTGTAAACAAATGATATAAAAGTCCTGATAAATAATATAAATGAATACAAAAATACCTGATGAAAGGTTAATAGTTGACAGAAACATATTCGGATGATGAGGGAGTACAGAGTGTTCTCAAGTTCTTGACTCGGTCCCTTCCGTAGTTTGATTACACAAACGGATTTAGAGCGAAGGTCTTCTGCATAGTTCCTTCTCCTGGTGGGAAGAACGGTATTAGGTTTGTGGCCAGCAGGACCCTGGGACTGAATGACTCGCTGAAATATACCGCAATTAAAAATCAGGACATTTTCTGCACTTTTGAAAAAAGAAAGCAGGATGTGTCCTGGGAGAACTGGACGTACCACCTAGAGCGTGTCTGAGGTCTACAGGACCTCCGCCCAGTTGGACATGGCGTTGGCATGGAGGCGTCCAAGAGGCAACTGGATGTCTGAGCCTGTCGACGAGCAGCAGTGGCTCATCTCTGAGCTCCTCACCCTCTCTCTGTCTCTGTCCGTCAGGGTGGGTCCTGCTACGTCACGAAGGACTATCTCAGTCCCTGGCCAGACCTTGCGATGGTGGGTGAAGGTAGGAACATAGACTGTGCGGTAAACGAAGAGTGGATCAGCTTTCTTCTCACCGTCACAATCCAGTACAGCACCTGCTTTATATCAGATCCAACCAAGACCCGGACCCTTCTCCACCTAAGGCCGGACCTCACTCCCCACCCAGTGGGTGCAATCCACCCTTTAGCTGACTTAATTAACGAGCTATGAAGTAAGATGTGCTGGTTCTGATCACAAAAGGCGTAAGACAATCAAGTTACCAACAGAAGAAGTTTGTATATTGTGAGGCTGTCCCTAAAGCTCCAGCCCATTCAAGAAGCTGTGATGGGAGGAGCAGTGAAAGCATCCCCTTGATGTTTGTTTGCGACCTTGGAGCACTGACATCGTTTCTTTTATTGTGGCGGGAAGACAACACCGGCTTTTTCCTTTTCATGGCTTTCATCTAAGTCTCCCATAATCCTCTCTGTTTGACTTCATCAAGGAGGTGAGGAGGTCAAGGGCCCGGTATGATCGGTCAGGGTCACCTCGCATGCCGACAGCCGTACCTTCATCCTTCATTGTCTCTCTCTCCCACAAGCCGAGGATGATCTGCATGCCGGAGTGGAAAGGATAGCAGAGGCAAACTTTGAGGCGATGATGTAAGCGCCGGGCAAGACGCGCGCTCGCTGCCGCTAACCATCCAGCAACAGGAAGGCAACTCCTCCGAGGGTTCAGGTGGGGAGCGCCGGCCGCGGGAGCGGGAGGAGCTCGTTCTTCTTGTTCACGGAGTGTCATGATGCTGCAGAGTCTCCGTCATTGTTGTCACTTCCTCTTCCTGACAAAATAGCTCAGATCCATCAAAGACCACCAGGAGACTTTCTAGTCAACATTTTGGTGCCAGGTTGGTTTGCAGGCGGCGCCCAGCCAGTTGCCAGTTGGCTCTTGCCAGGAACAGACTCACTTTGGTTTTCATGTTTCTCACATTTTTGGAATGTGAGATGGAGTACTCTGAGGAAACCCAAGCACAGGTAGAACATGCAAACCACAACATTGGAATGTCTGCTTCCGTGTGGACTTTGCATGTTCTCCCCATGCGACTAGCAAGTTGGGGTGTGGGATCTTTGAGCCAAAGATCAAATAGATGTGGCCAAAATGAGTTGTTTTCAAAAGGTCTGACTGGGGCATCTAGTCCGCATGTTTCCCGGACACCTCCTTGGTGAAGTGTTCCAGGAATGCCCAGCCGGAGGAGGACTGGATCTAGGACACGATGGGGCCATTATATCTCCCAGCTGGCCTGGGAACTCCTCGATGTCCCCCCAGCTACCCCAAAACGTGATACTATTCTTCCCGGCAAGAGAGAAGTTTGACCTTTGGGTCAGTGTACGCCAACACTAGGGATCTTCAGCATATCCCAACGTGGAATGGAATCACGGAAGGGATGGAGTTTTGATGCAATAGAGAAGAAGAAGAGAAGTCCTGAGTCATTCATGTTCAGTCTTGATTACATATACTTATGATACATATACATGGTTCCATATTTATTATGGCTGTTACATAAATCCTTTACAGTGATCCACTCCTACTGTACTACTGTCTTATCATTTTGCTGCGTGTTTCAAATCGGAATACAGGAAGTGAATAAAGGATTCAATCAGCTTGGCTGGTGGAACGGTGAATTGTTCTACGTGATGTCTTCCAGTCTAACTTGTATGCATGCATTACTGGTGGAACTGGAGGAAGGGGCTGGAGATGAGTCTGGACTCCCCTACTGAGACCGCTGCCCTAGCAACCTGTCCTCGCACGAGCGGGTCGGAGGACGGACGGTCATCGGCCGTGTGGCCCACCTTGATATCAAGTTTGATTGCGCTGCTCATCTTCCCGGACTCACATCATATTTGCCTCCCCTTCCAGTCCTCGACGAGCACGTAAAAAGAAAAAACACAGCGCCTCCTTTTATCTCCTGACACTTGAAAGGGACTCCATGCAAAATTGAACAGGTCTGCTCCACCGGCAGCAGCAGCAGCAGATCCATCCTCACTGGGGATGGAGTGGGGGGTGTGAAGGGGGGGGGGGGGCTCGACAGGTAGATGTGTCCTTTTCTGCTGCAACATTACTTGCTCATTGTAAAACCTGCACAGATGACCCCGCCTTTACTCGGGCCGCCAATAGGAACCTTTGCATGATTCACTTTCATGGGCTTGCAAGGTATGATGGGAGGAGTCCCTTTTTCAGGAGGTGACCCCACAGCTGCTAGTGTAGGATAGCTCACTTGCTGCCAAAAGAGCTCACTGCCCCCTGGTGGTTGGCCGCGGTGAGGTCCTCAACCCCATGCCTCACTTCAGGTCACCCGTTTTAGCCTTCCTACTGGCATCCGACCAGCAAAAAGCATTGATGGCATCACAATCCCAGGGCGGGTTTGAAGGGTGTAACGTCATAATCAGGGTTCAGTACCTACCTCAGTTTTAAGGTCCGGAACAAAATGCAAAGCAGAACTGCTTAGGGTTTATGCCCACTCACATATTTCACCTGGAAGTTTTGCCAGACTGGACACTCCAGTGACTTCAGTTTCGGAGTTTTCGCCAGGACTCCCGTGAGACAGACTGGTCTGCACTGGATTTGTGTACCAAGTTAGACACGCGACTCTTCCCGTCCCTCACTTCATGCGTAGCTTTTGGGGCATCAGCACGCCGCTGTGCCCCAAAAATGTCATCACAAACACTCGCCACATTGCCCCATCCTGGTCCAAAATATACCCTTCCTTCTTGTTCTCCTCCTTTAGCTTGCTTGGGGATTAATAATGTATCTACAGTAAATATGTACAGTATATATATATTTTAAAGATCATGCTGTTTCTCACTTGCTTTGTGTTGTCATGTTGGGTTGCCTTTTTGTGCAAGATACAGATCGGATTATTTGGGCGACTCGCGCGTGCCACAACAATACAGCGAGTAACCATGTTGAAAAAGGAATTTGGAAATGATCCGTGGGCCGGATTAAGATGCTTGAGGGGCCTGACTGGGCCCACGGGCCGCACTTCTCCCCACCCCTGGCCTAAATGAAGCATTTTCAATCATCAACATTTGCAGCAAATATACGGCATTCAAAACTGGTCACTAGACATGCAAGCAGCAGATCTTTTGTTTTGCATCTTGAAGCACCCTGTTTATGATCCTACTAAAAAGATACGAATAGTAATCATACTGGTAATAACACAGGCTGCTGCTAAAACGGTAATGGTAACGGAATCGACGCGGGGACAGTAAAACAGGTCAGCACCGAGGTAGCGCAACTGCTGGCGTACATCCGAAACTGGTACATTTCCAAATCAAAAGAAAGTCGCTAAAGTAGAAGCAATCCTCAAAGCAGAAGCCAAACATCAATTCCCAAAGCACCGAGCCGTTTCCTCGATGCGCACATTTGCACATCAAGCCATCGAAGAGCCGCTCAGCAACAGGTCAGACCCTCGATAAACACAATTCATCACAATATCTCAATTAACGAGCTAGAAAGGCGTGGAGTCAAACGGGTTAAAAAGCTGTGAGAAGAATACATATCTACAAGCTTAAGTATATCTCGCGGCGCACCCCAAGGGTCAACACTGGGACCAAAACAGTTCAACCTATACACACATGAAGTGTGTGAAGCCACAAAAGACCTAAATCTAGCATTATTTGCAGACGATACCACCACACTCTGTTCTGAAGAAAGAGGTAATTTGTTTTAATCCCAGATGAAAGGATTATACTAAAAAGATGGTTTGATGAAAGGGACTCACGTGAGTAAAAGTAGAAATATAAATAGCATGGACATTGAGGTATTGAAGGAAAATACATTTCTAGGCATTAATATCACTTGGAAATCCCACATTAAAAAGAAACAAGTGGAAACAAATACTTCAATACTTCTTCTGGGCCAAACTGTCTGCTGTTCTCTAGACTTACCATGTCTAACTTACAGTGGGGAAAGAACTGTAAAAAAATCTCAACTATTAGAACGCGCCGACCCGGTAAACCGACCCGGTAAACCTTCCATCAGCTAAAATTAGGCAAGAAGCAAAAAATCATCAGCTGCCCCAAAACGAAATCCGATTCTTGTCAACAAGAGAGGAGCAACTTGACTGAAGTCATCCAAACTGGTGCGCTCCCGATGGCGCGTTCTGGTTTTCAAACAAGTCCGGGATGGGGAGGTTAAGATCGTTCAACAGAAATGTTTTGTGGACCTTTGTTCTTTGCTGGGGTACCTTGTTGCCACTTTCTCCAAGAGCACTCGCATTTGTCAATTATGCATATGGCATATTAATACTTCATTTGATTGGAGTTGCCTTCACGGGTAATCCGAGCACAAACAAGCCACGGAGCCAGCAGTGCGGAAGAAGAGCTGCGCTTCCCCAAACGGGCCCGAAAGCGGCAAATCGCAGTAATTAACTTCTTCTTCACGCTCGGTAGAGAGGCTTTTTTACTTTAATGATTTCATTCAGTGATCCTTTAAATTTGGCCCCGCAGGAGGAGTCATCTTATTGTCTTTGCGGCCCTTTGTTCTGCACGTCGAAAGCCTCAAAAGAGCCCGGAAGAACCTCCAGCAAGGTTCTGTCGCGATGCCGGTACCGCAGAGACCAATGAGCTCAGGCGACTTGCCGTCATTTGTCTTCAGAAGGCAGCCATTCATTTGGAACATTCCGAAAGAGACCCGGAGGTGGGAATTCACTACCAAAACGATATCACTACAATATGGATGCCGCGATATCAGTATGTACTGTATCACTAAGTATCACCATGCAGAAACTTTGGGATCATTGAGAGATGCGCAGAAAGTGAGATACAAGTAAGCCAATAAAACTGGTGTGTTTTTTAAGGAGTAATATCAGATAAGTACAATAGTAAACTACCACCACATAATAGTACACAAAATGTACCCTCTTCCATTTTCCATGTACTGCATGTATCCCACAGCAGATACGCATTCCTCTAGTATACGTACAGTATCTCTGTATTTTGTCATTTTGATTGACATTGTCAAAGAGGTTCGTCAACCTCCCCAAGGCCTTTGGGGGGCGCTTTGGAATTCCTTGTCAGGTTTGGCGGCCCCGAGAAGCTCATCCTTCTCATCGCTTCCTTTCAAGATGGAACGCGTCGGAGGACTTCCAGGCAGCACATAGCGGAGGTGGGCTCCAATCGAGAGATCCCTTGGCAGACTCGGGGTCTCCGTTGGGAAAGGTCGGCCGTATCGTCCTGCTCCTTCAAGCAAAAGCACGCGGGGAGCGCCAACCTGCGCCAGGCGCCGTAGTTCCCCCCCTGGTGTGAGTCACTCCAACATAACAATCGGATCGGTCTTTGATATCTTGCAGAACCAGCATGTACCTGTCCTGTGGTCTGGCCATTTTTGTTGCATATATCCAAAAGGTCCGATGTGACTCGCAACGCGAAAGAATTGTTTCAGAAGTTTTTGAATCCAGACGGCGATCCGGATCACTCCCAACGTTGAATGGGTTCTTTCATATCCCGACCTTTGTTAGCGTCCCATTCTGGTGTCATGGACCCATCTGAAATCTGGCTGTGCATTGAATACTCGCTGGCATACCTGTTCACAGAAAATGCGGACCTCTCACCTCAGAATAGATCCAAATCCCGTGCAGGGACTGTGAGTCCCAGGAATAGAGCTGCTCCCACACGAGTAGTCTTTCCAGAAATGGAAATAAGAGGCTGCTTACTCGTCAGACCCACAAGAGACTCCAACAGTATTATTACAGTAGTGCTGTGTACCGGACTGCGCCTGGGCGAGATTCTGGACTCACCAAGGACGGTGTCGGCCATCAGACTGCCAAGTGTGTGAAGAGTGTGGAAGAACTTGGTTAGCTTCTTGAAACAACGGATGTTTGGAGCAACAATCGCCGTCGGGAATTCCGCACACGTTGTTTTGTTTTTACTTTGCAGCTCCGCCCTGCACTCAACATCAGAGTGTTCTGGTACCGGTCGCCCTGCACTCAACATCAGAGTGTTCTGGTACCGGTCGCCCTGCACTCAACATCAGAGTGTTCTGGTACCGGTCGCCCTGCACTCAACATCAGAGTGTTCTGGTACCGGTCGCCCTGCACTCAACTTTAGAGTGTTCTGGTACCGGTCAGAATTCCCCTACGTGTGAAGAAGGGTGGCGTGCTGACCCTCTGAGACGCCCTCAACCTGAAGATGTTGCACCCTGCGTGGCAAACGCGATGCCGGCAGGATGGACATTTCTTCATTTTGTTTCCTTGGGTCCTTCCCTTCTCCACTGCATCCTAGTTACGTCTTCACCTGCACTTCACTTCCTCAGTCTTCTACAACGCTTTGCTTGGACTTCATTTGAGCTTTTAACAGGCGCCGTTTCCTGCTGTTAAACTTAATTAGTGACCCGTGCACCGCGTGTGTGTGTGTGTGTGTGTGTGTGTGGTTTACCTTCCATAATTGCAATTAGTGATTAGTGGCCCGGCCCATTGGAATTCTGACACCTGACACAAATGTTCTTCATCAAAAGCGACTGAGTGGCCACGAGTGATTTCACCTCCGTTTCTGCTTCGTCATTGTTCGGTGCAGTACCTCCATGCGCAAACCCGCACACGCTATAGTCGCCATCTTGGCCGCGTACTGGAAGAGCAGGGACCACATTTGAATGGGACCATTAAAAAGGAGCTCCTTTCCCCATCCTGCCAGCTTAGCTTGACATGGACTTTCTCCTTTGATTGCTGATACAAAGCTCACCAGCCAGAGGCCCAATGCAGGTTTTGGCCTACTTGTGCTCCACACGCTTGGCAGGCAAATGCATGCAAAAAGTCTGCAGACTTCATAGGCTTGGGAGGGGTAAAGCATGCGATCGGGTGTCCGGTGTGACAAGCGCATGCTCCGGTAGCAGCCTCCGGGATGGATAAGAACCGGCCATAAATCCTTAGATGAATAGAGAACAACGAGGGATTTTATTAACGCCAAAGCCTGCGCTGCCGTGGAAAAGCCGCCTCATATGCGCCGTAACGTGGCAGGACTGAAGACTGTTTCTTCCTCTCGGTGATGACTANACCACATTTTTTTACATTTTTCTTCCTCTTGGTGATGACTACCACATTTTTTTACATTTTTCTTCCTCTTGGTGATGACTACCACATTTTTTTACATTTTTCTTCCTCTTGGTGATGACTACCATATTTTTTTACATTTTTCTTCCTCTTGGTGATGACTACCACATTTTTTTACATTTTTCTTCCTCTTGGTGATGACTACCATATTTTTTTACATTTTTCTTCCTCTTGGTGACGACTACCATTTTTTTCACATTTTTCTTTCTCTTGGTGGTACTTCTATTTTTCTTCTTGTCTCCTTACCAACATTTGGGTCACCCAATTAGAGGTAGGCAAGATGGCGTCTACCGAGGGTGGTGAGTGGCCATTGCTGTCCAGTCTTTTGAATGGACCATCGGGGTACTGATTGTGTACTGAGTGAGTACTAAGTGTAAGTACATGAGGGCACACTCAGGAAGTCTCATGTAAGTGCAGAAGTGCAGCAAGCGAGACAAAGCATGAGTGTTATCAGCCACGGTATCAAAGCTATCTGGGCCTTCACTGAGCTGTGTGAGAAGACATGAAATGTCCTCCACCTTCACGAAGCACTAAGTAGTCACTCCCACCACCATCTGTCTCTCTAACATTTTATTCTGAAAGGCAGGGCTTTTATTGTGCGTGGCTGTGGGCGAGACGATGGGCCGTAGCGACGGAGGCTGAGTGGTTTCAGAGCACTAATCTGATTTGGAAGTCACGGCCGGTCCATACGCTGCCACTAAATTTCCTGCTGTAAATGGGGGCTAATGGGGAGAAGGTCTGTGTAATTCTCTCTCCATTAGCCGCTCAGCCGGGCCTAATTGGCCGGCCCGGCTTGAACAATTTGGTTAGCCGTTGCCGGGATCATTATGGCGGCTTTGGCTAAAAATAACACGTCAGCCAACGCCTACGAGCAAACTTTGCTTTGCATCTTGGAGGTCCAAACAGTTTGTGTTGCTGCACCTTCGCTGGAGACCACAATAAGACCACCCGTGCTATTCTGCAACTAAATTCCGCTGTTTATTCTCCATCACGGTTATTCTCAGCTCTTTTGACCATTTCATCGAGCGGATACATCCCATAACATTAAAAATAGTTTGTTTAAACAAACCAATCAGGTGAGATGAGCCGTTCCATCTCTGTGACATTTCTCAACTAGTTCAAACCAACGTACATGGAAACGTTGGCTTCATTCAGGAATCCCAACCTTTCCCCAAATTCTACATTTTCTGCGACACAAATTCCACTGGATCTCGAGCCTTCCGCGATTTGAACAATTCCCAACTGGTTCTGTCTTTTCCATCAACAAGGCATTCAGCTCCTTGGAGACATTCAGAGTATCTCTTCTCAAATTCCCGATTTTCCTCCAATTCCGCATTTTCTGGCCAAACAATTCCCTTTGAAATGAATGTCACTTCTCTACACTTCCCAGCCCCTGCCTAGCGTTCCAGCATCAAAATATTCAGGATTGTAATGTTGGCCCCACCTCAGCACAGAAGGTGTCCCCCACTTGGCCCGGATGCAAGTGGACTGTGGCAGCAAAAACTGCAAGTTCCTTCTGTGCTCCCTTCATGGTGCCCTCAAACGTTCCAGGATATCATCCTTGCCGAAGAAGGGTGTCAGGGAAAATAGCGGCCATGTTGTCGCCGTGATGGCGTGCCTCCTGCGCTGGCGTGTCCTCGCCTTTCTTTCCAGTGAAGATGCCGTTTGCTTCCTGCGCCTTCTTCTGCTGGCCTAGCACTTTTCTTGGTGTCGTTCTGAGAGTGGAGATTTCTATTCCGACAGCAGGCGTGTGCAATTTCTGCCGATGCGTGGCTTTTATTTGCCTAAGCGTGCGTTAATAGCGGCGGTCCCTGAGAGTATTTATGTGGCATTTCCTTCTCGCTAAAGCGGAACCACTCCCGACTCCGTCGCCGACAAGCTGCCGAGACATCTTTCCCAGAATTCATCACTCCGCTTGCTTCTATCTGGTAAATCTATACGGGCGCTTGATGGTGTCAAACGCCTCGAACCGGCACCGAGACTAAGAAGGTGTGACGCTGGTGGGAGAGAAATGAACCCCGCAGGGTTTTATTCCCAATAAATCAAAGCTTTAGGAAAAAATATCAAAGTTGAAGATTCGGCACGAGAACGATTTCACGCTGATCTTAACGAGCTCTGCTTGACATCCACGCCGCGAGTAGATGCCGCTGTCAGTCCGGTACGCAAACACCAACATTTGGCCATTCCGTCTTTTTGGTGGGAAAACCGTCTCCAGTCCTTCTGCCCCTGATACAGGACCGGAGATCATCCAGTAACGGCGAGGGAGGCGCTGCCGTCGTGTACCACAGCGGGTGGAACACATCAATGTCAAACCTGCTGAGTCCCAGCCGGGCCTCCGCAAACACCACAAGGCCCCCGCCCCGCCGGACGGCGCTCCAGACATGACCGGCAACAGATGCGCGGTCTAATTCAGCCTGCAGACCTCTAATGGAGACAAATGGATGCGGCAGCCTGCGACAGACGGTGGCGCACATCTAAATTCATCTAAATTTACCGGAATGGGACTTTCCGTGTGCCGGTGTTGAGACCGTGACCGGGGCCTGCCTGCGGACCCGCGCTGCCTTGCTCACAAGCTGACGACTGCCGGAGTCGATTATTTATCACACGATGACGGAAACTTGCCAAAGTCCACCGAGCGAGGACAAAAGGTCATCCGAGTCCAAGCGTTTGACCCCCGCTGGTAGTTCGGAACGTCGTTGGCATCGGACCGCTAGGAGCCGACATTCATTCATTCTCTTTCCCGCCTATCCTCAATAGCCAACACAAACGGAAGGTGTTTCACGCTAACTGTCTGCACTGGGAGCGCACCTCACCACTAACTGAGCGCCATTACGAGGCCGCCCCCCGCTCTGCAAAGACCTTAGCAGGGTTCCACACGTGCACGCGCACACGCACACAAGCATAGACAGGGCTGCTGAAACACTAACCTGGAATTGGAGGTTTTGTTTTGACGACACTGATACTGAGTGAGGCTCTCACTCTCAGTATGCCACCTGAAGCTCCAACCCAAAGCTGGAGGTACATGGAACCTGAACTCCACACGTGTTCGAGCTCGGCGCCCAGGAACGCTTTTTGTTCCGCCCTAGAGGTTGTGGTTTAGAATAGACAATTTTCATAATTCATTCTTCCCATTCTATTTGTTTTCCATAAATCCAATTAATCCACTTCAGACGCACAGACATATTAACAAAAAAACCATTTCATAAGGAATAATTATAGTTTTATGAGCAGAAAACAAAGAGAATACATGTGTTGTCCTTTGTTCATCACAGTTAATTACTCTACTGTGAAGTAATAGTACTACATAGAAAACCTGTGTATGACTTTCTAAGGGTTTAACATTATTAGAGCCCTGTAGGCATGAAATAACACCCCTAAAGTCACCTTCTTTGTTTACATCACCTGGTGCAGGCTATGGTATCACTAGCATAGCAAGCTACCGATCTAACTACGGTAGTTAGCCTCTCCAAATGACGTATTCGAAGATAAAGAACGTGGAGGGGGGAGAAGGACAAAGAAGCCAACTTACCACTTCCACACAGAATGAGAGACGAACCATTTTTTCATTCCATCTCAGCCATGGCGTGTCCGCCACCCGGCTCGGTAGCCATCTCCATGCGGTGTGAAGTCATCTGATAACATCACTGATGCCTACTGATCGCAATACTTCATATAACTCTTCTATTTTTTTGACTATACAGTAATGGGCCGTAGCCGACCACAAAAATGGAAAAAAGACAATATAGTGTAGGAGCGATTTTTGCATATGACATGCATAATAATATAATATTAAACGTTTAAACATTTCAAACGACGTTTACCTTCATTGAAAACGTGTTGACCAGACTCATTCACATAATGAAGCATCTGTCTGTAGTGTCCCGACTGTAAAAAAACAAAACACTATGCACTCTTCAGAGAGGCCGACGCAAGAAGGTGAGGAAAAACTGAGACATACTTTTGGCAATAACTTATTTTGAAATGCACCGTATTTGGGTGTTCATCTTGGAGACCCTGGGCCAGGAATGCGGGTTTTCACGGGACTACTTGTAGTGTATTCTTCTTCTCCTATGACTTCATCATCACACTGAGAGCTGAAGGAGGAAGCGGCCAGTCAGCTCGCGAGGACACAACACTTAAACGGAACTCCTTGGGAGTCGTAACCTCGCGGTGAATTATCGAAATGTTCTGTCCGGGGTTTTACTGTCTTCCCGCTCCACTGCCGCTTCCCCACAGGAAGGCTTTGCCAAAGTCAAAGTGCTGCCGTTGCAAAGTCCCGGGACAAAGTGGAGGAGGACAGGCCAGTTTACGGCGGGAGCCTTTGTTTCATCAGCTTTACGCCCGGTCCATGTCCGTGTGTTGGAATGCTATGTGAGTGGTGCTGGGAAGGCGGACGTGTGAAACAGCTAGGAGGGGATAATCCGCTAACACAAACCAGTCAACACTGACGCCTCGCACAGTTAACTCCGCCCGCCTTGTTCGGTTTACTCCTTAATCGACGCATTCGAGTGGACTTCATCCTGGCGGGAATTTTTTCTTTATGCACAAATATTATCCTCGCCATGCAAACGAGTGTCCCGAGGCACCTCTGGAATCCGATGATTAAGGTTGCGGAGAGAAGATCGGCACATCTGAGGTTAACAAGCTCTCGTTATTGATCCTCTCTTCGATCGATCAAACTCAAATCAGAGCAGACGGGAGCTGATCGGGCTAATCACATCAGCGTCTCTCAGCCACGTTATTGGACCACTTCCGTGGGCTTTGCTTGAAAACACACACTACACTCACAGAGCACTACAGTTCTAAGAGCACGCTAATCAACATTTTCTCCAACATGATCATCAATTAGATACAAGCATGCACGGATTGCCTTAACTTCGGCTTCCTCCCATCCGCCAAAGACCCGGGTTATCCACCACCTCACCGAGCTCTGCAAATTGATAGCTGTCACTCTGGACTGGATTTCTTGAGCCTCGGCAGTCCGACAGGCATTTTCACTTTTCCTAAAACCGACCGTACCTCCTTCAGTGCTGCTATAGCCTGCCAGATGTAGGCTTGCGTTGTGCATATGGGGGCTGGTATGCTTTGATTGACAGAGTTTTCGTCAAACCCATCCTGAGGCCTCTGCTGCAACCCCAAACAGCTTGGAGCTACGACAGGTCTACTGACCTACCTATCCAAATACCTATCCACCTACCTATCCACCTAACTATCTACCTACCTACCTATCTACCTACCTATCCTCCTAACTATCTACCTACCTACCTACCTATCCACCTACTTACCTACCTACCTATCCACCTACCTACCTACCTACCTACCTATCCTCCTACCTACCTATCCACCTACCTATCCACCTACCTACCTATCTACCTACCTATCCTCCTACCTACCTACCTACCTATCCACCTACCTACCTACCTACCTACCTACCTATCCTCCTACCTACCTATCCACCTACCTATCCACCTACCTACCTATCTACCTACCTATCCTCCTACCTACCTACCTACCTATCCACCTACCTACCTATCCACCTACCTACCTATCCACCTATCTACCTACCTACCTACCCACCTACCTACCTACCTACCTACCTACCTATCCTCCTACCTACCTATCCACCTACCTACCTACCCATCCATCTACCTACCTACCTACCCACCTACCTATACACCTACCTACATACCTATTCACCTACCTGCCTCTCTATCCTCCTACCTACCTATCCATATACCTACCTACCTACCTACCTATCCACCTACTTATCCAAATACCTATCCTACCTATACACCTACCTACATACCTATCCACCTACCTGCCTATCTATCCTCCTACCTACCTAACTACCTACCTATCCACCTACCTAGCTACCTACCCACCTACCTATACACCTACCTACATACCTATTCACCTACCTGCCTCTCTATCCTCCTACCTACCTACCTATCCACCTACCTACCTACCTACCCATCCATCTACCTACCTACCTACCCACCTACCTATACACCTACCTACATACCTATCCACCTACCTGCCTATCTATCCTCCTACCTACCTACCTACCTACCAACCTATCCACCTACCTATCCAAATACCTATCCACCTACTTACCTACCTACCTATCCACCTACTTACCTACCTACCTACCTATCCACCTACTTACCTACCCATCCATCTACCTACCTACCCATCCATCTACCCACCTACCTACCCACCTACCTGCCTATCTATCCTCCTACCTACCAACCTATCCACCTACCTATCCAAATACCTATCCACCTACTTACCTATCCACCTACTTACCTACCTACCTATCCACCTAACTGCCTACCTACTTACCTATCCACCTACTTACCTACCCATCCATCTACCTACCTACCTACCTACCCACCTACCTACATACCTACCCACCTACATACCTACCTGCCTATCTATCCTCCTACCTATTTACCTACCCGCCTACCCAGCTACCTACCGCCTCTGTCTACGTAGACCGGCCGCCATGCATTGACCAAAACCAAGCCCGTTCTCCCAGCCAGGGGAGCGTGATAGCGGCTGCTTTAAAAGTAGCTTAAGGGAACCTTTGAGCTGCTGAATATAAACCAGCCACCTTATTAAACGCGGCTCGTCTTTCATTGAGGTTCCGAATATCATTCTCCCTTTCAGCCCTATCTTCCTCCCCGTCGCCCGAGCATCACCGGAGGTTGAATTGAAATCTAAAATGTAAATGCGTTTCATTGGGAGCACGCTGCGAGCGCCGCCGCACGGCAAACACATCAGGAGGTGAATACGGGGCAACAACATCTTGCAGCCTGTGCGGAATCATTTCCTGACGCATTTACATGCAAATTTGCCGCCACAATGGAGCTCGGCAAATCATTGTCTCATCACAGGGAGATGGATTTCATCCCCCGGCCTGGCGGATACGAGGGGAGAGCCGAACTCATATGTGGAGCGCTCCGAGCCAGATTCCTCGTCCTCCATCACGGGGGAAGGCAAACAGCCCGGACCCTTTAGCAATTGCGCAAATGTCAGAGAAAAGGACAGCTCTCGGGAATTAACGGCGGCAGCACAGCTAAAGTCCATCTGACCAAACAGAGGCAGCGGTGGTGCCAATCAGCAAGCTCACTTTCGCCGTCTCTTAATAGGTCCATAAAGTCAACGTGTTTGCTCTCAGCCTTTAAAGACAACCAGCATGCAAAGATGAGCAACACCAATATTTGCCCTCTTTTGATGCTTGGGATGACTTTTTGGTTGACGTGTGGGGGGAATACATTCCCTGAATCTGCAGCCAGAAACTGTCCTCCTGCTGAGACTCCACTTTAATATTCATTCACCACGTCCCAGTGGACCCAGTAGATACCTCGGGGCCTTCAAACCAGACAGGAGACAAGAGACGAGGGCGGGGGTGGGGGTGTGAAGGAACAAGACGCACCTCAGACAAGATGCTGGGAGGTGTGAAGGGTTCAACTGGAGACTGGAGGAGGGAGGTGAGAGCCTGATGGCGGAGCAGGAGGTGCGGATACTGGAAGGAAGAGCGAGGACACGGAGTGGACGTGGGGGGTGTCGACGGAGGAAGGAAGCATCACTGCTCCTTTGGTGATGATTGCATTTATGAACGTGAGCTGGGAAGCGAGATGGGATGCTCGGGAGATAATCCAGTTTCAAGTGTAACATCCGTAACTGAAACCGGATCTCTGCCAGCCGATATCCCGTTCAATCAAATAACAGCGGACCCGGGAAGCATCGGGCCTGATAGTCTGGGTTGTTTCAGCACCATCTTCAACCTTCAGCCTCAGAGTGGACGCACTGAGACCAGCCATCAAATGCGGCCCATTTCTTTCCTGTCCTGCTGGGTCGAACTTAAGGAAGAACTTTGGCCACACTTGACACTTAAAAGACCGGCGCTCAGAGGAGCGGGACCATCACTAGGGATGTCTGAGGGCTTTCTTATAGTTGACTAGCACTGTATAATCTGGCACCTCTTTTTTGGATGCCCAATAAACGTTGCACATCCCGCACTTTGAGGAACCGCAGCGGCGGAACATCTGTGGGAAGTTACCAGCGGGAGCAACTATTGAGCGGAAATGGGCGAGCTTGAAAGTCCTGGCAGATGACTCTCTCGGCAAGACCAAAGTTATTTGGGGGGGGTCACAAATACGTCGCTTCTGGGAGAAGAGGGAAGTTACTGGGGCACTGCAGGTATTGTTTTGTCATGTATACAGTGGTACCTTGGCTTTCTGGCTTTGGGCGGGAGGCGGGGTACACCCTGGACTGGTCGCCAGTCAATCTCAGGGCACGTATAGACAAACAAACACTCACACTCTAATGGACAATTTAGAGCGGCCAATGAAGCTAACATGCATGTTTTTGGAATGTGGGAGGAAAGCGGAGTACCTGGAGAAAACCCACACACGACCGCACGGGGAGAACATGCAAACTCCACACAGAGATGCCCAACGGAGATTCCAACCCAGAACCTCCAGACTGCGAGGCCAACAATCTACCCACTCAGCCACCGTGCGGCCCTTATAGCCATCTAATTGATCTTATTTAGCATGGATTGTGCAAGACGACGGTATGACAGGAACAACATCAAATGAAATGAATCCAAGTCCACCATCCACCTGGAGTTGGTTTTCTGTGTGAGAGGTTGTGTACCACAAATATGCACATTAGCACTCGATAACGTCATCAAATCTTCCCTTTTGCATTCCCACATAGTTGCAGCCTTTGGGACCAAACAGGTGACAGAAACCGGGCAAAAATACATCAGAGTAGAACAAGGTGCATTCAAGGGCCGTCAAAAAAGGAGACAAATTGCAGCTTGCATTAAATATTTCTTTTTTTATGTTATTTGGGAATAAAATAATAGCCCATATTTCCAATATTGATATCCCTTTACATAATATGTGATGTGGTTAACATAATTGCATATCCAATTGTTTAACACAATAAGACTTACGTCTCTACTTCTAAAAACAATTTTTACCTTCGATCAAATGCGATTAATTTAGAGTTAATCATGGACAAAATGTGATTAATTACTATCAAATATTTGAATCAACCCTAATGTAGATATATATGTGTGTATGTATGCATAGTACATAAATACAAATATATATTTTATACTAATATGTTAAAAAAAAGATTGCAATCCCAACAAATACTAAACTTTTTCTGCCTAAAACGCTGAGATAAACAACTTAGCATGGCAGGGGTGCAACGAGAGTAGCTTTGTTTATGTGTGACACATGAAAGACACAGCAGTTCACTCGGGTGTCTTCCGCCTCTCCTGCCGGTTCCGGTCCAAAGCGTGTGGCGGTGGGCTGGCTCGTTTGAGTCGGGCTATAATTAGGGCAAGTCCGGCAGTTCCAACAAAAACTGCTCCGTGATAATCAATGACTTCCAGTTCTCCCATCTCTGCTCCTAAGGGGGAAAAGGAGGCAGGGATGGGAAAAGAAGGTGGCAAGCTAAAGACGACATGGGGGGGGGATCAGGGGCTTGAGGGAGAAAATCCTCTGGCATGTCCCTAAAACGTCTTAGGAGTGCACAGATTTAGTAATTACCTGCATTTTCCATATTCAACGCTGCATTAATTCACCTTAATGCCAAAATATTACAGTAATCTTGTGCAAATTCCTACCTGTCATGGCAGCTTGCATGTGATTAGGAGTGTGTGTGTGTGTGTGTGTGTGAGACCACAGCTGCCTTGCTTGTGAAGCAAGTCAAGAGGAGGCGGGAGGCGACCCGCCAGTGCCAGCGTGAATCCTTGGCGGTCGTGGAGATCCACGTGCACAAAGACACCCCCAGGAGAGTCGTGGCGTTGAGTGACGTATTTAAGAACAACTGGGAGCTGCTGGTAATGAGGCGTAGCTGGAGAACCTTTCCAGGAACCTCAAGTGCTTCTGCCTTAACTGCTGAACAATTGTGAGTAATCAGAGAGCCAATCGGAGGCACTGAGGCCTGTCGGCGCTTCCTATCAGCTGATTGATTGATCAGATTGATGAGGCGGGCCGATGCGTCTAACCACTGTCTAATTCGCCGGCAGGATGGGGGAAGGCCAATCCCAGGGCTCCGCTCCGGCACCAGCTAAAGGCCTCTTATGGATTTTCCCGAAGCTTCTTTACTCTTCAGTCACTGAGCTACTTCATCAAGAGGCATCAATCAGCGGCGAGCGGACGGTAATTACAGCCGCTGATTTCCCCCGGGGGGCGGGGGGGATGGGCGGTGGCGTCAGCGTTTCGGCGGCCAAACTTCCGCCCGCAGAGGATTCGATCCTCTTAAAGGTGGCACGCCGCGCCCACTTACCATCAGCTAGCACAGGGATGGGCAAACTGGGGCATTTCCAAAGGACAAGTGTAAAACATGGAAAGCGTAGCCGGCAACTCGACTTGCTGTTGTGGCACGCTTGAGTTGACTAAATAGTCAGATGTGATCTGCAGCAAACACCTTGTGCACACATAAATGAATATCAGCACACAATACCCGTGCCAAAAATCACCCACATATTTCCGCCGCAAGGCATGCTGGGTAGCTCCCAACATGTTAGCGTTTTTTTGCGTGACTGCATTTGCTATACTCTGGATATCCACTGTTTCATTGGTCTTAGTTCATATTGTACTACCCAGCATGCCTTGTGGGCATTTGGCAATAACAGCTTTACGCGTTACATTTAGCGCTTGGTCGTTGTTGATCAGCCGCAAAGTAGTGGTAGTTTATTGATGTGTTGCCTTGCTGTGGATGTTTTGTTTTCGTTTGAGCAGGTATGTTGTTCTGTTCCATGACCACCTTTCTACAGAACACTTTGCCCAGCCATGAGCTAGCATGACAGGCGCTACTTTTATTGACAATCAGGTGCGGCTCGTTTACTCTTTGGGCCACCGGCTGGAATCAACCCTGGAAAATGACGGAATTCCATGATAAAGTCCAACAGAGGAAAGAAAAGTGAGAACTTGATCCCTTCCCTGCTTGTTCTGGAGCTTATACCGGTGTCACATGGTGATTATTTCGCCAATCGAGCAAACACAAACTAAGTTCCCTTCCCTCCGGAACCACGGGGTCGCATCTCTCCAAGTAGCCACGCCCCCTGCAGCAACTCTTATATCTGCTGACGGCAGCAGAGGAGAACCAACGACTCGATTGGGTAGCCGCCCGCTCCACTCCTGACACTAATTAAATGGGCTGCACCTTCGTTACCCAGAATTCCCCTCTGCCACCCGGGACACTTCCCGCTCTCTGTCTCCATTTTTTAAAGAATAATTGCCTCTCTGATGGCTGATGTGTTTTCATCTCTCTTCCAGGACTGAACCAGACCAGGAAAGTGGTACGCCATTGGTCGATGCTAGAGGATGAGGCCCCGCCTTCACATGACCCGCTGAGTCAGCAGCACAAACACACACGAGTCCTCCAGAGGACTGACCCCATTTTACAACACTTTTCTCTACGCGTCCCAATTTGGAGAGGATGTCTTGGTCAATTATTGATCCCTTGAATAACTCGTTAGCAAAGACGGAATTTCCTTCTTATACATCCACTTCCTTCCATCCTTCTTCTACGCAGCTTATCCCGGGGGGTATGCTGGAGCCTATCCCAGCTGGCTTCGGACCGGAGGTGGGGTGGACCCCTGGACTGCTCGCCAGCCCATCGCGGTACATCCACTTCACGTGTGCATCATTTTTGAAGCAGGACCACCGTGATGTATGGCGGGTTCAGCCCTGCACCCCTGCGGATGGTTGAACTGGGATCATGTGGAAGTGTCTTTAGCCAAGAAACAGAACCCCGCCGGATGAGGTAAGAGAGAGAAAAGCGCTATAGAAGTAAAACCCGTTTATCCTGGCCAGGGCTCGAACCCACGTCCACAGACTTAAGTTGAGCCAAAAGCCCGAGCGGAGAACTTGAAACCAACGGTCTTATCTGGCATCCGTTACGGGAGCCAACCCGCCTAGAAGGCATTCCGACACAAGCGTCCTTGCAGACAGGAAGCATCGCTACGCTGCTGATAATGAAGTCGTCTTGGCATCGGGCGCCGCGGTTGCACGCGTCACCCTGCAGGTCGGCGGTGGTGGCGCGGCACGCAGCAGAGTGACTCCATTTTGTTCTTCCAGGGCGGGGGTGGGCTGCTTTCAGAGACAGCAGGTGCCGGCAGAATTCATAAGCACTCCGTTTCCACGCGCTGGCACGAGACGCACGGCGGCCGTCAGAGCGAGTCGGCGGCTGACGGTAATGAGGGTCTCGGGCGAGGCTCCGCCACGGAAACACGCATCGGATTAGAGTCAGCCAACAGAGTCTCCTTCCGCTCGGAGCAGCACTTACGAGTGTTTGGAAAGACGAGCGCACAGGATGACACTTCAGAGAGGAGAGCGAGAGCGCGGCCTCCTCTTCCTCTGAAATGAAGAGGGGGATCTTGTCACTTATTCTGATGGCGTATCGTCTCCCCATCAGTCACGCACGGCTGCTAATCCTCGCTCTGCTTCGACACGGAAAAGAAGAAGAAAAGCAGAGACGGTGGCGGGGTGGGAGTTAAAAAGATGAATTTGCATTCAGGGGGAAAAGTTGGAGAACGAGGGATGAATTCTCAATGGGAGGAGCCATTATCCCCTGGCGGGGCGAGAGGAGGAACAAAGGACGGGAGGAGAGGAAGCAGTTGCTCTCAGGCTGCGTTAAGCTCAAAAGGTGAGCGGTCGTCTCGCCTGCTAGAGAACATTTTTAACCTTCTTCTTTATTTTCCATCCCGCCCCCGTTGGATCAGCGCCTGTCAGGGGGTGGCCGTTAAAAATAATAAAAAACACAGCGTACATTTTTCTATCAAAAGCTCGGAGTGCCTCGGATGATCCGGACGATAACCCTCAGCAGCAGCACCTCCGAGCATACACGTGTGCTCCTACGGTGCACGGCGGAACCTTCTTATGCCGAGCATTCATAAAAGCAATTGGGCTTAGAAGACATTTCCGTCCCATTTACCCAAAACATATTCACAATAGGAGAATGAAAACGGACATTTTGAACGACTGCACCGCCGTACGAGCTGGGGCGGTAATGCGCCCGAGTAATGGATGCCAACCGCCTGAAAACCCAGGAAGAAGAAGCCACCCTCCCGCTGGGTGTCCGGGGTATCTCCTCTTCCTCCCAGAGTCCCCAATGATGCTACGTCACGGCGTCCCTTTGCTCAGCATACCGAAAAGCTCCGTTCAATGTCAAAAAGGCAAATATTTTAACGTGCCGACGGCAGCTGGATGGGAAAAGCGAGGTTTGACTGAAAGGGTCATTGTGAAGGACACCGAGAAACATCATCACTCGCGTGTGTTTTGGGTGAAGCCCAAAAGAGGGCAAGGTGTCTGCGAGAGCATCATGACCAGCGTCGGCCATCTGACAAATTGAGATAAAAAAGCAAAGAGAACTTGTTTTCTTGGTTTTTCCCCTGAGAGAGACCTCCGCACCTTGTTCTAAGCAATGAGGGCTGTTCTTTTGCCAATTAGGCGCCACTCTGTCCGGGCGGTGGCCGGGGGGCAAATGGATTTGGGTGCAGTTGGTGATTCCACAGATGATGAAATTGCCAATAATTGCTAGCTGGAATATTCCACTCCATCGTCATCTGGAGACACAATGTTCCTCCACTCAAAAGAAAACCGCCGCAGATTGTTTCTTAACGAGGCAGAGCGAGCGCTCCGAGAGCGAGGCGAGGCGTCTGATGTTCTCCTCCGCAGGTTGCCATGGCGACCGTGATGATCCCTCCACTTCATCTTGACCACCGAACCGCTCGGGAGAACCTCCGTCATTACCCCGAGGTGATTTTGCATGAAGAGGATGTGGCGGCGGAATGGTGGCTAACTGCCTCTCCACTTGATGCCGAGTCCCAGCGAGCGTGGAGAAGGGGCGCCCCGCTCCGAATAGCAAATAGTCCCAATCTCGGCCGCTCACTAAACGTTTGAAAACCCAAAACGCTGCCTTCCCGGGATGGAAAAAAGCAATTGATGGAATTTGGAATTTGTAAGAACTGGGGTCGAAGGTCGAAGGATGCGACATCTGTCTGTCCGTCTTGAAAATGGAAGTGAAGACCAGAAATAGCTGGTAGAAGGCCGTGTGGTGTCATCTCCCACACTTTGACCACCGATCACTGGTGACGTGCCGTCTGCACCATTTCTATACTTACCATCACATTCAACCCAAGTGCCGTGGATCTGTCCTTACCGGTGCTTTTTGTGTTTTCAGCGGGAGCTTCTCCCAATTGTGTACGTTTACCTTCTAAGAAGCTAACATGGCTTTCATGCTGGGCTTATTTACGACTAAGTTATTACTATACATTACTACAAGCAGATACAGTAGCGTGCAATGTGACCAACCAGATGAAGTACTGTTACTCGTGTATTTTTATTGCTGCATGGCAAACACGTTAGCAGTAGGTGCAGTAGATTCTCATGATATGCACACTCTTAAGGCTGTGCAATTAACCAGTTAGTTGAAAGGTCACAAACGCTCTGCGGCCCTTGGACCCAAGAAGAACAAGTTTACTCTCATCAGTCCACAAAATGCTCCTCCATTTCTCTTTGGGCCAGTTGATGTTCTTTGGCAAATTGTAACCTCTTCTGCACATGCCTTTTTTTTTTTAACACAGGGATTTTGCGGGGGATTCTTGTAAATAGATTAGCTTCACACAGAGGTCTTCTAACTGTCACAGTACTTACAGGTAACTCCAGACTGTCTTTGCTCATCCTGGAGCTGATCACTGGTTGAGCCTTTGCCATTCTGGTTATTCTTCCCTCCATGTTGATAGTTGTCTTCTGTTTTCTGCCACAGCCTTAAGATCTTGCATGACATGGATGCTGGGTCTTTGTTTTCGGAGAATCTACTGCACCTACCGGTAACTTTTTTGTCATGCAGTAAAAAAACACACTAACAACAGTACTTCATGGGGTTAGTGACATTGCGGTGTTATTATTTTCAACACTACAGTATTTGTAAGCGGGTTACAAAATCAAATACTTATTTTCACCGCAGATTCCCACTTGATCGTCATGTGACGGGAGTGACCTTGAATCTCAGATTTCACGTTACAACCAGAGTCATTAGGAAGTTGGCAAACTATCGTGTGGCACCTTAACGAGCAGACGCATGAGTAGAGATCAATAATGTATCCTTTCCTCCCACGTTCTCAGCACCTTTCATACACAGACACACTCTAATATTTGCATTCATACTTTTTGTTA
Source organism: Oostethus manadensis (assembly GCA_024372805.1). Lineage (NCBI taxonomy): Eukaryota > Metazoa > Chordata > Actinopteri > Syngnathiformes > Syngnathidae > Oostethus > Oostethus manadensis. The sequence goes on along the minus strand of QODF01000009.1, from coordinate 5,435,470 downwards.
TCCGCCGTGTGCTGGCTAATAAGCGCTCCTCCTCAATGCTGCTGTTAACAAACCTTCTCCCCCTGCGGGTTCAGTAAAAACAAAACTGCCGCTTCCTCGGGTGCACACACAACACCCCGGGGAGGGCGCATGGAAGTCACCGCCAAAAACAAATCTTTAAGGAAAGAAAGAACATCGGAGCTCAGGACGACGAGCAAGTACGCTGATTAGGAACGGGAAGTTGCAAAAGTTCTTTGTGAAAAGCTGGGGATTGTTCTTGTCAACTGGACCGAGTCATCCATCAGGTCAGGGGTCATCTGTGAGTCATTGCGCTACCTCATTAAAGCTGCAAGGACCTGCAGAGTTTCGTACTGGTCGACCGGAACCCCGAACGAGAAAAGTAGGAGGGCGCCGTGAGACTCGAGCTTGAGAAAAATGAAGAAAAGTCATAAGAACTGCAAAGATGAGTACGCCCAGGACAGAATAAACTTGTGAGGCCCGGCCCGGGATGGGCAGCAATAGCAGAGCCGGCGGGCTTCCACCATGCTACCCTGTCTGAGCGGCCGGTACCGGTTCGAAGGTACACCACGATAAGAACAAGTCGGTTCAAAACCGCTAAATTCCGTCTCTGCTGTGTGAGAGAAAGTGGAGGTCAACACAGCGACGCACACACAAGTTCTCAGCACACCGAGAAGGTCCTTTCCGCCTTTTCTTCTTCCTGCATCCCCAAACAACAACCGCAGCGGCACGGCGGTAGCATTCGGTGCTGGTACTGACCCACCAGCAGTGCTTGACACTATTCTGTCTCACGTTCTTCATTACTGGAAGACCAGAGCATGTAGACGTAGGAAAAGGAGCCGCACCTGATCTGCTGCTTGGCTTTTTTCAGGGTCTTCCAGAGGGTATCTGCTCTGGAGTTGTTATGAGCTTCTACCATCTGTAGAGACACAACGTTCCTGTCTTCTCCACACGGACCCCCTCTTGCGCCAAAACGTCCTTTGAGTGGAACATGCACACATTCGCCTTGATTTTGAGGATGGGACGGGCGTTTACACGGCCCAATACTGGTTCTGGAAAAGGCGTAACCCCGGGCAACATTCGGCTTTTTCAAAAGGTTATTGCTGTTTGCATGGCCGTGTGCAACCGGGTCCAAAGTAGACAGATATGGCACCACCGATAGCTGCCGCTTGATATACGACTCACGCCGAGCTCCACCAAACGCGGAGACGTGAATCAGAACCAGACGGGACACGTGGCATCAAGCCTCCTCGGAGCATCAAGCCACTCAACAACTACAACAATCACATGACCCGGAAGTGGAAGTGAATGTCTGAAATATATTCCGGGTCAGCGCACAAGCAAGTCCATCGGACGCCGTAAAACACAAACAACTCCGAAGCACTCTTGAGGATGAGTTGAGTATTTGTCAAATTGATGTTGTGAGCTTCTTGGGCCGCTGGGGTGAAGTCCACCTGGGCTATTTTGTCCCAGCAGGTGGTAAATTATGTTGTGCGCTTCAAGTATGTTTGCAATTTCATTCAAAGGGAAAAACCGGAGAGAACGGCTAGCCCAACAGCCAAGGTCCAGCAAGATCCGATTGACCTCTAAAGTGAAACTGAGTTCTTCTTCCCGATACGTCTGCTGCGGAGGAAGTCCAAACGATCAGGAAACGTCCCAATAACTGTTTGTTGGTTTATTTGTTAAATGAATGAAGCCCAAACATCGAGGTTCTGCATGCACCCAACGATTACACGCGTGTACTTATAGCATGTTTGTGGCCGTTCAATAATAATAATACTCGCTATTAGAATGCCTTGCAGTATATCTGTGCATTTTTCCGTGTAATAATTGACAATGACTCTTTAGCCAGGCGTTGTGTGTTGCCTCAGGTGCACCGGCGCCATTTAACTCACCTCCTATCCCACCCAGCAAGGTCTCTTGTCCAGTAAAGGGTGCATCTGTTGCTCTGATACTGTAATTACTCCACACACACACACACACACACACACACACGCGTGACCCCGGGTGCCCCCTCGTTTCCTATTAGTTTTAATTGACTCCGTCTCTCTTCATGTGTCGACCTCCCTTCGCCTCGGCTGACACTCGCTGTCTGCACTTCGCCATGGCGACATCCGCGCTGGCAGGAAGTGATGTTGGGAGTTGGCGGCAAGACGGAAGGTGACTCGTCGCTCCGACTGACTCGCGGCGGCCGGCGGGCGTCGGGACGTCCGACGGCGCCCTGCTGTGACCCCTCCGCGCCGGCGCGGACATCAGACGCCGTCGCCTGTCATGCCCGTCGCCTGCCAGCTCACAGGAAGTCATGTTTTTTGCGCCGGAGCGCTTGAAGTGTTGTTTGTTTTTGCTCCTTCTTCGGCAACGGTAAGGACAACGTCCCGACTCGGTCACCCTAGGAAGCCGAGATGACATCACCTGGAGGGCAGTTTTGCATTTGCAAAAAGTGACTCAAAACATCTGCTGCTTCTTTTGGTCTTCAGTGGGACAAAGATGACGCATTTTTAGATGGAGGAGGGGTTCCTGCTGCTCGTCGAGAAGAGCAAAGAGTTTCTTCATTTCAGACTCTTCACGGGATTTATTGCGAGTCACTTTTGGACGCCCATCCTCCCTTATTTCATCTTCTTACTCTCTAGCAGACGAGCTGCGGGATTATGATGCATGAGCGAGGCCACACAAGCAGCGCCATCTATTTGTGGCGGCCACGGGATGGACAGAAATGTTTCTTAGAGAATATGGCGACATGTCTACGTATATATTTATTATGGGTTATCTTCATCTTTCCATTTTGGCACCCCTGTGATTCCGCAAGTCTGTGTGGAGTTTGCATGTTCTCCCCGTGCCTTCTTTCCGGGTACTCCGGTTTCCTCGCACATTCCGGAAGCATGCATGTTAGCTTAGCTGCCGATGCAGCTAAGTTCTCCATAAGCATTGACTGGCGACCAGTCCAGGGTGTACCCCGCCTCGCGTCCAAAGACAGCTGGGGTAGGCTCCAGCACACCCTAATAGAACAGAAAAAATCGGCAAAACAGGGCAATGGAAGGCTGTGAAGATAAAAGCGGAAAATGTAAAAAACATCGCAATGGGCTGGGTTGGAAAAAAATGCAAAGTGCTCCGCGCATCCTTGGATGAAGAGTATGCGGCCCTTGGAGGAGGAACATCCGGAATAAGCAATAAACCAACCACACACTTCGTAGCCTTCCAGCCGCCCGCTCGTAAAGGTCAGGCAGCGAGAGTCGGAACGCGGCGCCGTAAACCCAAACGCCACGTCACGCATCAAACATCAAGAGGGAGCGTTATCAATCCCAACACATCGGCCGGGCTTTGAACACGTCATGGTGAGACCCCGCGAGGGGAAATGCTAATTCTGCTAATTACTAAACATAGATGTTATCCGGCGTGTGATGCCAACTGCAAATGGACGCAGATGGAGATGACATTTCGCCACTGATAATTGCCTGTATTGTGGGGGGTTGGTTTTTGGGGGGGGGCATGCATTGTGGAGAACACTTTGAAGCTTCCAGCCTGTTGTGTGTCCCTTCCATAAAATCCATTAGCTTCCCGCACCACCACAAAGCGAGAGTGGCTGCTAAAAGAATCCGCCGCTGCGCCGCATTGACCCAGCACGACTCCCAGAGCGTGGAGGGTCTCGGCTGAGGGCCGTAATTACACCGCGAGCTTTAAATAACTGCTGCTCGGGTACAGGTGGCAACGTGGTGACGTGTTGGCACACTTAATACATCCCGATTACACGCGTGCATTCCGCTTTGCACAGAACTTTCATAAAAGAGGACCTTCTCATCCATAATTCCTCTCCCCTGCATTGTTATTCTCTACCTCGCGTTCCATACTTCTTCTCGGTGTCCCATCTTAAATAAGGTTCCTCGCCACAGTGGGACAAAACACAGGAAGGCGGCGAAGCAAGGAACTGTACATGTTGCACGCACCCACCTCACCAACCTCCTCTAATGCAAAGAAGGCACATTCATTTCCCTCCTTCGGAGAGTGGCTGCTGAGGCCTCGCTGCACGTCCGTTTGATGCAGCCTGTGAGAAAGACCACATTAGAAACGTGTTACTTTTAGCAATCAAACGCTCTACGGATTATGTGCCGTGTAAAACCACCACCAGGACCAGGACCGCGTCAAAACTGCCCCTTATAGTGCACACAGAGTCAGCAGTCCAGAGCGAAGATGAGGCCAAAGAACAGAAGAACAGTCCATATGTGCCGCGTGGGAGCAACTTTCATGATGCGTTCAAGGACCGTCCATCAAAGATGGCCCGCTGCTAGCAACAAACAACATGGAACACCACCTATATCATTGTCTTAATAAAATACTGGCTCATATATTTATTTACACAAAAATGAATGTATCTAAGTGTTTTAGGTGTCCACCCATGGACTGGTACTTGTGCAAAGTGTTTTATGGGAGTCCTAAATAAAATTATCTAATTTAGTGAGATAATGCAGATTTCTGCTGAATGACACAAAAATAATTTGGAGGCAAATTAGCACAGTAGATGCTCACTTCAAAGGCCTCTTGCTAGCTTGATGTTGCCCTTTGATTTCTGATCAAATTTGCAATAAAAGTTGCCAAAAGGGCAAGCGCTTTTGCGTCTCACAGCAGCTGCGGTGCGTTCAAGGACCAGCAAACAGTGTGAAACTTCCATCATCACCAGTGAGGTATGAAGACATACAAACTCGTGTTGTGTTCAGGGGACTGTATTTATTTCTTTGAATGACGCATGCAGAATGTCCGGCGTCAAATGTTCCAACAGGCGCCACGTATGTCTTCCGTGTGATGGAAAGAGGACCCGCCCCTCCCTGTGTCATGGCTTCCCGGACCCCAGTCCTGGAGAGACAACTGTGACTGGTGAGCGGCCAACGGCAACAAATGGCGGCGTCCTCGCGGCCGATCGATGCCGCCATTCTGCGGCGCGTGACCTCGACGGGGGTCGGCTTGTGAGTCAGTCGGTGCGTCTTCGCGGAGGAGGAAACTCTTTTCGCTTTGCAGCCGCCGCTGACGTGTCCAGCTTGGTGTGTCATTGAGCTGACGCTTTATGCCACCGTCCATCAACGCTGAAAGCTGAAGGGTCCCTGCCGCCGGTTAACGCTGCCCCCCCCCCCTTCCTCCCTACAAGGGCCCTGGAGCGCAAGGTCGCCAGGCGGGTGGCATGCGGGCGGTGCCCTTGGCAGGAGGGTGTATAATATGAATACAATCATGCTGAGTGGCAAAATAATGGCGCCGTAAATTCAATAAACAACCTGGCCGCCCTGACATCACCTTCCTTCCATGACACCTTCTTTTGACAGGACAAAGTAATGCAGCCCTCCCCAGAGGGGCCCTGAAAAGACTCCACTTCTCCCGACTGAATGTCAAGGCGCCCAAGCGTGGAAAAATGAAAATGGAAGCGCGGAGGAGGCGCCACTTAGCCGAGAGACGAGGACAGCACCACCTGCTACAGTACAGCGGCCCGACCCGCAGTCCTGTCGCCACCACTTTGCTTTACAGACCAGGAGGTCCACATGCCGCGGGCCAAGAAGGCTCTGCCCCTTTCTTGAAGTCCCACGGAATAGCGACGGTGCTGACAAACCACCAGGTGCTCAGAAAAAACTACTCCTGGCGCTCGTCCCCTTGGAGATGTTTCCGTGGGCCACGGGTCCAAATATTGATAGTGACGATACCAAGGGTAGCATCAGATCAGAGCTGGTGTACTTTTCTTTGTGTTGGGTTAAATCCTTTAAAAAACAACCAAGCTCTTTCACGCTCAAGGAGAATTCCGCTCCCGATATCTCGTCCTCTGGCGGGCGGGTGGGGTTTCTTCGCTGAGCCATAAACATCTCAGCAGCCGCTCTCAGCGCCATTGAGCTGTGATGGACGGCATCCGGTATGAAGGTAAAGATGCCGCGGCGCCATCAAAGGACACTTCTTGTGTGATTACATTTACATTTAAAAGGCCCAGTTTGCACTTATCCTCTTATGATCCCAACTGGACCCCTCTCCCCATCCTCAGTGCACATCCTAGTGAGTGCTGTGTGGGCCCAGCGGGTTTATCACAAGTAGCTATTATAACCTGCTCAAAAAAATGAGAGGAAGACTTTATGATCAGAGTATAGTAAGCTGTCAGTCAAACCTCTGGGATATTGATGTGGTCAGTTAAGTAGCAGAGGGGGTTGTTCATCAGGTTCAGCTGCTTTGTTGTTCATGAAATCAACAACAGGAGCATCAGAGGGGCAACAACGAGACAGACCCCAAAACAGGAATGCTTTTCCAGCTTGAGGACACGGACTCCTCATCTCTCTTGGCTGATTTTTTACTGACTGACTTTCTACTGCTGTAGTTTTTCATTTGGCTTGGATCAACATCTCTGTTGGTAGCATGGTGCGCTACCTGGACGCTACAGAGCTTGCACAAGTAGTCCAACTCCTCCAGGATGGCACCTTAATACGTACCGTTGCAAGAAGGTTGGCTGTGTCTCCCAGCACAGTCTCAAGAGCATGGATGAGATTCCAGGAGACAGGTAGTTACTCCAGGAGATCTGGACAGGGCCATAGAAGGTCCTTAAACCCTCAGCAGGATCGGTATCTTGTCCATTGTGCAAGGAGGAACAGGATGAGCACTGCCAGGATCCATGAGGGTGGCCTGAGGGTCCAACGTCCTGTAGCCGGCCTTGTGCTCACTGCCCAGCACCGTAGAACTCGATTGGCATTTGCCGTAGACCACCAGAATTGTCAACTACGCCACTGGCGCCCTGTACTCTTCACCGATGAGAAATAATTCTACTTGAGCACATGCGACAGACGTGAAAGGGTCTGGAGATGCCGTGGAGAACGTTATGCTGCCTGCAACATCATTCAGCATGACCGGTTTGGTGGTGGGTCAGTGATGGTCTGGAGAGGAGTAACCCTGGAAGGACGCACAGACCTCTACAGGTTAGATAATGGCACCCTGACTGCTATTAGGTATCGGGATGAAATCCTTGGACCCATTGTCAGAACCTACACTGGTGCAGTGGGACCTGGGTTCCTCCTGGTCCACGACAATGCCCGACCTCATGTGGCCAGAGTATGCAGGCAGTTCCTGGAGGATGAAGGAATTGATACCATTGACTGGCCCCCACGTTCACCTGACCTAAACCCAATAGAACCACTCTGGGACATTTTGTTTAGGTCCATCCAGGTTGCTCCTCAGACTGTCCAGGAGCTCAGTGATGCCCTGGTCCAGATCTGGGAGGAGATCCCCCAGGACAGCATCCGTGGTCTCATTTGGGGCGTGCCCCGACGTTGTCAGGCATGCGTACAAGCATGTGGGGCCACACAAACTGCTAACAATCATTTGGACTTGCTACAAGGACATTTTGGCAAAATGGACCCGTCTGTTGCATCATTTTTTCACTTTCATTTCTGGGGTGTCTTTGATTTCCCTCCTCTTTATATAAGGGGATCATTTTCATTTCTATCCCACGATGTTACATCACCTACTTATTATCAGGGGAGATCATTTTTACCCCCGTTTACATCTGATGTGTTTTCAAAGTCTTCCTCTCATTGTTTTGAGCAGTGTATTAACCGCGCCCCCAAGACGCTCAACTTAATGTATCTAATTTCCTACAGAAGCCATCGGTGACCAATTCAAGTGAATGGGGAATATTATCATAGGAATATAAGCATCAATCCAATCGCAGCGGCACTTTGCTGGCGTAATTACTTCAGTTATTACGGTAATGTGACATAACTTAAAATGAGCCAATGGAATTGTTTGTTTACTTGGTGGGAAGTGAATGAGAGAACCACGGCGTGCTCAAAAGTAAGCCATGTTGATAGAGAAAAGTGAACGGATGGAGAAATGTTGGTTCTTCCATAATCCTGGGCCAAGGGGCTGTGTCAGAACTGCTAGACGGGACTTTACTTGACAAAACACAAATTATTGCAAGGGAAGTAGCCACCAAAATCTGACATGAGAGCTTGGAAAATAACGTAGCGGAAAGCTACGGGGAAAATATGTGCTTAAAAGAGTTTCAGCTAAAATGAAAGGAAAGGTGTACAAAACTGTGGTGTGAGCAGCCATGTTGTTTGGTTTAAAGACAGTGCTGCTGAGGAAAAGACAGGAGGCAGAGCTGGAGGTAGCAGAGATGAAAATGCTGAGGTTGTCTTTGGGTGTGACCAGGATGGACAGGATCAGGAATGAGCACATCAGAGGGACAGCACATGTTAGAGGTTTTGGAGATAAAGTCCAAGAGGCCAGATTGAGATGGTTGGGACATGTCCAGAGGAGAGATAGTGACTGAATTGGTAGAAGGATGCTGAGTTTTGAATTGCCAGGCAGGAGGCCTAGAGGAAGAGCAAAGAGGAGGTTTATGGATGTAGGGAAAGAGGACATGAAGGTAGTTGGTGTAAGAGAAGAGGATGCAGAAGACAGGCGACCACTGAAAGGATAAGCCGAAAGGAAAGGAAGATGTGAATTACTGACTATTTCATCTTTTCAGTGTATCCCTAATCCTGCTTCATAACGTTCAGTGTTCGTCAAAAGCTCGGCTTAATGACCACGCAATAATAACAATAACAGTAATAATAATAATAATAGGTATGAAAATATATGACTTTGAATGAATGTTGGCGTGTGAGTTGGCGTGTAAGCGTGTTTTCACGTGCATGTTAGCGTGTAACCGTGACCTGCGGCTCCTACCGCAGTCATCCTCATGCATCGGCGTGTAGGCCCGCGGGCCGCCACTAGATAATGCAGCCCCTCTCCGGGCCCCGCCTCCTCCTCTTGGTCCAGACTTGTCAGAGCAGATTCTCATCAAATTAGCGCTGTCCTGCACGGGGTAATTGCTTGCCAAAGCCATTCCACTGATGCAGATTTAAGGGCTCGGCTGTGATGGAGATGATGCCAAATTGACTTTGAGATTGTGAGATGTCCCATCATGGTGGACCTCGCCTCTTAAGAAGAAGAAATGAAATAAGTGTTTGTGCTCGGAATGCTGAGTGGCTGCTAGGCTGGCCTCTCACGGAGGAGACAGCCGCTGATGTCACAAAGCCTCCTCGTCCTTTCGCGCTAAGTAGCCATTCATCGGGCCGCGCGCCGCTCGCCTGCTAATGAGCGGGAAGCATTGTGCTTCTCTATCACAGACCTCGCGGATGTTGATGTCACCTGACGGCCGTGAACAGCCGGAGACATGCCAGACCCTCAGCGGGTCCACGGAGCTGCTCATCAGGATGGAGATGAGATGTTTAACCGTCAGGATTTGGCGGTGAGAGGAGACGGAGGGGGTGTTTGAGAAGCCTCGTGTTCTAGCAGAACCGAACACACCAGCATGCGTGCGCGGGGGAACGTGCCTTGCGTATGCCTTATTCTCAGACACAACATTGGTGGAGGTCCTGCCATGTAATGCCACCCAATATTTTCCCCTGTAGTGCAAGGGTATCCAAAATGTGGCCTGGGTGGCCATTTCAAGCCACAGTTTGCTTTTTATTGGCTCCCAGTATAAACAGATACAAACATCTGCAATGCCAGCACTGGAGAAAAAGATTAGCGGCCAACAAAGATTTAGCAAAGTCCAATTGCTCTCTAAACAGGAACTCTGTTATGCCATCTTTTGTTTCCGTCATTTCCGTTAGAGAGGCGGAACAGTGGGTGTAAACGCTCCTTTTACCCACAAAAGTAAGATGTTTTGTTCAGATGTTCACTTTGGAATATGACAGACATAGATAAAAATTAAACAAAACTAATCAATTATTGTATAATAAATTGTTATGTTTGATGGGAGACTGTGTGAAAACACACATATATATACGTATATAAATATAACACATATATAAAAAGTGATATGTAGGATTGTGGTCACTAGGTGGCAGTAATGACACAAAACATTGAGATGACATTACCTTAGCACTGCATGAAGTCATGAAGAGAGCCATGGCATGTCCCACATGATAGAGTGAAAAAAAAAAAGTTATCCTCCTTTTCCGTGTGGAAGTGGTAAGGTTTTGGCTTCTTAAGTTTAGAAGAAATACATTCAAAGCTAACGGTAAGCTTTCGGGCTAGTGGCCGTCTGGAGTCCCCGCAGCGTAGAAGTTGTACAATGTGGTGTAAACAATATAGCAAGGGATGATTGTACTGATGTACACTGGCTTTAGCATGGTTAGCCTGGTGACAAAAAGTATGTATGACTAGCAACCAAATGGAGAAAACACCAAAAAAAGGAGCCGTTTAAACAAAAACCTTCCTGTTACCTGAAAAACCTGCTAGTGATCTTTTCAAGGCATGGAGTTTCCTGGAAAAACCTCCAATATCACACACGCGCAAAAAAGAAGCAGGCTCCTTTTCTTCTCTGCTCGCTGAAATGAAATCCGCGTTTGCGCCGACAGAAAGGAGATGAGCTTCGTAACCTCGGTCAAACTTCCTGCGCGGCTGCCGGGCCGACGTTTGAAAGGCTAATAAAATAGTTTGTCCTCCCGCTGGCCCTGCCTTGCACGCCTTTGTCACCTCACTTCCCGCTGCTTTACGGCAAACCCTCAGCCACGCCACGGCGGGACTTAACAAGCCCGCCGCATAATTAAAATGCAAGCAAATGATGAAAGACTTGCAGCAAAGTGTCCTTGAAGGGTCGGCAGGGCTGGGGAAGAAGAGAAAAGGTTTTTTCCCTCATCACAGAGAATAATGTTAAGCTGCTGCTCCCGGCTTAAGGGCCTCTCAAATTGGAAAGGCACTGGCCTACAGAGACGTGTACCTGTCAAACACGTCTCCCTCGCCCTCCTCACGCACGCCGCCATCATGTTCAGCTCTCCGACGCGATTCCGCTCAGACGCTGGCTGATGGTTGGGCCTGCCCGCTGTAGCTGGCATTTCGATCTGCTAGTAACACCGTTCTCATGCCTGATGCTGGAGCCACCGAGGGGCGTGGCGTATGCCAAGATGGAGGCAGATGATCAACTCCTTAAAGGTCTAAATGGCCGGAACACTGACGGTGACCATGTTCAACCAGATTTGACTTCCTTGCTGTTGGTTTATATACATTTCTTGCAATTGTTGTTGATCATAAATTTGGTAAGCATGGATGGACGGACGGATGGATGGATGGACGGATGGATGAATGGACGGATGGAAGCATTGGATGGATGGATGGACGGATGGAAGCATTGGATGGATGGACGGACAGACGAATGGATGGATGCATTGGATGGATGGATGGATGGACGGGCGGATGAATGGATGGATGGATGCATTAGATGGATGGACGGATGGATGGATGGACGGGCAGATGAATGGACGGATGGATGAATGGACGGATGGAAGCATTAGATGGATGGATGGATGGATGGACGGGCGGATGAATGGACGGATGGATGGATGGATGGACGGGCGGATGAATGGACGGATGGATGCATTAGATGAATGGACGGATGGATGGACGGGCGGATGAATGGACGGATGGATGCATTAGATGGATGGACGGATGGATGGATGGACGGATGGAAGCATTGGATGGATGGATGGACGGATGGAAGCATTGGATGGATGGATGGACGGATGGACGGACAGACGAATGGATGGATGCATTGGATGGATGGATGGATGGATGGACGGGTGGATGAATGGACGGATGGATGCATTAGATGGATGGACGGATGGATGGACGGGCAGATGAATGGACGGATGGACGCATTAGATGGATGGACGGACGGATGGATGGATGGACGGACGGACGGATGCATTAGATGGATGGACGGATGGATGGCTGCGGATTAGCTACACTGTGCTACCAAAACAACTCTGAGCTTTGAACTGCCATCCACCCATCCATCCTCTCAGCTTATCTGAAGTCAGGCTTTGAGGGCAGCAGCCTAAGCTTCCCTCTCCTCAGCTACTTCGGCCAGCTCCTCCCTGAGGCATCCCCAGGCCAGCTGAGAGACATAGTCTGTCCAACGTGTCTTGGGTCTTTCCAAAGGCCTCCTACTGGTCGAATGTGGCCTAGACACCTCGCCAGGAGGCATCCTGACCAGATGCCCGAGCCTGGCTTTTCCTTTAGGTTCAGCTTCCTCTTCACCACAATAGACCGACGCAGATTCGGCATCACTGCCGATATCATACTATTCCGCCTCGCGTACCATCTTTCCCTCACTTGTAAACAAGACCCTGAAACTCCTCCACTTGGGGCTGGATCTCACCCAGACCTGGAGATGAGACTCCACCCTTGTACGTGCGAGAACCATGGACTCGGACTTGGAGGTGCTAATCGTCATCAAATCGACTTGGCTGTGCGTAACAAAAGTAGCAACCATTCTTCTAATGTAGACCCAGTTTCTTCCAATGTATAACCACCAATCCCTTGAAAAGCCTAGAAGATTGTGGTTGATGGGTGAGGGTTGTAATAGAGGCAAGGAACTCCGGAGCAACAAAAACCGTGGACGCATGTCGCATCAGTAAATCTTTAGTATGTCTTCATTTTCCAAACAATGATGACAAATGGTCTTGAAAGACAAGATGGAGCGTCAGGAAGCCACTGAGCTCGTAAAGACTGCCACAGTGTGACCAAGGGGTTCCAAATGAAACACCTTTGGAGCACCTGAGCCTAATTCTAGAAAACCTTGTGTAGCATAGTCAGTGTGTCATGTTACTGTCAAATATGGAATGGGCTTCAGTACGGACGTCAGTATGAGCCCTTTGCGTATTCTGGTCCATGTTGTTGCGTGCCGTGTGGGTTTGGACCCAACATGCAGAGGCACGAGGCAAACCGTCCGTGAGAACCGGCCCGACCCAGCTGTAAAGATCCGTTTTTTGGTGGCCCGGCAGCCAATCAGCAGCAGAGAACCTAACGTGACAGACGCTAAACGTCCAAGCTACTTATTTTGAAGTCATATATTGCTAAAACAAAAAAAACTACTTTTCAGTGAATTTAAACAAGTTGCCAGTAGCACTTAGTGCACTCTGACAACAACAAAAATATGTTAGCTTCCAAAAGCTAACAAAAGCAGACTGTACTGTTTTCATGAACACGTGGTCTAAAGTCAAGGATGAATGATGCCATTGCTGCCTCCCCCGTTCTGCCCAGTAAACGTATCGCTCGGAAAAGATGTTTATATAACATGCATAATGCTCTGCAGCCTTGTTGTTATTGTAGAATGGTGTTTAGAAGTCATTAGGTCCTAAAAAATAGCATGACTTACTCTCTGTAAGTGTGTTTTTTTTCCCGTGGAATAGCGTCCTTTTCCAAAATGCGTTTATACCATATTTTCAAGCCAAAAGCTTCTTGCGAAGAAGGAGTTCCTTCAGAGTGATCGTCTATGCAATGATCAGAGGAAATTTTGAACGGAAAACAAATGCACAGAATGACTCAGATACTGTTAACGTCCAGCAGCAACACAACATAGGGGCAAGACTACTCTTTGGATGAAAAATACACTGAATCCTGTTGATGATCTACCTCAGAGAAGTGCTTTTCACTTTGTTGTAGCTGAGCCGTATTACCCTGATGATGTCACATGCAGAAATGAGGCTGAGCAGCAAGAAGTATTTTGCAAATGTCACGTTTTCCCGTCGCTTTCAACAAATCAAACAATGTAGAACATAATTGCAGAGAACATATCATATCTTAAAGCAAAGTCGATCAATCATGTCTGGGACGCTTTCCAGGTGCTAAGATCTTCTTCTCCCACAGCTGGTCGTGGCCTCCAAACAGGAACTGCAAGGAAGAAGATTGAAGCTGACTCCTGGATGCTGGTGCTTCTCCGTCAGGGAGATGTGGTCCCTTGACACTTCCTGTTAGCATTGATTAAGCCAAACCTCCAAAAAGACAACATTTGATGCTTTACCTTCATTATTTATAGTCCCTGTCCGCTACGTGCACGCTCCTCCGGGCCGCATGCATCATGCACCGTGCTTCCCACTGTCAGCTGCACTCTCTTTCAGGACATTTTTTGGAGTGTTTGCTTAAGGCCGCGAGCCGCCAGGCAGGAAGTGCAGTCAGTGAGTGGCTTGATGGGAAGCTGAGAGCTGAATTACAGCTAATGGCTGCGGCCGGGACGAGCCGGGGATGATTTTATGGATGAAGTCGTGTGTTTTTCTGCAGATTTAAAGCGCTCTCAGAAAGCCTCCACACAGTCGCCGGGTCATGTGCTGCACAACGTCACACAGAAGAAGAAGAAGCACGCCGGAGGGGGGAGTGACCTCATTAATGACCCGGGTGTCATAAGAAGGTTCATCCATTTGAGTGCTCGGCCTCATTAGAGTCACAGCTATCCCACCTGACTTTGGGTGAGAGGCGGAGTACACCCTGGAGCTTTCATCCTCATGCACACCAAGTTGGAGGAGATGCAGACTCCATGCAGACATGTTCCTGTGGAGATTCCTGGGACTGTTCCCGCTATATCGTTGATGAGATATTTTCTACTGCGCTCAGCCTGATCAGGGTTGTGGGTAACCCAGCTGACTTTGGGTGAGAGGCAAGGTGCCCCCTGGACCTTTCATCCTCATGCACACCAAGTTGGAGGAGATGCAGACTCCATGCAGACATGTTCCTGTGGAGATTCCTGGGACTGTTCCCGCTATATCGTTGATGAGATATTTTCTACTGCGCTCAGCCTGATCAGGGTTGTGGGTAACCCAGCTGACTTTGGGTGAGAGGCAAGGTGCCCCCTGGACCAACATTCACACATTCCCACCTATGGAAAGTTTAGAGTTTACAAAGATTTTCAATTTTTGGAAATGGCAATGGGAGCCCTCCTGACTATGCTACCTTGTTTACGAGATATTTGCAACAGAAAGAGTCCAAAGATGCGGCCGGGAGGATGTGGGCGGAGAGAAGCGCCGAGCGTTCGCGTGGATCCTTGCTGAAGGAGCACAAGCAGCCCTGGCTTCTTTAATTGGCGCCTCCACGTGCTCGTTAGTTGACAGAAGTTGAGTTTGGCAGCGGAGTTAAGGAGAGGCTGGCTGACACGACCACAACTTGATCGTGCTGTCGCTGACTAATTAGCGCTGATGGCATCAGTCAGGGAGTTGCATGCAGGGCAATTAAAAATGATGCCTGATTAGTTAGCGCCAACCTCGATGACCCACTTAAAGTGGGCGGTCAGGACGACGGCGCTCCGGAGCCGCTTTGAGGTTATTTCCAGAACAATCCTCCTCTGGGCTGCTTTGAGTCCACGTTTGATGTTTTTATTTTTCTCCAGCGCCGACTTATCGTTTGTGAGCATGCAGGCAGGACCCACGCGCACACTCACGGCCGAGGCCGACCCGCTGCGCTTTTGTCAGCTGCTGTGCTCCGAAGATAACCGATGTTTGAGTTTGGAGGTGGCCCTCCACCTGCTGCAGGTTCTTGGGAGGGGGAACAGCAAATCACCAAAGGGGAAGGCAAAGCTGGCTGTCATGGCAACCTCCCAGATGAGCTGAGATGTTCTTGTTTTCCCTTCACGCTCACAGCTGGATGCTCCCCATCTCTCACCCCCAAAGTTCAACCACCTTTTGTCTTACCCTGATGTCACGCTTTCATCGCTTTCCCGCACCACACGCCTTCGCGCACCAATGCGGTGCCAACGGCGGCGCCGTGCTGCTGTGCGGGCGACGCTTTCAGCCCAAAAAATTTTCCACGTTGGGATATTCGGATGTTCGGAACGTAATTTGGGGCCGAACGGGAAAATCATTGAGACTTACGAATGTCGAGGTTTGAACATCCGAGGTCTTTTGAGGCCGAGCTATTCAATACGAAGACCGCCAGGCTGACTTGACATTCCGTGTTGCGGTTACCCGGACAAGATTGTGCGTGCGCGTCGTCACGCCTTTCTGACCGTAGTCATGTGATTCCTCCTGCGGCCTGCGTCCTTCGCGCGCTCGTTTGTTTGTTTGTTTGCTTGCTAATTACCGACTTTCTTGACACCTGTGCCAACTCTGCGCCGCACACGTTCAACACGCCGCTGCACACCGCCACATGCCCCACACGCACATCCCCTCGTGTGCAATTACCTCCTACTATTCACCTCACACTCTCTCCTCGCTGTTTCCAAGGGGAGCAGCTGAACACGCACGCACCTCCGATACCTTCACTGTTTAGGACGTCGGAGACTTTGCAACCCCCCGCAGCCCCCGTCGCCCCCCGTGTGGCGTGAGCCCAGCCCGTTCCACGTCGAAGCTGTCGGGAACTTGCGATGGCGTTCCGTGAGTCCCGGCGGCACACCAGCAGGTTTAAGGACAGAAGCCCTCACCGCCCCTCTGACGCTGTTTGTCGCTGTCGGGGAGCGCCATCCCTCGCCGGCTCCTCCCCCTCCTGAAGAGCGCTCATGGAGCCCAACGTGTCCAACCTCCTCCACCCGTATGCTTCGCTTTCTGCGCTGCCATGACAAAACACCACACACTTCCTGATGTTTGGACCCCAGAGATGGGGAACGCCACCTTCCAGGCCACCAAAGTCAGTTGCTACCAAAATATGAATCATCCCAGCATCCATTTGCAGGTTTCTCTTCAGGGTCACAGGAGCTGGAGTCTATCCCATCTGACAACACGGGCTGATCACCTGTCAATCACAGTCTGTGATGCTGGATGCTTATGCTGGAGTGGGAGGCGGGCCGGAGGGATGATCAGCCAATCACAGGGCGGACAAAAAGGCATTCATACCCAATTCAGATGACATGTTTTTGGAATGTAGGAGCCATTCCAACCCAGATCTTCCACATCCCCCATGTGGATCCTTGCACCGTGAGAAAGTGTGCTGTTCTGCTTGATGCCACCTACACATACAGGCGGCCTCACATCCCGACTTTTTCCATCCCAGCACCAAAAAAACCCCCAATATGTTCTCATTATCACGAGAGCTCACTCCGAACTCTTAGCTGCAAACCACCCCCGTAAACATCTTCCTCTCCTCGCTTTCAGGCACCCATGTCCTTGTGGCGTCTCGCTAGAGGAATACGGAGCCTTTGCCCGTGACGGTGCCAGAGCAACCCGCGCCACTAACTTACAAAAATAAACCCTGAGCCTCGTCTTGTTAGGTACCTAACCTCCACATGAAGACACCGGCAATGAACTAACTTGACACCGTGTGGGTCTGCCACGTCCACTTCCTGCCTCCAGTAAGTGTCTCCACGTTAGGATGAGAGAACGTTGTGAAGTATCGATCCAGACGCACGCGGCTTATCCGGGATCTGGCGGCTGACAAAGGCGAGCTCGTTAAAGCGCCGTGTGCGATGAGGAGGCGTCTCTGCTCTTCTCAGAGATGGGAGATGAATGTGAGACTGATGACCTTCAGTGACAGTTGTAATTCTATCAGGAGTCAATCCGCCTCAGCAATTAGTCCTTCTTTGTGCGGGAGGGGCAGGCTGTGTGGATCCTAAGCGAGGTCAATTAGAGAATGTGGAGTCGCCGCCGCACTCCCGTGACATGGTGCTGTCCATCACCGGCGCCCCCCCCCTTTAATCACATCATATAAATGTATCTCGCTCTCCATCCCTTCCTCTCTCATCTGCTTCTTCTGGGCCCCCGGGAGATGTGGGCCGGGCCACAGCGGCGTTATCACGTGTGGACCCTCTGCTGGGTCACGCGCTCTTTTCCTAGTGCGTTATAAATTACAGAATAATAATAACATAACACGCATGTGAGGTCTGATGACGCTCCCGTCGGAAGTGCAGGGTGGTCCAAGGTGCAGTACATTTCGGGAGGTCAAAATATTAGGGAAATAAAAACCTAGTATTGCAAACATCAATCAAGAAAGTTGAATTAATAATAATAAGAAGAAGAAAAGATGAAAAAAACTGTACTTTTATGAGAAGAAATTATCATGAGAATATTAATCTTATTTTAATAAAAGTAGCAGCACAGAAAAAAAAAGTGGTAATGTTATGAGAAAAAAACACATTTGTAGTTTTTGGAAAAGTAGGGTACTGTAACGTTATGGAATAAAATCAAAATATGGAGCGAATAAAGTCACACAAATGCGAGAAGAAAGTTCACTCTGTGGAGGAAAAAGCTGCGTTAAGATGAAGCTCGGGCTCGTTCCAAGTGCAGTAACACCCGGTGAGGCTTAAAACGGCATGTAAAAAAAGCCAGCAGGTAATCCTCCAATAAATAAAATGGTTTTTAGCTGTGATGAGTGAAGTGCACCCCGGCAAGCCAAGACTTTTCTTCAACAAGAGATGAGCTCACACCAAGCAGGACAACACAAAAGTGCAAAGTAGCAACTCAACGGAGGTGCTAGGTGGGAACGCTGAGCACAAAGCTCCCCACGGGAGGTGGAAACAAAGAGTAAATGCAGGTAAGAGGGAACGTTTTCACACCGGAGATTGGGCTGCAAGTACAAGGAGAAGCAGAGCTAACATCGCGGCTAAAATAAACCCCAAACGCCTTTGTCACGTCATGCATTCCTGGACGAAGAAGGACTTGCAAAGCAACGTATAGGAAATAAGTGGCAGCACCTCACTTGCTTACCCAAGCTTAGTAATTACACACATTTGCATCAATTTGAAGTCCAATTACTCAAAATGTCTGGCAAATTTTAAACAGCTGTCACGGCAGCTCATTAGTCTGTGCTGGAAGCATCACTTTGTGCAAAAGTAGTCACTAAAAGCACTCGTTTGAAGTAAGAGGGAACATTTAATAAAGAAATAACCTGCTTTTTACACTGAACAGCCTTGAGGAAGCTGACTCGGAATACCGACACTTCCAAAAGACACGCTGGAATCACAGTTTCCTACACGTTCACTTTTTTGTGGCGGCACACCACGAGTACTCACGAGCGTGCGTAACACCTCCACAAGCATGCGGAACACCTCCACGAGCGTGCATAACACCTCCACAAGCATGCGGAACACCTCCATGAGCGTGCATAACACCTCCACAAGCATGCATAACACCTCCATGAGCGTGCATAACACCTCCACAAGCATGTGAGACATATCCACAAGCGTCCATAAAACCTCCACAAGCATGTGGAACATCTCCACGAGCATGTATAACACCTCCACAAGCATGTGAAACGTCTCCATGAGCGTGCATAAAACCTCCACAACCATGCAGAACACATCCATGAGCGTGCATAACACCTCCACAACCATGCGGAACACCTCCATGAGTGTGCATAACACCTCCACAAGCATGCGGAGACCTCCATGAGTATGCATAACACCTCCACAAGCATGCGGAACATCTCCATGAGCGTGCATAACACCTCCACAAGCATGTGAAACATCTCCACGAGCATGCATAACACCTCCACAAGCATGTGAAACGTCTCCATGAGCGTGCATAAAACCTCCACAACCATGCGGAACA
Organism: Oostethus manadensis; assembly: GCA_024372805.1. Classification (NCBI taxonomy): domain Eukaryota; kingdom Metazoa; phylum Chordata; class Actinopteri; order Syngnathiformes; family Syngnathidae; genus Oostethus; species Oostethus manadensis. The sequence goes on along the minus strand of QODF01000009.1, from coordinate 5,416,226 downwards.
CCTCCATGAGTGTGCATAACACCTCCACAAGCATGTGAGACATCTCCATGAGCGTGCATAACACCTCCACAAGCATGTGAAACACCTCCATGACCGTGCATAACACCTCCACAAGCATGCGAACACCTCCATGAGTATGCATAACACCTCCACAAGCATGCGGAACATCTCCATGAGCGTGCATAACACCTCCACAAGCATGTGAAACACCTCCATGACCGTGCATAACACCTCCACAAGCATGCGGAACACCTCCACGAGCGTGCATAACACCTCCACAAGCATGCGGAACACCTCCATGAGCGTGCATAACACATCCACAAGCATGTGAAACATCTCCATGAGTGTGCATAACACCTCCACAAGCATGTGGAACACCTCCATGAGCGTGTATAACACCTCCATGGGCGTGTATAACACATCCACAAGCATGCGGAACACCTCCATGAGCATGCATAACACCACCAAAAGCATGCATAACACCTCCACAAGTGTGCAGAACACTTACATGAGCATGCAGAACACCTCCACAAGCATGCATAACACCTCTACAAGTGTGCAGAAAACCTCCACAATGGTGCATAACACCTCCACAATGGTGCATAACACCTCCACAAGCGTGCATAACACCTCTAGAAGTGTGCAGAACACTTCCACAAGCATGCATAACACCTCCACAAGCATGCATAACACCTCCACAAGCATGCATAACACCTCCACAAGCATGCATAACACCTCCACAAGCGTGTATAACACCTCCACAAGCGTGTATAACATCTCCACAAGCGTGTATAACACCTCCACAAGCATGCATAACACCTCCACAAGCGTGCATAACACCTCCACAAGTGTGCAGAAAACCTCCACAATGGTGCATAACACCTCCACAAGCGTGCATAACACCTCTAGAAGTGTGCAGAACACTTCCACAAGCGTGCGTAACACCTCCACAAGCATGCATAACACCTCCACAAGCATGCATAACACCTCCACAAGCATGTATAACACCTCCACAAGCGTGTAAAATAGTTCTACAAGCGTGCATAACACTTCCACATGCATGCATAACACCTCCACAAGTGTGCAGAACACTTCCACATGCATGCATAACACCTCCACAAGCGTGCAAAACACCTCCACAAGCCTCAATAGAGCCAAACCAGCGTCTGAACCTTGGCTCAATGAATCCACGGGTGACCTCAGACGAGAATGCAAACAGTCCAAAAGAAGATGGCAAAAAGACTAACTTTGTATCTCCCTAGAAATATTTAAAGACTGCCTTTCAAAATACCAAAATGCTACAAAACAAACAAAGAACAAACCACATACTATATTATTTTACTACTTTGGATGCTCTTTTAAATCCGGGTGACTGCTCTAGCATCGTCCTGTCCCAAACGGTTCCAGCTGACATCAGGTCCAGTATTCTACCCACTGCCCCTGCAGCAACAGAAGGACGCTAGTCTGCTTTTGACCAATTTGAGAAGGTCTCAATGGCCTCCCTGACAAACGTTGTCCAACTGCCCCATGCCTTTTTAAAAAAGTTTCACTACATTCGGCCCGTGTGCTGCTGAATGAATCAACAGTTCATCGGTGTCTTGGTTGTGTCCTTACAGAATTTAAACACGCTGTTGTACGGCCAATGATCAGGAAGGATAACAGAACTATCTCAAAATTCCCCTTCCTGTCACAAATCCTGGAAAAGGTCCAATTACTGACATAACAGAGAAACTCCAGTCGGGTTTGAAATGTCGCCACAGCCCGTTCCGAGCTTTTAATGATATGCTTTTAATTTGGAAAACGGCTGTCCTGTTGCTTCTAGACCATGCCACCCTTCTCTGCCTCCTTGAACATACTGTGGACATTAAAGGCACTGCCCACAAATGAAACAGGAGTTTTTCAGTGAAACGTGGCCAGCACTCCTCCTCTACACCCTCTTTGAACCGTGGCCCGCCGCAGGGCTCACTGCTGGAGCCCACCCTACTTTTATTTATTTACATTTACTTGCCCCGGGAGCCGTCCTCAGAAAGCATAACATATCCTTCCAGTGCTTCTCCTTTCCAAACATACTGTATATTCCACTTCCCTGCCCCTTCTTAAACTGATGAAGTTCAAACACGGATGGCAGCATTTTTTAATTAAACAAAAGCAAAGCCGATCTTGTGGTTTTTGATGACCCAGTTATTTGAAATGGTTTGAAGTGCAAGTGGCCCACATTTCCTCCTGTCTCCCATTTGCAAGAAACACTGGCTTTATTGTGGACGCTCATTTTAGAGTGAACAAGCAAATATCTGCAAAAGCGTTTATGCCAGGTCAGGAAGCACTTCCCACCTGCAGACTTTGGGAAAGCAACGCATGCTTTAATTGCATCACGGCTGAACTACTGCAATTGGTCCTCAACCACTCCCCCCTTTGCCACATATCCCCTGTGCTTGTAGCTCTTCACTGGTTCCCAGTAAAGTCCATTTTATATCATTACTATTGGCGTCAAAAAAAAGTCGGGACTAAACAGGCTAACTGATTTTATTTTGTATATTTTATAGTCATAGTTAACCGTTGATTGTATTATTTTATTTTCTTGTTGTCTTTATCGCATGTGCAGCACTTTGGTCAACCCTGCTTCTTTTCAATGTAATATACAAATGAAGTTCGACTTGACTTGACTCCACAAGCGTGCATACCACCTCCTCAAGTCTGCATGGCACCTCCACAAGCGTGCATACCACCTCCTCAAGTCTGCATGGTATCTCCTCAAGCATGCATAACACCTCCTCAAGCATGCATAACACCTCCACAAACCTCCACAAACATGCAGGGCACTTTGTTGACTCTTATAAATATCTGGGTGTGCATCTGGATCACAAACTGGACTGGTCAGAGCAGGCTCGGGCCCGGTATATGAAAGAACATAGCAGGCTGTTGTTCCTCAGAAGGCTTAAGTCTTTTGATGTGTGTGCTGACGTGCTGTACATTTTCTACCAGTCTGTTGTGGCAAGTGCTGTCTTCTTTGGGGTTGTCTGTAGGGGTGGCAGCTTAACCACAAGGGACGGTGACCGGCTGGACATACTGATTAGGAAGTGCGCATCTGTGATGGGGAGAAATGTGGACTCTGTGGGAGCAGTTTTGGAGGGGAGGATGAGGGCTCTAATGCAGGGCATCCTGGAAAAACCCAAGCATCCTCTGCATGATACAGTCACAGCCCAGAGGAGCGCCCGGAGTCACAGACTCCTCTCACTGCGCTGCAGGACTGAGCGCTTTAAGAGGTCGTTCATCTCTTCAGCCATCAGGCATTTTAACAGACGTGCTTGAAACAAACTGAGCTATGAGCGTTTAATCATTACTATTGATAGTAACTTTTGTTATTGTACTGTTGTTCATTTGTATGTGTATGGTCTGTGCATGTGTGTGTTGCTGTTGGACACCTGAATTTCTCCTGCGNCGTGCATAACACCTCCACAAGCATGCGGAACACCTCCACGAGCGTGCATAACACCTCCACAAGCATGCGGAACACCTCCATGAGCGTGCATAACACATCCACAAGCATGTGAAACATCTCCATGAGTGTGCATAACACCTCCACAAGCATGTGGAACACCTCCATGAGCGTGTATAACACCTCCATGGGCGTGTATAACACATCCACAAGCATGCGGAACACCTCCATGAGCATGCATAACACCACCAAAAGCATGCATAACACCTCCACAAGTGTGCAGAACACTTACATGAGCATGCAGAACACCTCCACAAGCATGCATAACACCTCTACAAGTGTGCAGAAAACCTCCACAATGGTGCATAACACCTCCACAATGGTGCATAACACCTCCACAAGCGTGCATAACACCTCTAGAAGTGTGCAGAACACTTCCACAAGCATGCATAACACCTCCACAAGCATGCATAACACCTCCACAAGCATGCATAACACCTCCACAAGCATGCATAACACCTCCACAAGCGTGTATAACATCTCCACAAGCGTGTATAACATCTCCACAAGCGTGTATAACACCTCCACAAGCATGCATAACACCTCCACAAGCGTGCATAACACCTCCACAAGTGTGCAGAAAACCTCCACAATGGTGCATAACACCTCCACAAGCGTGCATAACACCTCTAGAAGTGTGCAGAACACTTCCACAAGCGTGCGTAACACCTCCACAAGCATGCATAACACCTCCACAAGCATGCATAACACCTCCACAAGCATGTATAACACCTCCACAAGCGTGTAAAATAGTTCTACAAGCGTGCATAACACTTCCACATGCATGCATAACACCTCCACAAGTGTGCAGAACACTTCCACATGCATGCATAACACCTCCACAAGCGTGCAAAACACCTCCACAAGCCTCAATAGAGCCAAACCAGCGTCTGAACCTTGGCTCAATGAATCCACGGGTGACCTCAGACGAGAATGCAAACAGTCCAAAAGAAGATGGCAAAAAGACTAACTTTGTATCTCCCTAGAAATATTTAAAGACTGCCTTTCAAAATACCAAAATGCTACAAAACAAACAAAGAACAAACCACATACTATATTATTTTACTACTTTGGATGCTCTTTTAAATCCGGGTGACTGCTCTAGCATCGTCCTGTCCCAAACGGTTCCAGCTGACATCAGGTCCAGTATTCTACCCACTGCCCCTGCAGCAACAGAAGGACGCTAGTCTGCTTTTGACCAATTTGAGAAGGTCTCAATGGCCTCCCTGACAAACGTTGTCCAACTGCCCCATGCCTTTTTAAAAAAGTTTCACTACATTCGGCCCGTGTGCTGCTGAATGAATCAACAGTTCATCGGTGTCTTGGTTGTGTCCTTACAGAATTTAAACACGCTGTTGTACGGCCAATGATCAGGAAGGATAACAGAACTATCTCAAAATTCCCCTTCCTGTCACAAATCCTGGAAAAGGTCCAATTACTGACATAACAGAGAAACTCCAGTCGGGTTTGAAATGTCGCCACAGCCCGTTCCGAGCTTTTAATGATATGCTTTTAATTTGGAAAACGGCTGTCCTGTTGCTTCTAGACCATGCCACCCTTCTCTGCCTCCTTGAACATACTGTGGACATTAAAGGCACTGCCCACAAATGAAACAGGAGTTTTTCAGTGAAACGTGGCCAGCACTCCTCCTCTACACCCTCTTTGAACCGTGGCCCGCCGCAGGGCTCACTGCTGGAGCCCACCCTACTTTTATTTATTTACATTTACTTGCCCCGGGAGCCGTCCTCAGAAAGCATAACATATCCTTCCAGTGCTTCTCCTTTCCAAACATACTGTATATTCCACTTCCCTGCCCCTTCTTAAACTGATGAAGTTCAAACACGGATGGCAGCATTTTTTAATTAAACAAAAGCAAAGCCGATCTTGTGGTTTTTGATGACCCAGTTATTTGAAATGGTTTGAAGTGCAAGTGGCCCACATTTCCTCCTGTCTCCCATTTGCAAGAAACACTGGCTTTATTGTGGACGCTCATTTTAGAGTGAACAAGCAAATATCTGCAAAAGCGTTTATGCCAGGTCAGGAAGCACTTCCCACCTGCAGACTTTGGGAAAGCAACGCATGCTTTAATTGCATCACGGCTGAACTACTGCAATTGGTCCTCAACCACTCCCCCCTTTGCCACATATCCCCTGTGCTTGTAGCTCTTCACTGGTTCCCAGTAAAGTCCATTTTATAACATTACTATTGGCGTCAAAAAAAAGTCGGGACTAAACAGGCTAACTGATTTTATTTTGTATATTTTATAGTCATAGTTAACCGTTGATTGTATTATTTTATTTTCTTGTTGTCTTTATCGCATGTGCAGCACTTTGGTCAACCCTGCTTCTTTTAAATGTAATATACAAATGAAGTTCGACTTGACTTGACTCCACAAGCGTGCAAAACACCTCCTCAAGCATGCATAACACCTCCACAAACCTCCACGAACATGCATGGCACCTCCACAAGCGTGCATACCACCTCCTCAAGTCTGCATGGTATCTCCTCAAGCATGCATAACACCTCCTCAAGCATGCATAACACCTCCACAAACCTCCACAAACATGCAGGGCACTTTGTTGACTCTTATAAATATCTGGGTGTGCATCTGGATCACAAACTGGACTGGTCAGAGCAGGCTCGGGCCCGGTATATGAAAGAACATAGCAGGCTGTTGTTCCTCAGAAGGCTTAAGTCTTTTGATGTGTGTGCTGACGTGCTGTACATTTTCTACCAGTCTGTTGTGGCAAGTGCTGTCTTCTTTGGGGTTGTCTGTAGGGGTGGCAGCTTAACCACAAGGGACGGTGACCGGCTGGACATACTGATTAGGAAGTGCGCATCTGTGATGGGGAGAAATGTGGACTCTGTGGGAGCAGTTTTGGAGGGGAGGATGAGGGCTCTAATGCAGGGCATCCTGGAAAAACCCAAGCATCCTCTGCATGATACAGTCACAGCCCAGAGGAGCGCCCGGAGTCACAGACTCCTCTCACTGCGCTGCAGGACTGAGCGCTTTAAGAGGTCGTTCATCTCTTCAGCCATCAGGCATTTTAACAGACGTGCTTGAAACAAACTGAGCTATGAGCGTTTAATCATTACTATTGATAGTAACTTTTGTTATTGTACTGTTGTTCATTTGTATGTGTATGGTCTGTGCATGTGTGTGTTGCTGTTGGACACCTGAATTTCTCCTGCGAGACTTCAATAACACTTTATCTAATCTAACCTCCACAAGCGTGCATAACACCCCCACAAACATGCATAACACCTCCTCAAGTGTGCATGGTACCGTCACAAACATGGATGGCACCTCCTCAAGCATGCATAACACCTCCACAGACATGCATGGCATGTCCACACACATGCATGGCACCTCCACAAACATGGACGGCACCTCCTCAAGTATGCATAACACCTCCACAAGCGTGCATAACACCCCCAAAAGCATGCATAACACCTCCACAAACATGCATAACACCTCCTCAAGTGTGCATGGTACCGTCACAAACATGGATGGCACCTCCTCAAGCATGCATAACACCTCCACAGACATGCATGGCATGTCCACACACATGCATGGCACCTCCACAAACATGGACGGCACCACCTCAAGTATGCATAACACCTCCACAAACATGCAAAACACCCCCAAAAGCATGCATAACACCTCCAACAAACATGCATGGCACCTCCACAAACATGCCTAACACCTTCTCAAGTGTGCATGGTACCGCCACAAACATGGATGGCACCTCCTCAAGTATGCCTAACACCTCCACAAACATGCATAACACCCCCAAAAGCATGCATAACACCTCCAAAGGCATGCATAACACCCCCAAAAGCATGCATAACACCCCAAATGCATGCATAGCACCTCCCCAAACATGCATGGCACATATAATAGCATGCATGGCATCTTTATAAGCATGCATGGCACCTTCACAAGCGTGCAGTCCAGCCTTTTGACTAGCGGGAGTGATGAGTGCTAAGAAGACGCGGCCTAAAAACACTCCTCTGTGGTTTGGTAACGCTTCACCTTGCCGGTGAAAGACATTTGCAGATTTCTTTGGACCTTTTAAAAATTACACGCACGCGTCATGTACCGTATGTAAGTTGCACAATGACGCCATCTACCTAACCCACCACCACAAATAGATCGCAGCCCTGTGAGAAACACTTGACCTAGTAGATGAAACTATCTTCACCTTTAAACAGAACCCGTTTAACATGTCAGGTGCACATGTGATCCTCCATCATCATCATCATAATCCTCATCGACATCAGCAGCGGCAGCAGCCCAAGGGAAGAAGAAGAGCAGCTGATAACCTCCTGACGCTTCGCCGCTCTCAACAAGGTCACACATTCCAGCAGGTGAGAGGTGGCCTGGATTAAGTTCTTAGTGGGTGAAGAACATCAACGTCTTCATCGTGGTGGGGATTTACTGCGTGGACCGAAAGTTCATCAGCTTTACGTTGCACTGCTGGACATGACGTGATTTGGAATACAGACCTCTACTGATTTGCATGTGATGACAGATTGATGTTATTTGCTGCCGAAGGCTAAATATCTTCCATATTTGTCATTTTGCATATTAGATTTTGCTTGAAGGACTGCTCGCATTTACAGGCAATGCAAGCATCGCTGTTTCGGGCTTGAATATGACCTACTAATCATTAACAGATATGCACATTGAAGCACATGCTTGGTCATTTGTGCCTAATTGGGCTTTTCCAAGCAGAAATGTGGCTACAAGAAGTACAAGATACGGTACAGTACAGTGCAGTACACAGATAGATGTCAGGTGCAGAGTAACCCCTACTAAGCTATGGCTAGAATATCTGCGACTGTTGCAGAAATAAGCCACAACAAGCTAAAGCTAAACTTTGAACCCCTGACCTCACTTCCTGTCCTGTTCCTTATTATTCGACTATACCATATTGGGTAATGGATGTGTAAAGGTGACTATAGGGTTGTTATTTCATGCCTAGGGAGCTCTAATAATGTTCATAACTGTATTTAGAAAGACGTAAAAAAGTTTTTTCTGTCTTATTTTTTCTTATTACGTCTACTGTGTCGGTTAATACAAGTGTAAAGGTGACTATAGGGCTGTTATTTCATGCCTAGGGAGCTCTAATAATGTTTATAACTGTATTTAGAAGGTCATGAACACATATTCTATGTCTTTCTCTTATTATGTCTATTATATAGGATAATAGAAGTGTAGGGGTTGCCTATGGGATGTTATTCCACGTCTAAAAAGCTCCCGTAATGTTCAAAACAATATTTAGAAGGTCGTAAATTGATTTTTCTATGTCTCATATGTGTTACTGTTTATTAAGTCTACTATATTGGGTAGGAGTGTGAAAATGATTATACAGATGTTATTTCATGTATAGATGCCTCTAATAATGTTAAGAACTGTATTTAGAAAGACGTAAAAAAGTTTTTTCTGTCTTATTTTTTCTTATTACGTCTACTGTGTCGGTTAATACAAGTGTAAAGGTGACTATAGGGCTGTTGTTTCATGTTTAGAGGCCTCTAATAATGTAAAAGTATATTTGGAAAGTTGTAAAAAGGTTTTGTACGTCTAATTTTTTTCTTGTTATGTCTACTATGTTGGTTAATAGGAGTGTAAAAGTGACAATAGGGGTGCTATTTCATGTCTAGAGGGCTCTAAAAATGTATTTAGCACGTGGTAAACAGGTTTTCTATGCTCTAACTACCAGAATATCGCATTTGTAAACAAGGAATCCTACTTTGCAAAACTGCACAGACCACGGTCGGGCCTGGAACCAATTAAGGGTGAAGAAGGAGGGCTTACCGTATTGGATGTTGCATTTTGTTAAACAAGCACCCCTGTGAGATCGGAATGTTGATCTTGCTCTTGCATTGGAAAAGCGCCACACAGAGCGGAAGGACGGGATGTGTACATACTGGAGGTGTACCTAATGAAGTGGTTGGGGCCGCTGAGTACATTAGTGCCCCCAGGGGTCCATTAGCACACGGGTGCGGTGCTGAAGAGCAGCAGGTGGGAGTTTTACATTTGCAGAGAGCACTACAGGGATTAACCTCTGACCCCTGCCGGGACCGCCCACGCCGGTCGGCGGCGTGACCACACAGCAAACAGATCACACGTGATGGTAGGCCTTGGCGGTTCCCCACCCGGCTGGAGTCGGGGCACGGAGATGAGGAAAACTCCCCCCCAATTCATTTCCAGCAGAAAGGGAGCCCTGAAATATTTATTTTTCTATGTTTGCCGAAAAGCTTTTCTTTCTGTCTTTCTTTGCCGCTTCCGCTTTCCCGCCGGTGCTTAATTACGCGCAGCTCCTTTGTGCGTTCCGCTACAAGGCCGCCGCCACAGACCGGCCCGCCGCCGCGCTCGTCCTCTAAATATTCCATGAGCACCAAGTAAGCATTGTTGTTCTTTTGCCCCTCAACTATTCATGGCGTCTAAGTGCGGGCACCACGGGAAAGGCGCGCGGAAGAAAGCCGAGCGCTGCCGAAGCGCGGCGACTTGATGAGATTCCCCTTCAAAGAAGGGGAAGAAGAAGAAGAAGCCTCCTAAGGAATCATCTACACAAACTTTGCTCACAAAACCTTCAAAGATTGTTCCTTCGTTTTTCAAGCTTTGAAACGCCAGCACACACGCGAGCGCCACTTTCGGGCGGAATTTGTGCTGAATAATGCACGAGGCCATTAGGATATTTGCCGTAGCTGCAATAATGCGGCTTTTAAAGCGTTCCAGCGGAGCGAACATGGAGAAATAAATAAATGCGACATCGCGCTGCCGCCTTTCCCTGCAAATTCACCGACATCAGACTTCTTATGTCACATCTCACACTCCTTCGTCGGGCTTCAGGTCCAATCCCCGCTCCCAGCCTGAAGCGGAACATTTACTTCCATGTGAGCGGATCTGCTCAAGTCCAAGTGAGCACCAACCCAGTAACAAATGTACCCTCCAGAACAAAACCAGTTTGACTCCTGGACAGATGATGGGAAAATAACCCGCTAGCGGGCACTGTGACCAAAGAGTAGGAGGCACCATCTTTCTCCAATCAGGTACGGGCCGGGACGAGATTCTGAATGTCTTCTCAATACAACCCGATGAAAGTGGACCGTAACAAAAACGTGAAATTCTGTGGCCTCAATTATTTTCCTAGTTCAAAAAACCCACAATCAGAAGGTGACACCATCACTGATGTCATGTTGTTGCTTGTTGTCGAGCGGAGAAGAAACATCCTCCATTCCTGTCTCCTTCTCACTCACATCTCCACATAGGGTGACCCAGCTGATAACACGGGATGTGACAGAGCAGGACCTCCACCGTCTCACAGAACCAGTACGGCGTTTTGCAAGCGTGACCTTTTCATAGCGTGGTACACCTGGAGAGCGCTAGCCGGTCTTTCCTACGTACAGTGCTGTCCTTCCATTGCTTCCTAAAAGATTCCATCGCAGACAAATAAAGGACAGCGCCACCTTGGTTTCAGGCGTGTCCTTCACCATCATTACATCTGAATGGAAGCCCCAAAACCTCCATGGTTGGCTGGCAGACGCCCCATCCCAATGTATCCTGGCTGTCCTATCTAGTCAGCCTGGTGTGTCCCACCTAGTCACTCAGCAGCAGCTGATGAAGCCTGCTCAGATGAGATCTTCTAAGACTATCTGCAGAGTCCAGACAAATCAAACCCACAAATCTGTCCTTTCTTCGCCCAATAAGGCGACTTTGACTTGGGATTCTCGGGATAGTGTAAAATTGGCTAAAACGTTACAGGAATAAAGTCCAAATATGTCCCGAAAAAAAGCTACAAAGATTATTTCTGAAGAAAGTGAAATATTTGGAAGCATTCAAAAGAATGTTTTTTCAGCTGAGATCTCCACGTGTTGCTCTGCTAAATATACTTTCTCCTCGCAGCGGGAGAAGCACCGCCTTGAACGTGTGCAGTACACCCAGTGCAGTACACAAATACCCTGTGTACATGTACTGCATATACATATACTGTACTGTATGCGCTTCCGATTGGACCATCAAATATGCAACATGTTGGTCGTCTTGCTGATGGGATTTTTGCTTAATAGAAATGCCGAAACCGAAACCACAGCAACATTTCTCTGGCTGCGTGCACACACACACACACACACACACACACGTGCGCGCACACACACACACACAGCTCAGGCAGTCTAATAAGTCAGAGTGGAGGCGAGCCGACGGTGCATGAATACCAAATGCGGCCTAATTGATGAGCTAATTTATGCAATAAGCCCGCTTTTTTGCACGGGACTCATTAATTGGCCACGTGTTTTACCGGACCGGGCTGAATCACGGGCGAGTTCGTCGGGTCAGCTGGAGTGAAGCGAAGAGCAGAGGAGCATTTTTCCATCAGAAGACTCCCTGATGCTCAGCCATTCACGTGAGCGTCGATGGGCTCATGTTTTTTCTCATGCGGGTCAGACAAACGTGTTTCTGAGCAGCTTCTGAAAAAGTCTGCTGCGCCGTCTCGTCGGGAGTCGCGTGCCAGCCAAGTCCAAACATTCCAGGAATTATGGATGAGAAGGAACTGCTGCAGGGAAGGAGACGGAAGACCATACATGAATGTGTCTGACCTTCTTACAAAATGTTCCTACAAAACTTTCAAATGAGTGAAATCTTCCGGTGAGGCTTTCTCCCAGGTGAAGCTCCGGAGCAAAGGCTGCTGGGTAAATGCACAAGTCTTGTAGGAGCATTAAAGATGCAGCGACATAAGCGAGTGACAGCGCGGCGCCGCGAGATGTGCATGCGGCCCTGACACGCCAGACGTGAGCTTCATCCCGGCGGGACTCGGGTGTAACCGGCAGGAACCACAACAATGACAAAGAAGCAGAAGAGGAGCTTCAAGACCTCCAGGAAAAGAAAACCTTCAGGCCGATGTGATCTCTGACCTCCTGTCATAGCAGGACGAGCTCTGGAGCGGCGCGGTGGCAGAACCCCTTTTGGGCTCTCGGAATATCAGACTGCATGCTGGTTCTGCCGCTGGTGAGGTGGCCAACCTTCTCCTGTTCCACAAGTTCTGGTGCACATTCCACCTTTGGGATGTCTACTATGCTGATGCAAGTCTAATTGCAGAAGCATACCATAGAAATATTACCATAGAGCATATGATGATATGAATACAGTATATCCCATACAACAACATAAATCTATTTTTTTATTTGATGATATCAGCTATAAGCATCAACATGATTAACAAATGCATCATTTATGACGACGATATCAGTTATAAGCATCAAAATGATTAACAAATGCATCACTTATGATTATGATATCAGTTATAAGCATCAAAATGATTAACAAATGCATCATTTATGATGACGATATCAGTTATAAGCATCAAAATGATTAACAAATGCATCATTTATGATGACGATATCAGTTATAAGCATCAAAATGATTAACAAATGCATCATTTACACACTCCTAATCAAAACCTGATGTCTGGAAATGTCTAGAATGTACATACCGTATTTGGACCTTAAGAAGGTTCTAACTAGAGTTTCAAAACGGAAGATGAACAAATGGGATTTGTTTTTGTTTTTTGGAGTGAGCAACTTTTTGCAAAGAAGCATTCAGGTGAAACAGGTTGTTTTGGGTTTTTAAATGCTGGTACAAACGTGGATTGAACGTGATTTAGTGTCAGGTGTTCACGCTGGCATCATCTCTTGATGGCAAAGGCAAAAAAAAGCTTTCTGTCTTGGAAGGCGGTGGGATTGTTGAGCTGGTCACTCGGTAGGACACTCATTTCTAACTTCCTCACGTCCTGAGGTTCATGGAACAAAAAGGTCAAGTGGTAGACCCAGGAAATGTCACCTGCCCTGAGCCGGAGGATCCCATCGGCATCGTCGGCCCGAATGAAGGTTGGTACTGATGTCGTCTGCCAAGAAGAAAAAGGCTTTGTCGCCTGTAACGCCACAGGATTGGTGTTTGGAACTTGCAGGAGAGCAGCAAACATGGGACATTGAAAGCTGGAAGAAAGTTCTATTCTCCCTTGACCGTCCCGATTGCTTCCAACGCTACTGGCATGACAAGAAGATCCCACCTGGAAGGATGGAGGTGCAGTTTGTGCAGGGGTGTCCAACGGCAGCCAGCTATGTGGCTTTTCTACACTTCACTAAGAACTTCTTCCAGAGGAACAAGCTCACTCTCATGTTCCTCTCATCTAAATCTTTTGGTCAGGTGCTGAACAGCCCATTCCCTTCTTTAGTTGCTTATTCTAACATTTTCTGCCTCGCGCTTTGCATTTGCAAGCCCTGCTTAGAACCTCCTTAAGAACCGCACCAGATTGCATAATATTAGATCCACGCTGGGTATAGTGCGGAATGTAACCGGAATCATATTCACTGTCTTTGCATGAACTAAGCATACACTAATGAGTTTTATTTTGGAAAAGATCTCACAGGAAATGCTGGGGAGTTCTGGACCACAAAACAAAAGACTTGGACGAATTGAGCGGCTGAAATAAATGAGGGGTGCAAGTACGCCCTGATCTCGCTTCGGTTCTAAGGTGTATATGTACGGGAGCAAATTCTCATTCCATGTCCACCCTTGCATACAATAACTATGACATCATATTCCATATTCCCGCACGTTACTCAATAAAAAGCCCACATTCCCAACTGATTAGTATTGGCGCTTCTGGATTGGTTGCCAGTCAAAAGGACTTCCTGTTGCTGAGAAAACTCAAAAAGTGTGTGTGTGTGTGTGTGTGTGTGTGTGTGTGTGTGCGTGTGCGTGTGCGTGCGTGCGTGTGTGTCAGTCTTCTGTTGCCCCACAACAACAATTACCTCCCAAATAGTCCTCATCCACGGACGGGCAAGATGGGGATTGGAAATGAAATGAAAATGCTCCGGAAGACACGAAGGCGTGCGTAACAACCTCGTTCTCTGGAAAATAAAGGACTTGTGTGGAACGTCCCGCTTTCTTTGGCGTCCTTCCTCGCGCTGTCGTCAGCGGAGGCCAGAAAAGTGCATTTAAAACTAGAGAAGCACCGGGAGAGCGCAGACCTCCCACCGTAGCGCCGTAGTTCCCCCCTGGTTGTCGTCACACCAAATAATACTCCGCCATTTTTTGGATCACCATTTCTTTTCCGAGCGCTGGGAGCATTTTTTGCAGTTCTACGCACAAATGGCCAAAACGCTCCCACCTCGCAATGTCGATGAATCCTTAAAAAAATTCCAGATCAACCCCAAATGTAATCACTTCCCTCATTTTAGTCATTTCCCACAATTCCTCAAATGTCGCGCCTCCACTTCCGCTTCTAAACTTGGACACGCCCCTCAAAACTACGCCAATCAACATGGACACGCCCCCCAAACTACTGTCAATCAAACTTCTGCAGTTATTGAACAATCAGACACACCCCCTAAAAAATAATGTCACAGATGCTGTCAATCAACAAAAACACGCCCCTACAGCTGCTGTCACTCCAAGACACGCCCCTAATACCGTATATCCAAACCCCACAGCTGCTGTCAATCAAACAGACACGCCCGCACAAAACGACTGTCTTTTAACAATGCCACGCCCCTTCCAGCAGATGTCAATCACCTACACACCCGGTGTAGACACGGACACGCCCATTTGGTAATTGCCAATTAAGCAGGCTGTGAGATATGGGAACCTTGACACTGTCAATCACACAAAGACACGCCCCTCGGTGGTTTTCAATCCATCAGTCAAAATGTCTGCGAATGTCAACTAATCAAAGTTAGAGTGACTGCCAATCAAGCGCAGATTCACCCCCTTGCAATGTCCACCAATCAAATACCGGCATTGTCAACCAGGGACACTCCCTTTCGGCAATAAAACACGACCGTCATCTGCTGTCAATCAAGGAGTTTAATGACGACCCGCTCACTCATTTGCTGATGGCGTCTCTTCCGGCGGCCGTTATACGGGCGTGACGAGCGGCACGCTGATGGCGTATGAAAGGGAGAGAGGCCGCTCGCCCAGAGACAAGACATGGCGGCGTGTCACGCTAACCCGAGCGCAGCCGCCATTCGTTCAGCCGTGTCACCGAGATGACACCGGTTTTGTGTCGGACACGCTCGGGCTTGTTTGTGCCGCTTTTCTGGACGGGCCGACTCTAAATCACCGGAACAGCCAGAACCGTGCGGCATTGATTTCGCCGAGCGCTGCCGACGACGTCACCCCTGCAGCTCATCAGCAGTAAACAACACGCACGCCCGCCCGCACGCACGCACGCCCGCACACACGCGGCCCGGCTGTTGGAAGCTTTATTGGGAAAGACACGAGGGTTGTAAGAGGTTCTGTATCAGGGCAGAACGTCTCGCAATTCGTTATCGTCGCTTGGCAGCTCATTAACGACACTTCAATTAGAAAAAAACAAACAGTCCGCTGTCATAAACACTTCCTGCCAGTTCAAACCGCCTGTCAAGCTACACTCCCAGACATGCTTTGTTTGTCTATGGCTGCTGTTTGAATCGTGTCTAAGGACGATGATTAGAGAGAGTGGTGGATCTGGAGACACGTCCATTAACTAAAAGCTTTAGTGCACTTACAGTCTTTGTCTGCATGGAAGACTGGTACGTATTCACCCATTCTTGGTGCAGTATGTCCAAATACTGCGCTGACCCAAACACAGCTGAGGCAAGAGCTTGTTGTAGGGATTGAGCAACCCTCATTTTCAATCACATTTGGTGACCCCAACATTGAGAGCAGTTGGTGCTGGCACCGCTCAGAGCTAACAGGATCCAAATGTGGAGATGTGATCTGAAAGGAGGCAGAAGTCGAGGGTTTCCTCTCCACTTGACAAGGCAACAACACCACCTTAGCAACGGCTCGATCGTTATGTTCAGACCTAGTCCACCCCGACTATTCGGTTTGATTTCCTAAGTAAGGTTTATAGTTTGATATTAAAAGAAGGCGATTGTAATGCCAGCACTGGAGAGAACAATCAGCCCCCTCAGACAAGATCTAGCAAAATCCAAGCAATCTCTCAAGTCAAACTGAGTTCTTCTTCCTTATAAATCTGCCATGGAGATGATCCCAGTGTTCAGGAAACTTCCCATTAACCATTTGTTGGTGTAATGGTCAGATGTGGTTCCAACCAATCCTTCCGACTACAAGGCCGGGCGACTCAGCCAGAAGTCAGAAGGTGTGACTCATAAAGAAACTGCGCCTGTGTTATCCTTCGTTTCTTGGTAAACACATACATGTTGCAGAGAGAGATATTCCATTCCAAACATCTACACTGCCACTGGGAGTGAAGCCCTCCCCAAGAGGCACTACTCCACAATACAACAATTTGTTACGTGCCATATTGCACATGAACCAAGACCAAATGCAGGCAACAGCGTGGGTATGGGAAAACCAGGGTTCCACTGTCTTGGTTTAGTAAGTGCGAGAGTGACACCAGAACACCTCCTGGCCCTCAACGTTCTTTAAATGTGTCGGAAACGCTGTCTCTGTTTTGAACCGAATGTTCCGTCCAAAACACATGAGATCAGGAATACGCGGACATCCTAGTAATCACACATTTCCATTGTGTCTTTTGTCGCAAAGGGTTTTGTTGTTACTGTGCTGTACCGTGTCCTACTGCTTTTGCCACCTTCTCCAAACAGGAGATGGGAGACAAAACATTCTTTGAGTAAGCAGTTTATTGCAAACCAGCATTAAAGCCAAATAGGCTGAACAAAACTTTACTTTTATATCCACACGAAGACCAACGAAGATGGTCTTCATGATGGTCTTCATGACCAAATGAAGATCCAAACCCCATCGTTTCCAAAAGGTTTTCTGTAGCGATGGAGCCAGTTCAGAAACTACAGTGTGTGCGTCGACATGAATGTCGTGCAAAGGGAACGTGAAGAGGATGTAATACATACGCCAAACCTGTTGGTGGTGCCGAGACACCCGGAAACACGAGACGGACCGGCAACAAAACACTGGGCAGTCGTGCGCAGAAGGCCGGTAAAAAGAAAACATGGCGGAAAGTACGCGTGGCTGAACCGGGCCCGTGATGAAGTGGAACCGTTGCTTCGAGTCACACTGGGTTATAAAACCAGAATAAAGTGATGTGCTGTGTCTTCCAGCATTTCTTCTTCTCAAAAATGAAGAAGAAGCAGAATTGCTGCAATAGCGACAGCAGGCCCACTAGCTTCAGCAGACAATGTACGGCGCCATTGTTGGTTCCATGTTTGCGGTTTGGAGGGGGGAGCTGTGACCCAAGCGTTTTCATAGAAGCCGGGGCGAGGCCGTAACTACGGACCCGCTTAAGCGGCGTCTTCAAATCCTTCCCCTCTGGGACCCGGTTTCCAAAGTGTTTGTTTACAGACCCTGAAAACGCGGCTTCGTCTGGATGATGTGCCGGTTTGATAAAGAATTTGTGCGTTTGGGCGTCGGATCGTCTTCGTCTGGATGGGGCTTGATACCATCGCTCATAAAACCCACTAAAATAGAAATGAAAAAAACCCAGAAATAAAAGTTCAGCACTGAAAAAGCCAGTAATTACCACATGTACCAGGCCCTACAGTCATGAGGGATGCTCCCTGCAACATCTCCACATAGCCGCCTGCCGTTAGACGCCCCTGGACAACCGGAAGCTGCATTGCTCCATTGAAGGATCATGATGATGGACAACATCTCAGGGGAGATCTTCTTGTCATGCCAGTAACGTCGGAAGCAATCAGGACGGGAGAATAAAACTTTCTTCCACCTTTCAATGTCCCACCGTTGGTGCTCTCCTGCAAACTCCAAACACCAATCTTGTGGTGTTATAGGAGACAAAGACTTTTTGGTCTTGAAAGCCCTCTTGAAAGTTATTCGACGTCGGTAACAACCTTCGTTTGGGCGGAGGACGTGACAATGCTCAGAGCAGGTGACATTTTTGGGGTCTACCACTTTTTGTTCCAGGAGCCTCGGGATGTGTGAAGAGGTTAGAAACGAGTCTCACTCCACTCGCTTTTGTAGCTCAACAATCCCAGCGCCTTCAAAAAGAGAAATCTTTGTTGCCTTTGCCATCAAGAGATGATGACGGTGTCAATACCTGATGATCAGCTGATGTTTCACTTTAATGCTTCTTCGCAGTAAAATACGGAAAAATCTCTATTGCCCATTTCTCCTTTTTGCATTTTGAAGCTCGACTTAGAACCTCCTGAAGATCCAGCTGTGAGAAATCCCTGCCCTTATTCAACTGGTCTTACCATTTGGATCCGAAGGGTAAGCTTCACAAGGTGTTTACCTGGTGTGAGCAGGCTCGGAAAGTGCGTCATTCCTGCTGCCTTGCACGTGGCCACTTCCCATCCATTGTCAGCGCTTGCAGAAGGCCTAATTACAGCCACATTAGCGTCGCTGTTTTTCACTCCACGCTGTGGATTGGGGGACTAATTAAGCAGCCATTATTGTCAAGAGAGGTTAACGACGGAGGAGTTTATCACCAAAACGAGCCTCTCTCTGTTAAAATCAACCTACCGTAAAAATGATGGACTGTTCATGTCTTGGAAAGGAGGTACATTTAGAAAAGCAACAGGGGATCATGTTCTTCATTCCCAAAGTGCGGAGTGTGGAGGAAGTACGAAGGTAGGCGGTAGGGATCCGACCATCCCTTGTTTGTGTGTCTTTTCCAGAAATAACATTCATGGTGACATCGCGTGATGAAGACAACCTTTATCTGCTTCAGAGCTGCCGTAAAGTTGAGAAGTTTTGGGGTGGCAACGTCTGACACGAGCAGATGCCACTCAAAGATGGTTAACGTGGCCCCCGAGAGTCACCAAATGTGAGGCTGGAAGCCGCAGACAAAGTATGACTAATTAGTCCAATAAGACTTTCTCCGAACGTCTCCAGACAAGCGTGCTCGTGCTGATGGTTGTGACCTTCAGAAAGCTTTTCCAACACAACTTTCAGGAGATGGAACTGTTTGCTCTTCTTTCTGTGGGCGAACCTGAATGGCCGTGACGCTGCTTTCATTGTAATGTTTGGTTGTTGTTGGTGTCCTGCACTACTCTAGAACCTCCTCAGACCAAGGCCAATCACCTCCCGTTGACCGAGTCACATGACTCAGAGGAATGAGTGTTTGTTTGGCCTCTTCTGCTGCTGGGATCTCGCTTGCTCTTTCTGTTCTGAACGTTGATGCGAACACGTCTTCTCCTAAAAACAATATCAACCTTAACTTCATGACTGTGTGGCTTTGGAATATTCTAGGACAGTCTCATAGGGCTACCTAAAATTTCTCACCTGTGGGCCCGCATAAAACTGAAGACAGCAAAGATGGCTTATTCATCAGATGTTCAAATACAGTTCTTAAACCTCTCGGTAGCAGTTATGCGTCACTCGATTTAACAAGCTTGAATAATTTACCTAACAGAGTGAGTTGGCTCGCTTCTGCTTATCCGGACCCGAGCTGCAGGCAGCGGTCTCATTAGGAAAGCCCAGAATTCTCAGTCTTTGGCCACCTCCCCCAGTTCCACCAGGAGGGAACCGAGGCGTTACTACCCTAGCTACCCTAGCCAAGACATAATCCCCTCCAGGTGTGGTCCAGGTCTACCCTCAGGCCTTCAAGTTGGCTCAACTCCCATTTGTACCTGCTAACGGACCATCCATCCATCCACTTTCTTCCGCTTAACCAGGTCCAGATTGCAGGGACACCAGTCTCAGTAGGTAAACCCAGACTTTCCAGTCTCCAGTTCCACCAGTGGGAAACCTAGGCATTACCACGGCAGCAAGACATAATTCTCCCTTACTATGTCTAGTACATTTCTAGAGTCTAGTAATTTTTTCTTGGAGATTAATCAAATATCCATCCATTTTCTTCTGCTTATCGGGGTTCAGACTGAGGGGGAAACCTCAGTAGAGATCATCTCCGCCATTTTTACTAGGCGGCGGAACCGAGGTGTTCTCGGGCCAGTTCAGACTTGGTCAATCCTGTCTGTGGTACCTCAGACATCCAGACTAGATGCCTGAGGTATCATGCATTATATAAGCAGCAGCACTTCTACTCCGAGTTGCTCCCAGTTGACTGAGCTCCATACTCTATATCTTAGGGTGCATTCAGCCACCCTACAGAAGAAACTAATTTCAGCCCCTTGCATCGGCAGTCTTCCTCTTTCGGTCGCAATACACCGGAATACACCCAGTAAAAGGGGATCACCAGACCAACCTGCCAATCCAGAGGCACTCTTGACTTCCACACAATGTTGAAGAAACGTGGCATCCAACCACCAACAACATCCAGAGGCCGATACCACCGGTGGCTTCTGGCATTCGTCAGTTCGTGCGTTAATATCCTCGACTTTACTTTTGACCGGCCTTTGCTGTCAGCCGTCCTACCGGCACCTCCCACCAAGAACAGCAAAAAAGGCAAAGACGAGCTCACATTCGGAAAGAAGCATATGCGAAGATCCACCGCATAACAGAAGCTGAAACCTTCTCCCGATAAAAACACATCCATCATCGTCACGAAGCAAACGCTAACAAGCACGGCCGAGGTGCTCCCCTCAAGCTGGCATACGCTAACGACACCCTTGATTTGTCGCCGGGCCTCGGCAAGCTTGTAAGGTGACGGTGAGGCGGGGGCCCCGCGTAGCGGCGGCCTGAGCGCTGGTGATAATTAGTCTCTGTAGCGGCGGCGCTGTGACTGGGCGCACATGTCGCAGCTGTTACAGGTGCATTGTGGGAGATGCCGCGTCCTGACAGCCGTGACAGCGCCATCTGGACTTGTCCGTATCCCGGGAACGGCGGCTCGGCGCTGACAAGCTGCGAGCGGCGCCCGGAGACGTTGAGATAAGCGTGTGGGTGCGTTTGCCTAGCGTGCACGTGCATGCGTGTGTTTTTGATGCTTTGTTTGACTATTCTGGTGGCAGTGTGTGTTAAACGGTGTGTGTGTGTGTGTGTGTGTGTGTTTTCATGCTGGATGGGTTCACGTGCATGGTCGGTGTGTGTGGTGTTCTATACGTGGAGGCCAGGGGGTGTCAAACATAAACTGATGCAGTCATGCATGTGTGTTGCGTGCATGTTGTGCACATGCTGTGTACATGTTGTGTACATGTTGTGTACATGTGATGCACCGCACTGCTGTGTCAAATAATACATTTAAAATACATGCTAAGCATGTGAATATTTATAGTTGTTGATATCAACAAAGGCCCAAAGTTCATGAAATTTCAGGTTAGCGACAAGCGCCCCCCCCATCCACACACACACACACACACACACACACGCACGCAGGCACACACTTACTGATGGTGAAAGATCTGCAGGTGCTCTTGATACACGACTGAGTAAATGGTGATTTGGAATGTATAAATGCTTAGACGTGACTGCTATGCTATCGTCACCACTCCGATGTCGGAGACCGAACGACCAACGCCGTTGATGGGCACACAGAAGGAGAGGCTGGCTAAGCTAACGTAGCTGCTGGAGCCTGAAGAGGCACCAGGAGAGCGAGCGCTGATGAGAAGCAGCTGACTTTGCTGCTGCGGGCAGGCGTGAGGAACATGATGGGCGTGGAGATGAAAGGATCCCCGGCAGCCCACATGAAATGGCGTACGGGCACGTGGGTAGGCTTGTCGGGTTGGTGGTGCACGGGGGGAGCAAGGTGTTGCCAGTTATGCGAGGCTCCCCCTGGGCTGGTACTTCTAGAAGCTTGCTACACTCACATGCATGCACATCAAACACCGCATTGATCTCACACACACACACACACACACGCACACACACACACCCTTCCACCAGGATCTGTGAGAAATCATCAGCGCAAACTGTCAGTCAGTGTTCTTTTCTCTGATTGGTGCACACTTTCCTGCAGGCCGTGCTTGATTGCAAAGAGGCATTTCTGTCCACTAGGGGCAGCGGCGGTTGCCATGGAGACACAAGAGCTCAAATAGAAGCCAGCCAGCCCTCCACCCTCCTACTTTAACAGTTATGGTTCTAACTGTGATGAAAAGATAAAATATAGTTCTGCAAATCACTTCTATCCCTCAAAAGGTTCTTGTCCAGCAGACATCTGCAGCTGTGTGTTGGACGCAGAGAAAGCGCGTTAAGTCCTCACTTGATGACCTTTTCCTTCAGCTCAACCTTGACAGGCGCTCATAAACGCGGCATGCATGTCTTGGCGGCGTAGCAAGTGAATAGCATGAGGTGCCTTCACGGACATCAGGTCATTACATTGCTCTTTTTACTTTTTTGCCCAGACAAAGTCACACCTATTCTGAATATGAAGCCCTCGAAAAGACCTCCTGCAAGTTTTAATGGTTTTCTATACCATGTCATATTTAATAATTATAATACTTAATAATCTTAATATTTATATTTTTGCCCTATTTTAGCATTAGCGGAATGCATTGATTTCACAGAACCCTCAGCAACTTCCGTCAACAACAGCAGCATAGAACGCGAGCAAGTAAGCAAGCAAGNTGGAACTGTTTGCTCTTCTTTCTGTGGGCGAACCTGAATGGCCGTGACGCTGCTTTCATTGTAATGTTTGGTTGTTGTTGGTGTCCTGCACTACTCTAGAACCTCCTCAGACCAAGGCCAATCACCTCCCGTTGACCGAGTCACATGACTCAGAGGAATGAGTGTTTGTTTGGCCTCTTCTGCTGCTGGGATCTCGCTTGCTCTTTCTGTTCTGAACGTTGATGCGAACACGTCTTCTCCTAAAAACAATATCAACCTTAACTTCATGACTGTGTGGCTTTGGAATATTCTAGGACAGTCTCATAGGGCTACCTAAAATTTCTCACCTGTGGGCCCGCATAAAACTGAAGACAGCAAAGATGGCTTATTCATCAGATGTTCAAATACAGTTCTTAAACCTCTCGGTAGCAGTTATGCGTCACTCGATTTAACAAGCTTGAATAATTTACCTAACAGAGTGAGTTGGCTCGCTTCTGCTTATCCGGACCCGAGCTGCAGGCAGCGGTCTCATTAGGAAAGCCCAGAATTCTCAGTCTTTGGCCACCTCCCCCAGTTCCACCAGGAGGGAACCGAGGCGTTACTACCCTAGCTACCCTAGCCAAGACATAATCCCCTCCAGGTGTGGTCCAGGTCTACCCTCAGGCCTTCAAGTTGGCTCAACTCCCATTTGTACCTGCTAACGGACCATCCATCCATCCACTTTCTTCCGCTTAACCAGGTCCAGATTGCAGGGACACCAGTCTCAGTAGGTAAACCCAGACTTTCCAGTCTCCAGTTCCACCAGTGGGAAACCTAGGCATTACCACGGCAGCAAGACATAATTCTCCCTTACTATGTCTAGTACATTTCTAGAGTCTAGTAATTTTTTCTTGGAGATTAATCAAATATCCATCCATTTTCTTCTGCTTATCGGGGTTCAGACTGAGGGGGAAACCTCAGTAGAGATCATCTCCGCCATTTTTACTAGGCGGCGGAACCGAGGTGTTCTCGGGCCAGTTCAGACTTGGTCAATCCTGTCTGTGGTACCTCAGACATCCAGACTAGATGCCTGAGGTATCATGCATTATATAAGCAGCAGCACTTCTACTCCGAGTTGCTCCCAGTTGACTGAGCTCCATACTCTATATCTTAGGGTGCATTCAGCCACCCTACAGAAGAAACTAATTTCAGCCCCTTGCATCGGCAGTCTTCCTCTTTCGGTCGCAATACACCGGAATACACCCAGTAAAAGGGGATCACCAGACCAACCTGCCAATCCAGAGGCACTCTTGACTTCCACACAATGTTGAAGAAACGTGGCATCCAACCACCAACAACATCCAGAGGCCGATACCACCGGTGGCTTCTGGCATTCGTCAGTTCGTGCGTTAATATCCTCGACTTTACTTTTGACCGGCCTTTGCTGTCAGCCGTCCTACCGGCACCTCCCACCAAGAACAGCAAAAAAGGCAAAGACGAGCTCACATTCGGAAAGAAGCATATGCGAAGATCCACCGCATAACAGAAGCTGAAACCTTCTCCCGATAAAAACACATCCATCATCGTCACGAAGCAAACGCTAACAAGCACGGCCGAGGTGCTCCCCTCAAGCTGGCATACGCTAACGACACCCTTGATTTGTCGCCGGGCCTCGGCAAGCTTGTAAGGTGACGGTGAGGCGGGGGCCCCGCGTAGCGGCGGCCTGAGCGCTGGTGATAATTAGTCTCTGTAGCGGCGGCGCTGTGACTGGGCGCACATGTCGCAGCTGTTACAGGTGCATTGTGGGAGATGCCGCGTCCTGACAGCCGTGACAGCGCCATCTGGACTTGTCCGTATCCCGGGAACGGCGGCTCGGCGCTGACAAGCTGCGAGCGGCGCCCGGAGACGTTGAGATAAGCGTGTGGGTGCGTTTGCCTAGCGTGCACGTGCATGCGTGTGTTTTTGATGCTTTGTTTGACTATTCTGGTGGCAGTGTGTGTTAAACGGTGTGTGTGTGTGTGTGTGTGTGTGTTTTCATGCTGGATGGGTTCACGTGCATGGTCGGTGTGTGTGGTGTTCTATACGTGGAGGCCAGGGGGTGTCAAACATAAACTGATGCAGTCATGCATGTGTGTTGCGTGCATGTTGTGCACATGCTGTGTACATGTTGTGTACATGTTGTGTACATGTGATGCACCGCACTGCTGTGTCAAATAATACATTTAAAATACATGCTAAGCATGTGAATATTTATAGTTGTTGATATCAACAAAGGCCCAAAGTTCATGAAATTTCAGGTTAGCGACAAGCGCCCCCCCCATCCACACACACACACACACACACACACACGCACGCAGGCACACACTTACTGATGGTGAAAGATCTGCAGGTGCTCTTGATACACGACTGAGTAAATGGTGATTTGGAATGTATAAATGCTTAGACGTGACTGCTATGCTATCGTCACCACTCCGATGTCGGAGACCGAACGACAAACGCCGTTGATGGGCACACAGAAGGAGAGGCTGGCTAAGCTAACGTAGCTGCTGGAGCCTGAAGAGGCACCAGGAGAGCGAGCGCTGATGAGAAGCAGCTGACTTTGCTGCTGCGGGCAGGCGTGAGGAACATGATGGGCGTGGAGATGAAAGGATCCCCGGCAGCCCACATGAAATGGCGTACGGGCACGTGGGTAGGCTTGTCGGGTTGGTGGTGCACGGGGGGAGCAAGGTGTTGCCAGTTATGCGAGGCTCCCCCTGGGCTGGTACTTCTAGAAGCTTGCTACACTCACATGCATGCACATCAAACACCGCATTGATCTCACACACACACACACACACACGCACACACACACACCCTTCCACCAGGATCTGTGAGAAATCATCAGCGCAAACTGTCAGTCAGTGTTCTTTTCTCTGATTGGTGCACACTTTCCTGCAGGCCGTGCTTGATTGCAAAGAGGCATTTCTGTCCACTAGGGGCAGCGGCGGTTGCCATGGAGACACAAGAGCTCAAATAGAAGCCAGCCAGCCCTCCACCCTCCTACTTTAACAGTTATGGTTCTAACTGTGATGAAAAGATAAAATATAGTTCTGCAAATCACTTCTATCCCTCAAAAGGTTCTTGTCCAGCAGACATCTGCAGCTGTGTGTTGGACGCAGAGAAAGCGCGTTAAGTCCTCACTTGATGACCTTTTCCTTCAGCTCAACCTTGACAGGCGCTCATAAACGCGGCATGCATGTCTTGGCGGCGTAGCAAGTGAATAGCATGAGGTGCCTTCACGGACATCAGGTCATTACATTGCTCTTTTTACTTTTTTGCCCAGACAAAGTCACACCTATTCTGAATATGAAGCCCTCGAAAAGACCTCCTGCAAGTTTTAATGGTTTTCTATACCATGTCATATTTAATAATTATAATACTTAATAATCTTAATATTTATATTTTTGCCCTATTTTAGCATTAGCGGAATGCATTGATTTCACAGAACCCTCAGCAACTTCCGTCAACAACAGCAGCATAGAACGCGAGCAAGTAAGCAAGCAAGCAAGTAAGCGAGCAAGCGAGCTAGTGAGTAAGTAAGCAAGCAAGCAAGTTAGTAAGCAAGCAAGTAAGCAAGCACATAAGCAAGCAAGCTAGTGAGTAAGTAAGCAAGCAAGCAAGTAAGCGAGCAAGCAAGCTAGTAAGTAAGCAAGCAAGTAAGCAAGCGAGCAAGCAAGCTAGTGAGTAAGTAAGCAAGCAAGTAAGTAAACAAGCAAGTAAGCAAGCAAGTCAGTGAGCAAGCAAGCAAGCCAGCTAGTGAGTAAGCGAGCAAGCAAGGAAGTAAGTAAGCGAGCGAGCAAGCAAGCTAGTGAGTAAGTAAGCAAGCAAGTAAGTAAGCAAGCAAGTAAGCAAGCTAGTGAGTAAGCGAGCAAGCAAGCAAGCAAGCTAGTGAGTAAGTAAGCAAGCAAGCAAGCTAGTGAGTAAGTAAGCAAGTAAGTAAGCAAGCAAGCAAGTAAGCAAGCAAGTTAGTAAGTAAGCAAGTTAGTAAGTAAGCAAGTCAGCGAGCAAGCAGGCTAGTGAGTAAGTAAGCAAGCAAGTAAGTAAGCGAGCAAGTAAGTGAGCAAGCGAGCAAGCAAGCTAGTGAGTAAGTAAGCAAGCACATAAGCAAGCAAATAAGTAAGTAAGTAAGCAAGTAAGTAAGCAAGCAAGAAAGCAAGCAAGCAAGAAAGCAAGCAAATAAGCAAGTAAGTAAGCAAGTAAGTAAGCAAGAAAGTAAGTAAGCTAGGAAGTAAGCTAGTAAGTAAGCAAGCAAGTAAGCAAGTACATAAGCAAGCAAGCAAGCAAGTAAGTAAGCAAGTAAGTTAGTAAGTAAACTAGTAAGTAAGTAAGTAAGCAAATAAGTAAGTAAGTAAGCAAATAAGTAAGCAAGTAAGTAAGCAAATAAGTAAGCAAGTAAGTAAGCAAATAAGTAAGTTAGTAAGTAAGCTACTAAGTAAGCAAGTAAGTAAGCAAATAAGTAAGTAAGTAAGCAAGTAAGTAAGCAAGTAAGTAAGCAAGTAAGCAAATAAGCAAAATAAGTAAGTAAGTAAGCAAATAAGTAAGTAAGTAAGCAAATAAGTAAGTAAGCAAGTAAGCAAGTAAGTAAGCTACTAAGTAAGCAAGTAAGTAAGCAAATAAGTAAGTAAGTAAGCAAATAAGTAAGTAAGCAAGTAAGCAAGTAAGTAAGCTACTAAGTAAGCAAGTAAGTAAGCAAATAAGTAAGTTAGTAAGTAAGCTACTAAGTAAGCAAGTAAGTAAGCTACTAAGTAAGCAAGTAAGTAAGCAAATAAGCAAAATAAGTAAGTAAGTAAGCAAATAAGTAAGTTAGTAAGTAAGCAAGTAAGCAAGTAAGTAAGTAAGCAAATAAGTAAGTAAGTAAGCAAGTAAGCAAGCAAGCCCGGCACGTTGCAGCGTGTGAGACGTCATTGTAGGTAAAGTGCGGCCGGAGGGTGTGCGTTTGCGGAGGAGTGCTGTGGGTGTCAGGTGGGATCAGGAATGTTGTCGCACGGAGTGAGAACGTGAATGAGGAATAATTGCAGTGATTGGAGCTGAGTGCTGCTTGCTGGGCAAGGGTCAGGACGTGCACCGGGGTCCAGTTGGCAGCATGCAATTAGCAGCGTCCGCATGCTCTGAGGATAAAAAGCTTCCATGGGTTCCTCCCTCAGGCCAGGTGCATAATAGCTCGGGTGGAAACAACAAAAGGGCGTTTTGTCTCCGATGCTCGGGGAAGTTCACAACCGGCGGCGTCCTTGCTTCATCCGTGCACCCTGTATTTGACCTCCGACCTGCTGGCGTTCAGACCTGACACGCTGGTACTTCCTGCCTGGGTGTCGTGATGGAAGCGGCGGGGTGGGCTCAGCTGTTTCAACTCTCATCTAGACTTTTTATCAGAGTAAAGTTGTTGTCAAAGAACACTTCGACCAGGAGGAAGGCGCGGTTGCACGACTGGGACTGCACGTTCCTGCTTCTTTGTGTGCGACTTCCTGTTAGCATGGCATGCGCAAAACACAACAACCACACCTTTGGCAAGTTCCACATCAGACATGGTTGACTTTCCCACCCAAAAAACCGGCAACTTTTCAACAATCCAATCAAACCAAGAAAAATATTGGATTCACAGTCGTTGACACCTTGAAACAAGCCATTTCAAAAACAATGATGGAATTTTCTTTTTTTAAATGACTTCCTGTAGATGGTGTAGAACCTCCCTCGGCCCTGCTGTCAAACCATCACGGCTTTTATAAAACATTCTTATGTTTAATGCACGCCTTTGCCGTTCCACTGATCCAGGCTAACTAAAGGGGGGTTTACCTGCTCAAGGTGCTTCCGCTGGCTCATGTCATGTGACAAGGAACTCCCTGAATGCTAACGTGAGACCATGTCCGGCATATCCAAAGTGCAGCCATTTTCAGCCCAATTTTGGGCTGAAAAAATGCAGACAAGTTCTCAATGAGGACTGAATAGAACTAATTGTTGATGCGGACTTCCCGTGCAGCTTGGTGAGATTCAATTCCACCTTCTTTGCCAAATTGCTGCAACTCACAACTGTCCTTGGCCCCATGGCGGGTTTTTTTTTTTAGCAGTCACACTCCATGAAGGGTAAAGAACGAGTCATCTACGCTTAGGATGCTTTGTGGGGGTATTTTAGTTCGCAGAAGGCCACGGTACGGCAGGGGTGTGCAAAGTGCAGCCCGGGGCCATCATGCGGCCCGCAGCTGGTTTACTGTTGGCCCGCTAGAAATAAGTGTTCTTCGCTGCAGTAAGCCTGCTTGAAGCTTTTGTTGTGTAAGGTTTGCTGCTTATTGATCTCCTCAAAGCCTTTCAACATGTTTTTGAAACATGGCTGGGAGCCGCTAAGACGCATTTGGATTCAGCAGAACCTTTGCTTTGTCTGGTCAAAGAGCTGGTGTGATGTTTTCACATCTCCTGCAAGGAGGGGGAACGCTGCCCTCAGCGAGACGACATCTTTTTAAGGAGCCTGAACGTTCTTTGTATTCTGCACACCATCCTGCCTTGGAAGGAGGCGATGTCAGGATCTTCACCGCTTCTCTTCGGCGGGTCAGCACATACTGACACCGGGTCAGCAGCAGTCGTTATTGTTGTTTTACACAAGCCACATCATGTGACGTCTGCGTTTGTGTGTTTCACCCAACCTGAGACGACCTTAGCCAACCAGGAGGCTGAAGAAAGTGCTTTCTGGAAAAGGCAAAGAAGGCCTAAAAGTAGGTTCATCACCGCTCCATCCGCACCTGGTTTTGAGGGAACGCTTCATTTCGGGTACAGTTCATCCATCCATTTTCTTTGCCGTTATCCTCATTAGTGTCGCGGGTATGCTGGAGCCTATCCCAGCTGACTTTGGGCAGGAGGCGGGGTACACCCTGGACTGGTCTCCAGCCAATCACAGGGCACACAAACTAAAGCAGCAAAATGAAAAACACTTTTCTGTCAAAGGAAACATAAAAACTTCCAGCAGGCTGATTATTAAGGTTGTGAAGGATAACCCGATGCAACCGGATATCTGGGTTGACAAACAAGAGATGGGGCTGCATAGGTATCAGCTTCCGGGTTGGATACGAATCAGCCGTAAATTCTTACATGAATGGAGTGCAGAAACATGCACCACTTCTCCATGTTTTAGCATGGCTGAAGACCGGAATGAAGGTAAACTGCATTAGCAGCGCGCTAGCTAGTCCCAGGAAAGATTTGCAACACATCAGTAAAACATAGGTACATTATAGCCATCTAATTGATCTAGTTGATGATGATTAAAAGCACTAAATGAGGACCGATCTGATACAATCCACCAGCGTCAGCCTTGACTTTCTTTTTTTCCAGAGATGACGTGCTGTAAATTTACAGCAAAATCTGGCCTCCATTTTGTGACGCTGTGTCAGGTTATTAAAAAACTGGGTGAGTCCCGTGTATGATATTTTTATCACAATACATCCTCGTTACTGTTCCACTTTGCTCACCATGCAGAATACATGTAAGTTACTCCCCAACGTCTTCTTCTCCTTCTTCAGCGCATGATGCCACATGCTGCATCATCTCCCTGTCCAGGTACATCCAGGTATGCACAGGTACATCCAGGTGGGTCCAGGTACATCCACGGGGGTCCGGGTATATCCTGGTACATCCACGGGGGTCCAGGTATGCACAGGTGCATCCAGGTGGGTCCAAGTATGCACAAGTACATCCAGGTGGGTCCATGTGCATCCAGGTGGGTCCAAGCCTGCACAGGTGCATCCAGGTGTGTCCAGGTATGCACAGGTGCATCCAGGTGGGTCCAGGTACATCCACGGGGGTCTAGGTATATCCTGGTACATCCAGGGGGGTCCAGGTGCATCCAGGTGGGTCCAGGCATGCACAGGTGCATCCAGGTGAGTCCAGGCATGCACAGGTGCATCCAGGTGGGTCCAGCTATGCACAGGTGCATCCAGGTGGGTCCAGCTATGCACAAGTACATCCAGGTGGGTCCATGTGCATCCAGGTGGGTCCAGCTATGCACAGGTGCATCCAGGTGGGTCCAGGCATGCACAGGTGCATCCAGGTGCATCCAGGTGTGTCCAGGTGCATCCAGGTGTGTCCAGGTGCTGCATGTGTCCGTCATGACAAAGTGATCTATGATTTCCGGAGGGTGCAGACAGAAAGTCAGACGGAATGTTTCAATGTAACTTCATCAGAATGCGCTTTGAGACGATGCAGGGAGCATTCGTGCACGCCGGGGTGAGAGCCTGAGCTCATCAAGTTCTTCCAACAAAGCTTCAGCAAGTGCATTGTGGCCACGTGACATTTTTCTTCCTGAATGCAAATGTTAGTTATTGAAAAAGTGCAATGAGGAGTTGTTGTGTCGCTATGCAAAGCACCACCTTCCTGCCTGGGCTTTGCTCTCTACTGAGCATCTTCCTGGTTATTCTTGTTTTTTTACTGTCCACATCCCAGAGGAGTGCGTCCGGGTGAGACTGTTTTGGAGTCACCTGTCACCTCGCCATCACTCACAGAGGAGGAAAATATGGAAATGTCCTCGCCGCTCCGCTCCTTAATTATTCATACTCAATTGAATAATCAGATTACAGCTGATGAGCATCCTGAATTATTCACCCAGCCGTGATTGGGAAGGAAGCAGCATGGGAAGCGGGGTGCCGGAAACTGCAACCCCATGGCGCCAAGAACCCCCCTGTGGTGACTCCAGTCTTTCTTGCCCCTTGTTGACGTTTTCTGGTTGAGTGGCTGTGTTAATGACCATGGAGATAAGGAGCGTGGGGGGTTAGGGCACCGTGCGGGAGTCAGGGCACAGCGGGGGCCCCTGATGATGCACTCACGGTGGGGGAGGCGGGGCTTAATAAAGAAATGGGAGCACTGAATTGATGACTTTGCTGCATGAAGCCTTGATTGACAGGAGAGAGTTGCTGTGTACACAGGCACTGTGTATGCATGTACTGTAAATACAGTACATGCATTTCTAGACACACATTTTGGGTATAGGGAACCTTACACTCCGCACAAAGACGTACACATACAGTAGGAACACATTAAGTGACGGACAGGAAGTGGTTATGGCGTCTACTGAGTAAACATACACTATATTACCAAAAGTATTTGCTCACCCGTCCAAATGATCAGAATCAGGCGCCCTAATCACTTGGTCTGGCCAAAGGGGTACAAAATCAAGCACCTCGGTATGCAGACAAACATTAGTGAAAGAATGGCCCGCTCTCCGGAGCTCAGTGAATTCCAGCGTGGAACTGTCCAAGGAAGCACGTGTGCAAGAAATCTCGTCGTGGAATGTCCTCGCTCCTAAATATTCCACAGTCAACTGTCAGCTTCATGATAGGGAAATGGGAGAGTTTGGGAACGACAGCAATGCTAGGCCATGCAAACTGACGGAAACGGGTCAGCGGACGCCGAGTGCAAAGAGGTCGCCGACTTTCTGCACAGTCAATTGCTGCAGAGCTCCAAACTTCATGTGGTCT
This sequence comes from Oostethus manadensis, assembly GCA_024372805.1. Lineage (NCBI taxonomy): Eukaryota > Metazoa > Chordata > Actinopteri > Syngnathiformes > Syngnathidae > Oostethus > Oostethus manadensis. The sequence goes on along the minus strand of QODF01000009.1, from coordinate 5,383,876 downwards.
TCAGGGGGGCAATAGTGACGAACGAAAGGATGCAACTTTGCCACTTTGATATTTTGTAAAGCAACGCATGTGCAAGCGCTAAGAAGGTACCCTCACCTCCATTGTTTTAATATTACGACTCCATTCTTATAACATTTTGACATAATTCCCACAATAATATCATTTTTCCACTACTTAATTTCCAAAAAAATCACCGTGTTTTTCCTTTCAACCTTATGCCATAAAAATGACAGTATTTATTTCATTATATTATGAGTTATCTCTCCTAAAATTGCACTTTTGTTGTTGTTAGAATACGACTTCTTCCTCCTAATATTTGTATCCTTTTTTTATTACTTGATTAAAATGACTAAAATGGTTTCATTTTTTTGACAATATTCTCGTAATTACTGCTGATTTGTCTGTTTTGCTGTTAAAGGTAACTGAAACAGCTGCAGGCCACAAATGGCTCCCAGGCCACACTTGGGACACCCCTCTGTTACCCCCTACCATTAAACACAAACATCTACTTTAGACCTTTTGGAAGAAACCCAATATGAATAAAAATAACTTATTTTAAAAAAATCATTATATTTTAATATTAATATTTACTGCATACGCAAAAGAGAAAAAAAAGGAAAGACATCTCACCAATGAATGACTCAGCATTTCCCAGATTTTTGAAGTTGATTTGGTTGTCGGACACGTAAACACGTAACGCCACGTTTCCAGGGGATGGGGGTCATTATCTTCACGAGCGTCAATCAAGCAACAGCCGTGGTCTCCACTGACGGTCCCGCCGAGGCTTGAAATTTATGTGGCAGTGAAGTTGATGAAAGTCGCCGTTCACTTCTTTCGCCATCCATCATCTCAGATGTCACGGCAGAGGAAGTCACGCAAGAGTGGCTGTCACTCACCTGAGCAGGAGGAGGAACCTGATGGGGGAGAACTTTGGCTAAGGTGTAGGAGAAGTTTGTGGAAGTGTCTTACATTCAGAGACAAGGTGCGGCGTTGCAATGAATGGGGTTCTACATCCTGGACTGGGCCTGCGGCAGGCAGGTGGAGTGTTGTTTGTGTACTTCATACGTACATAGGAGAAATACATCTTACACCTACATAAACATTGTTCCTTTAACAGGATTCCAGGTGGGAGTTGCTTGGCATGACTGCTTGCTTCAAGAGTTCTTCGTACCAGGACATCATCAGGTGGAACTAGCCAGCTGGAAATAACGCACACACACTTGCTGGGATTCAGATGATTTCCTCCCCACTTCAATACACTTCCGTGTGTTGTTCACCTTCCTGGATGACCTTTTGGCAAGCCAACAGTCACTCGACAACAACATAGCAAAACACACAAACATGTCTGATGAAATGTAACTTTCCTGCACAACTGGCATATCAAGCTCACATTCCTGTCCTTTACTGTAATGACACAAACAACATCTAACTGAAAAGTGTACAACCACAAGATTCACAAACAAAAGCAGTTGTTTTTATTGCACAAATGGTTCAAAACCCTAGGTAGTTTTTCCCTTGCCCTAACCCTATCTCTAAGCCTAAACATAACCCTATCTCTAAGCCTAATCAGAACCCTAACTGTAAGTCTAACCATAACCCTAACCCTCTCTCTAAGCCTAATCATAACCCTAACTCTAACTCTAAGCCTAATCATAACCCTAACTCTAACTCTAAGCCTAATCATAACCCTAACTCTAACT